>CAKAOJ020000209.1:600000-955094 GCA_916701645.2 Sebastolobus alascanus | reverse complement strand
TTTTGAAAAATTTTGACCCGAAAAAATTTTTTAAACTTTTAAAAAAAGTTTTTTTTTTTTCCATTTTTTCCACCAAATTAATCGACAGACTATACTATGCCTTTTTTCATGAAAATTTTCGAAAATATTCGTAAAAAAATGTCATAGTATAGAATGTCGTTAATTTTCATGAAAAAAGGCATAGTACAGTCTGTCGATTAATTAGGTGGAAAAAAAACTGTTTAAAATTTCGAAAATTTCATCAAAAAGTCATACTATAGCATGACTTTTTTGAAAATTGACGAAATTTTAAACTGAGTTTTTTTTCCACCAAATTAATCGACAGACTATACTATGCCTTTTTTCATGAAAAGTTTCGACATTCTATACTATGACATTTTTTTACGAATATTTTCGACATGCTATAGTATGACTTTTTTCATGAAAATTGTCGAAAATATTCGTAAAAAAATGTCATAGTATAGAATGTCGTTAATTTTCATGAAAAAAGGCATAGTATAGTCTGTCGATTAATTTGGTGGAAAAAAAACTCAGTTTAAAATTTCGAAAATTTCATGAAAAAAGTCATACTATAGCATGACTTTTTTGAAAAATGACGAAATTTTAAACTGAGTTTTTTTTCCACCAAATGAATCGACAGACTATACTATGCCTTTTTTCATGAAAATTTTCGACATTCTATACTATGACATTTTTTTAAGAATATTTTCGACAATTTTCGAAAATTTCATGGAAAAAGTCATACTATAGCATGACTTTTTTGAAAATTGACGAAATTTTAAACTGAGTTTTTTTTCCACCAAATTAATCGAAAGACTATACTATGCCTTTTTTCATGAAAATTTTCGACATTCTATACTATGACATTTTTTTAAGAATATTTTCGACAATTTTCGAAAATTTCATGGAAAAAGTCATACTATAGCATGACTTTTTTGAAAATTGACGAAATTTTAAACTGAGTTTTTTTTCCACCAAATTAATCGAAAGACTATACTATGCCTTTTTTCATGAAAATTTTCGACATTCTATACTATGACATTTTTTTACGAATATTTTCGACATGCTATAGTATGACTTTTTTCATGAAAATTTTCAAAAATATTTGTAAAAAAATGTCATAGTATAGAATGTCGTTAATTTTCATGAAAAAAGGCATAGTATAGTCTGTCGATTAATTTGGTGGAAAAAAAACTCAGTTTAAAATTTCGAAAATTTCATGAAAAAAGTCATACTATAGCATGACTTTTTTGAAAAATGACGAAATTTTAAACTGAGTTTTTTTTCCACCAAATGAATCGACAGACTATACTATGCCTTTTTCATGAAAATTTTCGACATTCTATACTATGACATTTTTTTACGAATATTTTCGACAATTTTCGAAAATTTCATGAAAAAAGTCATACTATAGTATGACTTTTTTGAAAATTGACGAAATTTTAAACTGAGTTTTTTTTCCACCAAATTAATCGACAGACTATACTATGCCTTTTTTCATGAAAATTTTCGACATTCTATACTATGACATTTTTTTACGAATATTTTCGACAATTTTCATGAAAAAAGTCATGCTATAGTATGACTTTTCATGAAAATTTTCGAAATTTTAAACTGAGTTTTTTTTCCACCAAATTAATCGACAGACTATACTATGCCTTTTTTCATGAAAATTTTCGACATTCTATACTATGACATTTTTTTACGAATATTTTCGACAATTTTCGAAAATTTCATGAAAAAAGTCATACTATAGTATGCCTTTTTTGAAAATTGACGAAATTTTAAACTGAGTTTTTTTTCCACCAAATTAATCGACAGACTATACTATGCCTTTTTTCATGAAAATGTTCGACATTCTATACTATGACATTTTTTTACGAATATTTTCGACATGCTATAGTATGACTTTTTTCATGAAAATTTTCGAAAATATTCGTTAAAAAAATGTCATAGTATAGAATGTCGAAAATGTTCATGAAAAAAGGCATAGTATAGTCTGTCGATTAATTTGGTGGAAAAAAAACTCAGTTTAAAATTTCGAAAATTTCATGAAAAAAGTCATACTATAGCATGACTTTTTTGAAAATTGACGAAATTTTAAACTGAGTTTTTTTTCCACCAAATTAATCGACAGACTATACTATGCCTTTTTTCATGAAAATTTTCGACCATTCTATACTATGACATTTTTTTACGAATATATTTTCGACAATTTTCGAAAATTTCATGAAAAAAAGTCATACTATAGCATGCCTTTTTTGAAAATTGACGAAATTTTAAACTGAGTTTTTTTTCCACCAAATTAATCGACAGACTATACTATGCCTTTTTTCATGAAAATTTTCGAAAATATTCGTAAAAAAATGTCATAGTATAGAATGTCGAAAATTTTCATGAAAAAAGGCATAGTATAGTCTGTCGATTCATTTGGTGGAAAAAAACTGTTTAAAATTCGAAAATTTCATGAAAAAAGTCATACTATAGTATGACTTTTTTGAAAATTGACGAAATTTTAAACTGAGTTTTTTTTCCACCAAATTAATCGACAGACTATACTATGCCTTTTTTCATGAAAATGTTCGACATTCTATACTATGACATTTTTTTACGAATATTTTCGACAATTTTCGAAAATTTCATGAAAAAGTCATACTATAGTATGACTTTTTTGAAAATTGACGAAATTTTAAACTGAGTTTTTTTTCCACCAAATTAATCGACAGACTATACTATGCCTTTTTTCATGAAAATTTTCGAAAATATTCGTAAAAAAATGTCATAGTATAGAATGTCGAAAATTTTCATGAAAAAAGGCATAGTATAGTCTGTCGATTAATTTGGTGGAAAAAAAACTCAGTTTAAAATTTCGTCAATTTTCAAAAAAGTCATACTATAGCATGACTTTTTTGAAAATTGACGAAATTTTAAACTGAGTTTTTTTTCCACCAAATTAATGGACAGACTATACTATGCCTTTTTTCATGAAAATTTTCGACATTCTATACTATGACATTTTTTTAAGAATATTTTCTAAAATTTTCATGAAAAAAGTCATACTATAGCATGTCGAAAATATTCGTAAAAAAATGTCATAGTATAGAATGTCGAACATTTTCATGAAAAAAGGCATAGTATAATCTGTCGATTAATTTGGTGGAAAAAAAACTCAGTTTAAAATTTCGAAAATTTCATGAAAAAAGTCATACTATAGCATGACTTTTTTGAAAATTGACGAAATTTTAAACTGAGTTTTTTTTCCACCAAATTAATCGACAGACTATACTATGCCTTTTTTCATGAAAATTTTCGACATTCTATACTATGACATTTTTTTAAGAATATTTTCGACAATTTTCGAAAATTTCATGAAAAAAGTCATACTATAGCATGCCTTTTTTGAAAATTGACGAAATTTTAAACTGAGTTTTTTTTCCACCAAATTAATCGACAGACTATACTATGCCTTTTTTCATGAAAATTTTCGAAAATATTCGTAAAAAAATGTCATAGTATAGAATGTCGTTAATTTTCATGAAAAAAGGCATAGTACAGTCTGTCGATTAATTAGGTGGAAAAAAAACTGTTTAAAATTTCGAAAATTTCATCAAAAAAGTCATACTATAGCATGACTTTTTTGAAAATTGACGAAATTTTAAACTGAGTTTTTTTTCCACCAAATTAATGGACAGACTATACTATGCCTTTTTTCATGAAAATTTTCGACATTCTATACTATGACATTTTTTTACGAATATTTTCGACATGCTATAGTATGACTTTTTCATGAAATTGTCGAAAATATTCGTAAAAAAATGTCATAGTATAGAATGTCGAAAATTTTCATGAAAAAAGGCATAGTATAGTCTGTCGATTAATTTGGTGGAAAAAAAACTCAGTTTAAAATTTCGAAAATTTCATGAAAAAAGTCATACTATAGCATGACTTTTTTGAAAATTGACGAAATTTTAAACTGAGTTTTTTTTCCACCAAATTAATCGACAGACTATACTATGCCTTTTTTCATGAAAATTTTCGACATTCTATACTATGACATTTTTTTAAGAATATTTTCGACAATTTTCGAAAATTTCATGAAAAAAGTCATACTATAGCATGACTTTTTTGAAAATTGACGAAATTTTAAACTGAGTTTTTTTTCCACCAAATTAATCGACAGACTATACTATGCCTTTTTTCATGAAAATTTTCGACATTCTATACTATGACATTTTTTTTAAGAATATTTTCGACAATTTTCGAAAATTTTCATGAAAAAAGTCATACTATAGCATGACTTTTTTGAAAATTGACGAAATTTTAAACTGAGTTTTTTTTCCACCAAATTAATCGACAGACTATACTATGCCTTTTTTCATGAAAATTTTCGACATTCTATACTATGACATTTTTTTACGAATATTTTCGACATGCTATAGTATGACTTTTTTCATGAAAATTTTCAAAAATATTCGTAAAAAATGTCTAGTATAGAATGTCGATAATTTTCATGAAAAAGGCATAGTATAGTCTGTCGATTAATTTGGTGGAAAAAAAAATCAGTTTAAAATTTTGAAAAATTTCATGAAAAAAGTCATACTATAGCATGACTTTTTTGAAAATTGACGAAATTTTAAACTGAGTTTTTTTTCCACCCAAATTAATCGACAGACTTACTGTGCCTTTTTTCATGAAACAATTTTTCGACATTCTATACTATGACATTTTTAAGAATATTTTCGACAATTTTCGAAAATTTCATGGAAAAAGTCATACTATAGCATGACTTTTTTGAAAATTGACGAAATTTTAAACTGAGTTTTTTTTCCACCAAATTAATCGAAAGACTATACTATGCCTTTTTTCATGAAAATTTTCGACATTCTATACTATGACATTTTTTTACGAATATTTTCGACATGCTATAGTATGACTTTTTTCATGAAAATTTTCAAAAATATTCGTAAAAAAATGTCATAGTATAGAATGTCGTTAATTTTCATGAAAAAAGGCATAGTATAGTCTGTCGATTAATTTGGTGGAAAAAAAACTCAGTTTAAAATTTCGAAAATTTCATGAAAAAAGTCATACTATAGCATGACTTTTTTGAAAATTGACGAAATTTTAAACTGAGTTTTTTTTCCACCAAATTAATCGACAGACTATACTATGCCTTTTTTCATGAAAATGTTCGACATTCTATACTATGACATTTTTTTACGAATATTTTCGACAATTTTCGAAAATTTCATGAAAAAAGTCATACTATAGTATGACTTTTTTGAAAATTGACGAAATTTTAAACTGAGTTTTTTTCCCACCAAATGAATCGACAGACTATACTATGCCTTTTTTCATGAAAATTTTCGACATTCTATACTATGACATTTTTTTACGAATATTTTCGACAATTTTCATGAAAAAAGTCATGCTATAGTATGACTTTTCATGAAAATTTTCGAAATTTTAAACTGAGTTTTTTTTCCACCAAATTAATCGACAGACTATACTATGCCTTTTTTCATGAAAATTTTCGACATTCTATACTATGACATTTTTTTACGAATATTTTCGACAATTTTCGAAAATTTCATGAAAAAAGTCATACTATAGTATGCCTTTTTTGAAAATTGACGAAATTTTAAACTGAGTTTTTTTTCCACCAAATTAATCGACAGACTATACTATGCCTTTTTTCATGAAAATGTTCGACATTCTATACTATGACATTTTTTTACGAATATTTTCGACATGCTATAGTATGACTTTTTTCATGAAAATTTTCGAAAATATTCGTTAAAAAAATGTCATAGTATAGAATGTCGAAAATGTTCATGAAAAAAGGCATAGTATAGTCTGTCGATTAATTTTGTGGAAAAAAAACTCAGTTTAAAATTTCGAAAATTTCATGAAAAAAGTCATACTATAGCATGACTTTTTTGAAAATTGACGAAATTTTAAACTGAGTTTTTTTTCCACCAAATTAATCGACAGACTATACTATGCCTTTTTTCATGAAAATTTTCGACATTCTATACTATGACATTTTTTTACGAATATTTTCGACAATTTTCGAAAATTTCATGAAAAAAGTCATACTATAGCATGCCTTTTTTGAAAATTGACGAAATTTTAAACTGAGTTTTTTTTCCACCAAATTAATCGACAGACTATACTATGCCTTTTTTCATGAAAATTTTCGAAAATATTCGTAAAAAAATGTCATAGTATAGAATGTCGTTAATTTTCATGAAAAAAGGCATAGTACAGTCTGTCGATTAATTAGGTGGAAAAAAAACTGTTTAAAATTTCGAAAATTTCATGAAAAAAGTCATACTATAGCATGACTTTTTTGAAAAATGACGAAATTTTAAACTGAGTTTTTTTTCCACCAAATGAATCGACAGACTATACTATGCCTTTTTTCATGAAAATTTTTGACATTCTATACTATGACATTTTTTTACGAATATTTTCGACAATTTTCGAAAATTTCATGAAAAAAGTCATACTATAGTATGACTTTTTTGAAAATTGACGAAATTTTAAACTGAGTTTTTTTTCCACCAAATTAATCGACAGACTATACTATGCCTTTTTTCATGAAAATTTTCGACATTCTATACTATGACATTTTTTTACGAATATTTTCGACAATTTTCATGAAAAAAGTCATGCTATAGTATGACTTTTCATGAAAATTTTCGAAATTTTAAACTGAGTTTTTTTTCCACCAAATTAATCGACAGACTATACTATGCCTTTTTTCATGAAAATTTTCGACATTCTATACTATGACATTTTTTTACGAATATTTTCGACAATTTTCGAAAATTTCATGAAAAAAGTCATACTATAGTATGCCTTTTTTGAAAATTGACGAAATTTTAAACTGAGTTTTTTTTCCACCAAATTAATCGACAGACTATACTATGCCTTTTTTCATGAAAATGTTCGACATTCTATACTATGACATTTTTTTACGAGTATTTTCGACATGCTATAGTATGACTTTTTTCATGAAAATTTTCGAAAATATTCGTTAAAAAAATGTCATAGTATAGAATGTCGAAAATGTTCATGAAAAAAGGCATAGTATAGTCTGTCGATTAATTTGGTGGAAAAAAAACTCAGTTTAAAATTTCGAAAATTTCATGAAAAAAGTCATACTATAGCATGACTTTTTTGAAAATTGACGAAATTTTAAACTGAGTTTTTTTTCCACCAATTAATCGACAGACTATACTATGCCTTTTTTCATGAAATTTTCGACATTCTATACTATGACATTTTTTTACGAATATTTTCGACATTTTTTTAAAATTAATCGAAAATATACTATGCATCTTTTTAAAAATTCAATTTTAAATGATTTTTTGAATTCACAATTAATCGAAATTCATGCATATTTTCATAAAATTTGAAATTTGAAAAATAAATTTTAAAATTTTAATTTCATGAAAAAAGCAATACATTGCTTTTATAGTAAATAAAATTTTACAAAATTCGAATATAATGCTTATTTAGAAAATTTGAATTAACTTGATTTTTCGAAAATTCGAAATTTTCGAAAATTTCATGAAAAAAGTCATACTATAGTATGACTTTTTTGAAAATTGACGAAATTTTAAACTGAGTTTTTTTTCCACCAAATTAATCGACAGACTATACTATGCCTTTTTTCATGAAAATTTTGACATTCTATACTATGACATTTTTTTACGAAATTTTCGACAATTTTATGAAAAAAGTCATCTATAGTATGACTTTTATGAAAATTTCGAAATTTTAAACTGAGTTTTTTTTCCACCAAATTAATCGACAGTTTAAACTTTTTTATAAATTTTCGAATTTTACAATTTTTTTACAATTTTTCACAATTTGAAATTTTATGAAAATTTCAATTTATCTTTTTTTTTAATCAAATTTTAAATATTTTTTTTCAATAAAATCACGACTATATATGCCTTTTTTTGAAAATTGAATTTATATGAATTTTTTTACAAATTTTCACACTATAGTATCTTTTTTAAAAATTTTAAAATTTTTACAAAATTTAAGATAAATTGACATGCATTTTGATAAATATAATTTTCAAATATTTTTTAAAAATTTAATAATTAAAATTTTAAAAAAGTTTTAAATTTCGTAATTTTAAATAAATTTTAAAATTTAAAATATGAAAGTATATGCATTTTTTGAAAATTTTCGAATTTAACTTGAATTTTTTTACAATAATTTCGAAATTTTGAAAATTTATGAAATTTTAATTTTATTTCACAAATTTTTTTACAAATTTTACATTTTTCAAAAATACAATTATACTAATGCCTTTTTTAAAATTGACAAATTTTAAAATTTTTTTTCAAAAAAGTTATAAGCTTTTGATATTTACAAAAATTTTCGAAGTATTCTTTCAAAAATTAATAAGAATATCATATTTTTATGAAAAATTTAGAAATCTAATAATTTTTGAAAAAAATCATTTAAAATTTAAAATTTTATGAAAAAAGTATATAACATGCTTTTTAAAAATGTAAATTTTAAATATTTCATTTTCAAAATATCGAAATATACTATACTTTTTGAAAATTTAGAAATTTTAAACTATAATTTTTTTACAATATTCGACAATTTTCAATTTTTTTAAAAATTTCACTATATATGCTTTTTTGAAAATTTCGAAATTTTAAATGATTTTTTTCACAATTAAAAGATCTATACTATGCCTTTTTTCATGAAAATTTTCGAATTTTAACTAGAATTTTTTTACGAATATTTTACATTTTTTTAAAAATATTTATATATTTTTCATGAAAATTTTCGAAATTTTAACTATTTTTTTTCACCAAATTATCGACAATATACTATACTTTTTTATGAAAATTTTCACATTTTATACTATAATTTTTTTCGAAATTATCGACAATTTTCGAAAATTTTTTAAAAATATCACTATATATGCCTTTTTTGAAAATTGACAATTTTAAATGATTTTTTTTACAAATTAATTGACTATATATGCCTTTTTTATAAAATTGTTAATTCTATATATAATTTTTTTAAAATTTTCATATATAGATGATTTTTTCATGAAAATTTAAAATTTCTTAAAAAAAAATAGTATAAAATTCGAAAATGTTATGAAAAAAGTAGATAGTCTTATTAATTTGTTTTTAAAAACTCATTTAAAATTTCAAAATTTTTTAAAAAAATATCGCATGACTTTAAAATTTTAAATTTTAAATAGTTTTTTCCAAATTTTGACAATATACTATGCCTTTTTTCATGAAAATTTTCGACATTCTATACTATGACATTTTTTTACGAATATTTTCGACAATTTTCGAAAATTTCATGAAAAAAGTCATACTATAGCATGCCTTTTTTGAAAATTGACGAAATTTTAAACTGAGTTTTTTTTCCACCAAATTAATCGACAGACTATACTATGCCTTTTTTCATGAAAATTTTCGAAAATATTCGTAAAAAAATGTCATAGTATAGAATGTCGTTAATTTTCATGAAAAAAGGCATAGTACAGTCTGTCGATTAATTAGGTGGAAAAAAAACTGTTTAAAATTTCGAAAATTTCATCAAAAAAGTCATACTATAGCATGACTTTTTTGAAAATTGACGAAATTTTAAACTGAGTTTTTTTTCCACCAAATTAATGGACAGACTATACTATGCCTTTTTTCATGAAAAGTTTCGACATTCTATACTATGACATTTTTTTACGAATATTTTCGACATGCTATAGTATGACTTTTTTCATGAAAATTGTCGAAAATATTCGTAAAAAAATGTCATAGTATAGAATGTCGTTAATTTTCATGAAAAAAGGCATAGTATAGTCTGTCGATTAATTTGGTGGAAAAAAAACTCAGTTTAAAATTTCGAAAATTTCATGAAAAAAGTCATACTATAGCATGACTTTTTTGAAAAATGACGAAATTTTAAACTGAGTTTTTTTTCCACCAAATGAATCGACAGACTATACTATGCCTTTTTTCATGAAAATTTTCGACATTCTATACTATGACATTTTTTTAAGAATATTTTCGACAATTTTCGAAAATTTCATGGAAAAAGTCATACTATAGCATGACTTTTTTGAAAATTGACGAAATTTTAAACTGAGTTTTTTTTCCACCAAATTAATCGAAAGACTATACTATGCCTTTTTTCATGAAAATTTTCGACATTCTATACTATGACATTTTTTTACGAATATTTTCGACAATTTTCGAAAATTTCATGAAAAAAGTCATACTATAGCATGCCTTTTTTGAAAATTGACGAAATTTTAAACTGAGTTTTTTTTCCACCAAATTAATCGACAGACTATACTATGCCTTTTTTCATGAAAATTTTCGAAAATATTAGTAAAAAAATGTCATAGTATAGAATGTCGTTAATTTACATGAAAAAAGGCATAGTACAGTCTGTCGATTAATTAGGTGGAAAAAAAACTCAGTTTAAAATTTCGAAAATTTCATGAAAAAAGTCATACTATAGCATGACTTTTTTGAAAAATGACGAAATTTTAAACTGAGTTTTTTTTCCACCAAATGAATCGACAGACTATACTATGCCTTTTTTCATGAAAATTTTTGACATTCTATACTATGACATTTTTTTACGAATATTTTCGACAATTTTCGAAAATTTCATGAAAAAAGTCATACTATAGTATGACTTTTTTGAAAATTGACGAAATTTTAAACTGAGTTTTTTTTCCACCAAATTAATCGACAGACTATACTATGCCTTTTTTCATGAAAATTTTCGACATTCTATACTATGACATTTTTTTACGAATATTTTCGACAATTTTCATGAAAAAAGTCATGCTATAGTATGACTTTTCATGAAAATTTTCGAAATTTTAAACTGAGTTTTTTTTCCACCAAATTAATCGACAGACTATACTATGCCTTTTTTCATGAAAATTTTCGACATTCTATACTATGACATTTTTTTACGAATATTTTCGACAATTTTCGAAAATTTCATGAAAAAAGTCATACTATAGTATGACTTTTTTGAAAATTGACGAAATTTTAAACTGAGTTTTTTTTCCAACAAATTAATCGACAGACTATACTATGCCTTTTTTCATGAAAATTTTCGACATTCTATACTATGACATTTTTTTACGAATATTTTCGACATGCTATAGTATGACTTTTTTCATGAAAATTTTCGAAAATATTCGTTAAAAAAATGTCATAGTATAGAATGTCGAAAATGTTCATGAAAAAAGGCATAGTATAGTCTGTCGATTAATTTGGTGGTAAAAAAACTCAGTTTAAAATTTCGAAAATTTCATGAAAAAAGTCATACTATAGCATGACTTTTTTGAAAATTGACGAAATTTTAAACTGAGTTTTTTTTCCACCAAATTAATCGACAGACTATACTATGCCTTTTTTCATGAAAATTTTCGACATTCTATACTATGACATTTTTTTACGAATATTTTCGACAATTTTCGAAAATTTCATGAAAAAAGTCATACTATAGCATGCCTTTTTTGAAAATTGACGAAATTTTAAACTGAGTTTTTTTTCCACCAAATTAATCGAAAGACTATACTATGCCTTTTTTCATGAAAATTTTCGACATTCTATACTATGACATTTTTTTACGAATATTTTCGACAATTTTCGAAAATTTCATGAAAAAAGTCATACTATAGTATGCCTTTTTTGAAAATTGACGAAATTTTAAACTGAGTTTTTTTTCCACCAAATTAATCGACAGACTATACTATGCCTTTTTTCATGAAAATTTTCGACATTCTATACTATGACATTTTTTTACGAATATTTTCGACATGCTATAGTATGACTTTTTTCATGAAAATTTTCAAAAATATTTGTAAAAAAATGTCATAGTATAGAATGTCGTTAATTTTCATGAAAAAAGGCATAGTATAGTCTGTCGATTAATTTGGTGGAAAAAAAACTCAGTTTAAAATTTCGAAAATTTCATGAAAAAAGTCATACTATAGCATGACTTTTTTGAAAAATGACGAAATTTTAAACTGAGTTTTTTTTCCACCAAATGAATCGACAGACTATACTATGCCTTTTTTCATGAAAATTTTTGACATTCTATACTATGACATTTTTTTACGAATATTTTCGACAATTTTCGAAAATTTCATGAAAAAAGTCATACTATAGTATGACTTTTTTGAAAATTGACGAAATTTTAAACTGAGTTTTTTTTCCACCAAATGAATCGACAGACTATACTATGCCTTTTTTCATGAAAATTTTCGACATTCTATACTATGACATTTTTTTACGAATATTTTCGACAATTTTCATGAAAAAAGTCATGCTATAGTATGACTTTTCATGAAAATTTTCGAAATTTTAAACTGAG
This sequence comes from Sebastolobus alascanus, assembly GCA_916701645.2. Classification (NCBI taxonomy): domain Eukaryota; kingdom Metazoa; phylum Chordata; class Actinopteri; order Perciformes; family Sebastidae; genus Sebastolobus; species Sebastolobus alascanus. The sequence goes on along the minus strand of CAKAOJ020000209.1, from coordinate 942,695 downwards.
TTTTTTTTCAGTCAAATGAATCGACATGCTATAGTATGACTTTTTTTATGAAAATTTTCGATACTTTAAACCGAATTTTTTTCCGTCAAATGAATCGACAGACTATACTATGCCTTTTTTCATGAACATTTTCGACATTCTATACTATTACATTTTTTTACGAATATTTTCGACAATTTTCGAAAATTTCATGAAAAAAGTCATACTATAGTTTGACTTTTTTGAAAATTGACGAAATTTTAAACTGAGTTTTTTTTCCACCAAACTAATCGACAGACTATACTATGCCTTTTTTCATGAAAATTTTCGACATTCTATATTATGACATTTTTTTACGAATATTTTCGACATGCTATAGTATGACTTTTTTCATGAAAATTTTCGAAAATATTCGTAAAAAAATGTCATAGTATAGAATGTCGAATATTTTCATGAAAAAAGGCATAGTATAGTCTGTCGATTAATTTGGTGGAAAAAAAACTCAGTTTAAAATTTCGAAAATTTCATGAAAAAAGTCATACTATAGCATGACTTTTTTGAAAATTGACGAAATTTTAAACTGAGTTTTTTTTCCACCAAATTAACCGACAGACTATACTATGCCTTTTTTCATGAAAAATTTCGACATTCTATACTATGACATTTTTTTACGAATATTTTCGACATGCTATAGTATGACTTTTTTCATGAAAATTTTCGAAAATATTCGTAAAAAAATGTCATAGTATAGAATGTCGAAAATTTTCATGAAAAAAGAAATAGTATAGTCTGTCGATTCATTTGGTGGAAAAAAAACTCAGTTTAAAATTTCGAAAATTTCATGAAAAAAGTCATACTATAGTATGACTTTTGAAAATTGACGAAATTTTAAACTGAGTTTTTTTTCCACCAAATTAATCGACAGACTATACTATGCCTTTTTTCATGAAAATTTTCGACATTCTATACTATGACATTTTTTTACGAATATTTTCGACATGCTATAGTATGACTTTTTTCATGAAAATTTTCGAAAATATTCGTTAAAAAAATGTCATAGTATAGAATGTCGAAAATTTTCATGAAAAAAGGCATAGTATAGTCTGTCGATTAATTTGGTGGAAAAAAAACTCAGTTTAAAATTTCATGAAAAAAGTCATACTATAGTATGACTTTTGAAAATTGACGAAATTTTAAACTGAGTTTTTTTTCCACCAAATTAATCGACAGACTATACTATTCCTTTTTTCATGAAAATTTTCGACATACTATACTAGGACTTTTTTTTCAAAAAAATTTCGACATACTATACTATGACTTTTTTTCACAAAAAACTTTTGTCATACTATACTATGACGTTTTTTTCATGAAATTTGACGTACTATACTATTACGTTTTTTTCATGAAATTTTTCGACATACTATACTATGACGTTTTTTTCATAAAATTTATCGACATAATATACTATGACTTTTTTTTGCAATAAATGTCGACATACTATGACGTTTTTTTCATGAAATTTTTCGACATACTATACTATGACGTTTTTGTCATGAAATTTTTCGACGTACTATACTATGACATTTTTTCGCAAAAATTCCGACATACTATACTATGACTTTTTTTCGCAAAAAATGTCGACATAGTATACTATGACGTTCTTTTCTTGAAATTTTTTGACATACGATACTATGACTTTTTTTTGGCAAAAAAGTTCGACATACTATAATATGACTTTTTTTCATGACATTTTTCGACATACTATAGTATGACTTTTTTTTCACAAAAAATGTCGACATAGTATACTATGACTTTTTTTCGCAAAACATTTCGACATACTATACAAGACTTTTTTATGCAAAAAATTTCGACATACTATACTATGACTTTTTTTCGCAAAAAATTTCGACATACTATACTATGACGTTTTTTTCATGAAATCTTTCGATATACTATACTATGACTTTTTTTTCCAAAAAATGTCGACATACTACACTGAATTTTTTTCGCAAAAAATTTCGACATACTACACTATGACTTTTTTTTCCCAAAAATTTCGACATACTATACTATGACTTTTTTTTCACAAAAAAATTTACATACTATACTATGACGTTTTTTTCATGAAATTTAACATACTATACTATGACGTTTTTTTCATAACATTTTTCGACATACTATACTATGACTTTTTTTTCACAAAAAATGTCGACATACTATACTATGACTTTTTTTCTCCAAAAATTTCGACATACTATACTATGACTTTTTTTCCCCAAAAATTTCGATATACTATACTATGACTTTTTTTTCACAAAAAACTTTTGACATACTATACTATGACGTTTTTTTCATGAAATTTTTGACATACTATACTATGACTTTTTTCACAAAAAATGTCGACATACTATACTACGACTTTTTTTCGCAAAACATTTCGACATACTATACAAGACTTTTTTATGCAAAAAATTTCGACATACTATACTATGACTTTTTTTCATGAAAGTTTCGACATAATATACTATGACTTTTTTTCATAACATTTTTCGACCTACTATACTATGATTTTTTTTCGCAAAAAAACATCTCGACATACTATACTATGACTTTTTTTCATGAAATTTTTCAACATACTATATTTTGACCTTTTTATTCCATGGCATTTTTCGACATACTATAACTATGACTTTTTTCCATAAAATGTTTCGACATACTATACTATGACTTTTTTTCATAAAATTTTCGATATTTGTTTACTTTAATTTTCATTTTAATGACCTCAATCTGATTTTAATTTCCCTGTAAAATACTTTGGTCACCCCCTGCAATGCTTGTCTCCATCTCCCTGAAGCCGATAACTGAGATCACTTTCTATGCTGTTACTCGACACTGCTGTTATTTATTGAACATGTGTACTCACCGTGGCTCTGGGCCTTTGCTCGTCCTCCTGGCTGTCTTGGAGTCTGCGCTGGCTGAGGCTCTTCTGTTCAGGCCTGGGCGTCTCCGGCGTCCCGCTCAGCGTCTGCACTCGCAGCCAGTGGTAAACCATCTCTGCACTTCCCTCACATTCAGCCAGGCTCACCTGGGCTGTACCCTGCAAGGGACACACAGGAAATGCCATTATTTTAATGTAGGTATCAGCAGATCAGTGTTGTGTATTAGTGTCTCAGCCGTCCAGACCCACCAGTAGATCCTCCTGAGCCTGAGGTCCCAGCGAGCAGACGGACAGCTGCAGAGCGCACACCGCCAGGGCGTTTGCAGGGACAGGAATGCGGAAGCCTTCGTTGAAACTCATCTGGGACTGCGGCTCCAACGCCGTACAACAGTAAAACGCACAGGCCCTGCCGGCGTCCAGTGGAATCAAGTGCACCTTCACATACCTGGACACCAACGGAGAAATGTTCACAATAAACAGCAATGCTCCTGCTCACCATCAATCCAGAGAAGTTGAATCAAGCATCAGCTCTGTTAACACACTCTACATGTAGCTGACCTACTCTAAAAATAAGCCGGTTTTAAATTCCATCACTGTCGGCTCCCGATTCCTCGTCTGCGTACAGATTGAGGAGAGACGGCTTTTTCTTAAACTCATTTCCTTTGATTAAACGCCACATCAGAACCACTAAATTTTCTTTACTAATGCTTGTTTTGGTGTCTGCATTATTATGATTTTCTTTTTTTAATTTGTATTTATTTATTTATTATTTAATTTCTTTCTATTTATTTTTTTCTATTATTTATTTATTTTTTATCTGTTTCTGTCTGGGACAATATATGTAAGCATTGTTAGTTTTAAATAAATGCAACTAATGCAGTGAGTGTGTATGTAGGCTTATCCCTGGTTAGGATTTTAAGAAATAAAAACACATAATACAGTCTAATACAGGCATAGAAACTAACAATACACAGACCGCTATAAACAGTAATTGAAACAACAATTAAAAACAGCAAAAAGAAATGAAAATATTTAGTTCACACCCTTTGTTCAAGCCATAGTTTCGCCTTTGTATTAAAAGCTTTAAAATCTGTTTTTGTTTTTCTTTCTAATGGCGGGGTAATCTAAATGGGACCATAATTTACTAAATGAACATCATGCTGTATTGAAGAAGACTTGAAACTATCGATTGAGACCATAAACTCATGTTTACAATGTTTACTGAGGTAATAAATCAAGTGAGAAGTAGGCTCATTTTCTCATAGACTTCTATACAACCAGAGGAGTCGCCCCCTGCTGGCTGGTAGAGAGAATGCAGGTTTAAGTTACTTCAGCATTGGCTTCACTTTTCAGGATCAATCTTCTCATCTAACTCTCGACAAGAAGGTGAATAAACATATTCCCCAAAACATCCAACTGTTGTTTTAATAATCAGAGCTGGAAGAACTCACACTTTATAGCCGTCTCTCACGATGGACCTGTTCAAGTTCTTGAGCTGTAGCAGATGCAGCCGGAGAGACTGAGAACTGGACTCCCACCTGTAAAGAGGAAAGAACAACAGGTGGAGTTAGACACTAACAGGTAATAACCACGTCCAGTCTGCACACTACCGGTTCACTCACAGCAGTCCCAGTTGGATCTGGATGGGCTCGCTCACAGGCGTCACATCTTTCATGTAGGTCATCTCGTCGGACTCCTCCGGCCTGTTGGAGGAGCGACAGTAAACAAACGGTTATTCTCTCTCATTGGACACAAAGTGAAGACTTCAGTAACCAAAACAGCATTATAATAAAGTATTATAGTGTTTCTACCCCAATAAGTCCACTTTCACCCCGACTTTTCATTTCATTTCAAATTTTATTTCGAACATGTAAAACAATACTAATATTAAAAAAAAAGAGAATCATCATATAACAAGTGGACCGCCAGAAAAAAAGCAGCATCCACATACAATGAAAATCATAAGGAAAAGAAATTGTCAAACACTTGCCTTGGTTTACATATTCGAAAAGGAGTGAGAAGAAGTACAAACTTATTTAATCCCACCCCTTCTCCATAACTCATTCATTAATGAGTAACCAGCGTCCTTATTGAGCTAAACATATAATCCAAGTTATTATTCCTAAACTTGTTTAACCATAATTATTACCTTTCATCTCTGTCATATAGAAATATAAATTAATTACTGATATAATTATCCTTATCAAAATATGAATTCATTATCAGTCAAGAATACCAAATCATTACTTAATATTGAGCAAACCAGATAAATAAATAAACAGTAATATATAAATAAACAGTAATAAATAAATAAACAGTAAATAAACAAACTTTACTGAGAAAAGAATGTCAGGGACGAAAGATCTGTCGCTTTGCCCTTTTTGATTGGTAGTATACCGCCTGTTAAGGAATGTATGACTCTCTATACTCCTGCACCAAATGTTTAATATTTATTTAAGTGCATTTTTTGTTAACAGAGCCCGAGAGTCTATTTTATTTATTGTTTTGGTTGTGTGGTTTAATTTATGTTTTTTTTTAATTAAGGGTCCTTCAATATTTTTTTCACATTACTTTCCTTTTCAAATTCATGTCTGAATATCCTCCTCTTTTTTATTTCTTTTTATTTTTTATTTATTTTCCAAGATGTGAGGCACCATCGTGAAATATAACCAAGGTAGGTAGGAAAGAAAGAAATGACCTCCAAACTACGCTCTGACACATGTTGAGTGACATTCCCCTCATGAGGCAGAAATGCATAAAGAAATGTAAAAAAGAAATGTGTTAAGAAAAGAATACAGAAAAATAATTAAATGTATAAATATATAATAAATACAAAATAAATAAAAAAGATAATAAAAAAAATTAAAAAATAAAAGATAAATGCAAAAATAAATAAATGAATAAATAAAAAAATGCAAAAATAAATAAACTATTTAAAAAATTTATAAAAAAAAATATATAATAGCTTGTGGAGAAGGAGATTAAATAACGCTCCAAATTTATGCTAAAGTTTGGCGAGGAAAAACTGGCATGTCCATTTTCAAAGGGGTCCCTTGACCTCTGACCTCCAGATATGTGAATGTAAATGGGTTCTATGGGTAACCACGAGTCTCCCCTTTACAGACATGCCCACTTTATGATAATCACATGCAGTTTGGGGCAAGTCATAGTCAAGTCAGCACACTGACAGCTGTTGTTGCCTGTTGGGCTGCAGTTTGACATGTTATGATCTGAGCATATTGTTTTATGCTAAATGCAGTACCTGTGAGGGTTTCTGGACAATATCTGTCATTGAATTTGTGTTGTTAATTGATTTCCAATAATAAATATATACATATAGTTGCATAAAGCAGCATATTTGTCCACTCCCATGTTGATAGGAGGATTAAATACTACAAATCTTCCTTTAAGGTGCATTTTGAAAAGATAAAAAATATGCGATTAATATGCGATTAACTATGGACAATCATGGGATAAATCGTGATTAAATATTTAATTGATTGACAGCCCTAATTTCTTTGTTTCTTTGCGTGGACACTGTGTGACGGTAGTGAATCTCACTTGAACAGGAGGATACAGATACCACAGCTGTCAAAGCTGAAAGTGTATTTTGAGTGTTGCAGGTTTCCTCCTCCGTCACTAGGGGGCGGAGTTGCTCCAGAGAGCCGGGTGTTTATGTTCTGTTAGGATGGACCTCCTCTCACCTTCGACCCCAGGCTTCAAACACGCCGCTGTCTGTAGCCAGAGCGTCCTCCGACACACCTGCAGAGACTCTTCTGGCCCGCCGGCCGCTTCTGTTGGCGCTGTTTCCCCTCAGAGTGACGCCTAAAGAGGAAAACACATCCAGTTAGTCGTCAGGTCGTCTTCACTCTTTGGGACGAGGATCTGATCTCTTTCACTTAAAAATATCATTGACATTGATATTTTTAAACGTAAACTAAAAACCCATCTATTTAGTCTATTTATGTAGTGTTTTATAATTTCAAAATGTTATGGTTTCATTGTTTATACTTATTTTATTTATCATCATCTATATGGTGTTTGTTTTACTCCTTTGTTTTACTATTTTGGAATTTTATTGTTTAATACCATCTGCGTACTTTGTGGAGTTTCACGGTTTTTATTTATTTATTTATTTTTATTGTTATTTCCTTGTTTTTTATTTATCTTCTGTTATTTGGATGCCCATCTTTGGTTGCTTTCATATTTGAGGAACTTTTGTGTTGTCTGTTTTTTTGGTGTGCATTGGTCTCTAGGTCCATTTTTAACATTCCGCATTTTGTCAATCGTCTGTACAGCACTTTGAATTGCATTTAGCTTGTTTGAAAGGTGCTATATAAATAAAGTTTGATTGATTGAGTGATTGACTTACCTGTGGAGGTGAAAGCCGCCTGAGCTCCGCTGTCTCTGTGACTCTTGTTGTCCAGCTGATGCACGCCGGCGGGGCTGACCGCGTCCTCGCTGTTCAGCACGGCGGCGTGTGACGGGGGTTGCGACTGGGCCCGAAGCCCCTCTAACAAGCCGCGGCCCGCCTGCTCCATGTACTCCTCCGTCATCTGGGTGAGAGGGCAGTCCTGGGGGGCCGAGTAGTAAGGCGTGTCCATGGGGGAGCTGGGCGGCGACAGGGAGGAGAGCGAGGAGCGGGAGGAGAGCGAGGCCAGGGACTGCGGGGTGTCGTGGGAGCGTTTGGTTTTGCTCTGGGTAAGGGGGTCGGAGGTGAACACGGTGCAGTCTCTGGACGCGGTCTCTGGCGGCAGCAGGTAGCGTAGGTGGGGGTCGAGCGGCTCGCCGGCCCCGTCGTGGCGCTCGTACTGGGGGAGACCGTAGATGTCGCTGAAGCTGATGGAGCTCAGCGAGCCTCGGCTGGACGCCAGGGAGCCCCGGCTGGAGGCCAGAGAGCCGCGGCTGCTGCTGGACGACACCGTCAGAGAGCTGGCCGACAGGCTGCAGGTGAAGAAGACCAGAGACACGTTAGAAAAGACGCAGAGATGCACTGAAGAACAACCTGAGGATCAGAGTGGGAGACCTCTTGAGCTGGGTGTGAAGGTAGGTGGTGATGCGGGTCGCCTCCTCCAGCTGTCTCAGCAGAGCGTTCCTCTTCTCCTGCTGCAGGATCCTGTTAAATAAGAGAAATGAGCAATTCTTATGGTACGTATCCACAGGGGCGTTTTTTATCGCGAGGGGACGCGACGCTTCCCAACATTGGACGCTTGGTGGGCGTGCTACTAGGCGGTGACACGATAGATGATTGACCAATTGGGCGTTGACGTTTTCCCGGCTTTATTTCAAATTCTTCCGGCTGCACCTGATTGGACGAACGCTTTCCCTGCGTAGGCTGCTCTGCTGCTCCCAGCTTTCAAACCGGAAACAGTATGGAGGCTCGTTTGGAAACTTTCTTCTCTTATTTCACGAAAGTAGTTCACCGAAATGTGTTTCTGAAAACATTTGAGGCAAGAAATAAGCCACGCAGTTGCTAAATCTGTCTTTATTTTGGATCGACAACGTTTATTTTAAAAGATTCTCGGGAGTTTCGAGAGGCGGCGGGTCGCGTGGGACGCCCGCGATTTGCATAAAGTAGACTAGCCCTCAACTTTATGCAAATGAGGAGCGGGCGACGCTCCGTTTCTCGAATCGCGCCGCCACGCTACCAGAATGCATTGCACGGTCGTTCACATAGACAATGAATGGGAAGCGTGGAAATGACGGAGCCTGTGGACACGTACCATAAGTCACCTTGTGGGTCTTAACTGAAGGGTAATACTGCAGAGCAATTTAGGTAGTTTATTCTAAAAATAAATCATGTACATCAGAGAGTTTTGCCAAGTTCAATTTTGCAGAAACTGATGAATGAATGTGTCATGCAGTTATGTATTTTGTCATCTTATTTATTGAACTTTACAATATTTACTGAGGTAATAATGAGAAACTCTACAAAGGTGTGAACAGTAAAACATGTGTCAAGGCACGTACCTGTGCCTGAGTACTCACCTCTGATTGGCTCCCTGGCTCTGGGAGCTGTGGGCTCTCTGCACCTCCTCCTCCAGCCGGGAGCGCTCCTCCTCCAGCTGCAGCAGCGTGTCTCCAGAATGCTGCTGCTTGCTGACCAGGATGAGCTCCTGCAGCAGAGCCTCCTTCTCACGCAGCAGCTGCATGAAGTCGCGGTCGCGGTCCGCCTCGGCCCGTCCCGACCAGCTCTCGCTGTCCAGCTGTGCGAGCTGGTGCTGAATGCTTTGCACCCTGAGAGGACAGCAGGGGAGGAACAATGTAGTGCTGCACATATTTTGAATTTTCTCTTTACACCTGGCACTGGGTCAACCTCTAGATCCAGTCAGAGGCAGGCGAGTACATGCTGCGTCTACAAACATTTGTTTACATAAGCTGTGCTGGAGCCAAATGTGCCTGGCACACTCACAGAGTTCATATGCCATCATCAGAAAATCATTCCCCTTGACACACTGTGAATATGTATTTATCCCTCCTTTTTATTGTTATCTTTTACATATTTTATTGTTCTTAGTATACAGTTCTTGCTATTTGCTGTCTCTTTCATGTGTTATTTATCTAATTGTTTGGTTTTATCGTGCTTTTAATTTGCCTGTTTTTATTTATTCTCTTACTTCTTCACTTTATCGTAAAGCACTTTGAACTACACCCCCTGTATGAAAGGTGCTATATAAATAAAGTTTATTATTATTATTGAAACCGTATATTGAACTGAACTGAGGGAGAGAGCTGTAGGGGAACGGGGGAAATTTTATTTTATTTTTATTGTATTTTATTTATTTATTTATCTTCTTTTTTTTCTTTTACATTTTTTTAAGTTTAATTTTTTTTTTTATTTATTATTTTCCTTTTTTGATGATGGTATATGAACTCTTTGCGAGATTGCCAGTAACATTTGGCTCCAGCAAAGTTTATGTACACAAATATTTGCAACCAAGTAAACACTGCATGTACATGTTTTAATGTTCTACCTGTTCTTGTTATTTGCTGCCTCTTTTTACTGTTATTGATCTGATTTTGTTTTGTTGTATCACCCAGTTTTTGCACTTGTTTGTAATTTGCCTGTTTTTATTTATTCTCTTTTGAACTACACCCCCTGTATGAAAGGTGCTATATAAATAAAGTGTATTATTATTATAAAAACATGATTTTGACTTGAAAATCAATGTAATAATACTGCATTTTTTTTTTTAAAGTAAAGTGAATTCCTTGGGGCTACTAATTAATATTTTTATGAGGATTTACTGAGTTAATGTTGCGTGCCTGGTTAAATGAAGCCTCTGTGTTTATAGTAATATGGCAGAATCAGCTCCATGTAAGAGCCTATAATGACACAGTCAGCGTTGTAATTTCTACCCGAGCCTCACCGCTGCACCAGCCAGCGGTCCTACAGGTGTGTATCACCAACACGTTTATTCACACGGAGTTAAGCGTCCTGAGACATGAGCTCTGATGAAATAACTGTGTTTATGTGAGCTGGATTTCAGACAGAGTGACTCAGTGACAGAGCATGCAAGTTTCCACAGGTCTCTCCTCTCTCTCTCTCTCTCTCTCTGTCTCTCTCTCTGTCTCTCTCTCTCTCTCTGATGTCATGGTTGGCATTGCTGTTGCTGGGTCACCACACAGCAACATGAATCTTGTAAAGAAAAAAGTGTGCACGGAGCCGGTGTAATAACACGGTGACTCTGGGTGCTGCTGCTGCTATCATCACTGCTCCTTACAGCTGCAACATGCACTGTTCTATGGAGTCATAGGAGTGCCATAAAAAATAATTAATCTGTAAAAGAACAAGAAAATAAATGTGGAAATATAAAGACAAATAATAAAATAATAATTAGAAGCATTTTTCACATTTATTCGTTCATTTATATCTGTATATATTTTTAAAACAATACGTTTAATTATTTTTTGCATATAAATTACTCTATTTTTTTTGTATTTAAAATTGAGTATATGTGTAGAGGAACTGACTACTCAGCAAGAGTAGTTCAAGAAATAGCAATATGGAAAAGAATAAGTTAAAGCAAAAGGATACAAATAAATAAATTACATTATATGAAAATAAATAATAATAAAAGAAATATAGAAAAAATAGAGTAATTAAAATACAAAAACTACATAAATATGAACAAATACATAATAATAATAAATTATAATTATTATTTTATATTTGGTTATTTGTCTTTATATTTCCACATGTTTTTATTCCTATTTATTTCTCTTTGTATTTCCACATTTTTTTATTTAATTATTTATTCCACTTTATATTTCCACATTTATTTTCTTATTCTTTTACAGTTTTATTCTATTTATGGCACTCCTGTGACTCCATACTGTCTAACCAGGATCTGTCACCAGTCATTAGATAACACGCCGCCTCATGACATACCTGAGCTGAATTCATAAGCAAAAACTAACTGTTGATTTTGCCAGCGTATAATTTATCCTGCGCTGCAGGGTGAGCCGGGATATATTTAACCAAACAGTGTGTATATTAAACCACCTTGCGGAGCAGCGGGGAGTACGGCGAGGCAGGCAGGCGGTGGGTAGAGCTCTCTCTGGCTGCACACACAAAGGCAGCACACAGTCAGCAGCAGCGTGGCCAGCGAAGAATGTGACCACCCAGCTCATTCCGCTGGCCAGACATCGCTCAGCAGCCTCGGCCACCGGGTACAAATACTATTCATAACACGCCCTCCCACTGGACGGCGACGCGCAGCGCCCCGAGGAACGAGAGGGGGATGACTGCTGTGAGTCACTGCTGCGTGCCGGTGTGTCATAGTACTACGACTGATAAACAACACAACAAACAGACGGACTCACTTTTTCTTGGCTTCCTCGTACTGCCAGTTGAGTTTCACTTTGTCCACTAGATGCGTTGAATCTCCGGAACCATACTAAAGAAAAAAAGAGGAATTAAATTATTAAAAGTGCCTTTAAGTCACAGCAGTTTACATTACAAACAGTGGTAGAGACGTCATTTCAGATACATGAAGGGAGCTGCTTCCTGCAGCGTATCTGGTCATAAGTTAAGCAGCTGATTTTTCTTTTAGGGCAGAGGTTATCGGACAAAACTGATGCAACTGCGTCCCCGACAAAAACATCCCCCATCACTCAGTTAGTAAGCTACAACTTGGACCTGTACATTTAGCCTGTTTATATTTTTTATAAAACAACATTGGAACATTGGCACCATTAAAAGTATGCCGAAGTAGCTATTAGCAGCTCCTGTTTGCATGTTGTAAGCATGTTTCCATGGATGTTCAGAAAGATATCACTGGATTACTTTGAGATGCTCAGTGAGTTTTCCTCGACCAAAGAAATTCTTAGTCGACTAACACTCACAATTTTGTCGACTAATTAATTAATTTAATTGACAGATCTGTAAAACTGAGTTTCTCCACAAAGAATCACACAACAGCACCACTTTATATCTGGTGTTTACCAGATATGTGCTCATAAGTTACTAAGAAATAAGTAATTCAGCATGAAAAAGGCATTATAATGACGAACCGACTAAAGAAATCTTAGTGGACTAAGACCAAAATGACGATTAGTCGACTATGAAGGTGAAGCCCTAATTCTGAAGCAAGTTCTGTAGATATAAGTCGCGCCTTTTTGTATTATTTCTAAGCAGATTTATGGATATTTACTGGAAGAAGTGTAAGTCACGCTGAATCTAAAATCATGTCTGTGTGTTCAGATTTGACTCCGAGTACAAATTCTGATGTAAATTGCGGCCTCACGTCTCTAGTTAGTTAGGCTGCATTCACACCAGGCAGTGCAGCGAAAACGCAAGTCCTCCCATTCATTTTGAATGGGAGTAGCGGCGTCTCTTACCTCTCCCATGATGTCCGTCTGACAGCCGGTGTCACAGTACTGCTGCAGGCAGCACGAGTCGCCCACCGTTCCAGTGCTGTTCGCCACCTCGCCGGCCGAGTCGTGGATGGACAAGCTGTTTTGGAAGTTCACCGTCAGCTTCGCCAGGCACTGTGGGACGGAAAACAGATTATAATCAATCAATCCATCAATCTTTATCGGTATAGCACCTTTCTTACAGGCAGTGGAGGGATGTAATAAGTACAGTACTTTTGCAGAACGTGTACTTTACTTGTGTATTTCCATTTTATGCTACTTTAGACTTCTACTTCACTACATTTCAGAGGCAAATATTGTACTTTTTACCTCACTACATTTATATAACAGCTTTAGTTACCAGTTACTTTGCAGATTCAGATTAATACCCAGCAATATATAAACTCTATATATTTTCATGTACACATTAATGCATCACTGATTATAATCCAGTAATATAATATATATGTGATGTGATATGGTTCAGAAATGGGCCATTCTGCAAAATGAGTACTTCTACTTTTTGTACTTTAAGTATTTTTGATGCTGATACTTTTGTACTTTTACTTGAGTAAGATTTTGAATGCAGGACTTTTACTTGTAACAGAGTATTTTCACACTGTAGTACTGCTACTTTAACTTAAGTAGTACTTCTTCCACCACTAAGTGCAGTTCAAAGTGCTTCACAAATGACTGACAAGCCAAAAATAAGACAGAATAAGTGAAAACAACAGAAAGACAAAACAATTCAGCAATTTAACAATTTGATAATTTGAGAGCAAATGCACGCAACACAATAAAATAATGAAAATGTAATAAAATATAATTAAAAGCTATAATAACAGTAATAGTAGTAAAACAGTGCAAAGTAAAAACTAGATTAATAAAATAACAATAAAATAGAAAACAATTTTACAACTTAAATCCAATAAAATAAGTGATTAATAAAATAACAATAAAGAAGAATACAATTTTACAACTTAAATCCAATAAAATAAGTTATTACTAAAATAACAATAAAATAGAATAGAAATTTACAACTTAAATCCAATAAAATAACAATAAAATAAGTAATAATAAAATAACAATAAAATAGAATACATTTTACCACTTAAATCCAATAAAATAAGTGATAATAAAACAACAACAAAATAAGTAATAATAAAATAGAATACAATTTTACAACTTAAATCCAATAAAATAAGTGACAATAAAATAACAATAAAATAAGTGATAATAAAATAATAATAATAAAATAGAATACATTTTTACAAATTAAATACAGTAAAATAAGTGAATAAAATAATAACCAGTCTTAATCAAAGACCTGGATGAATAGATAGTTTACGTTTAAATATTTCAACATTTCTAGCAGCTCTCAGATCCTCAGGCAGACTGTTAAAAACTGTTAAAAGGACTAAATCATCTGCATAATAATATAATATCACTCACTGACAATTGTTGTGAAGAACAACAACAAAGTGGGACAACAAAATGTCAACGTAAATCGTCAAAATCAGTTTTAAAAGATGAATTTTAACATTTAAAATGTGTAATTTATTTCTTCCAGTATGTGTTCATAAATAGACGGTGACATTGCCAGGAAATTCTTTTGCAAACGTGTCCTGGCAATCAGACTGAATCATCCTCTATTATTCATTATACATTAAATGTTTTTGCTTTGCTGACAAAATTGTGGTCGCTGACTCAGATGTCTGGAAATGTGTTTTACTAAAAGACAATGATGAGAAGCAGCAGGACAGTAGAGGTTAACAGACACTAGAGGTCAGCAAAGAATATTCCAACAACAGACGCCTGTTTCCGGAGTAAAGACAACAGGATGTTAGAGGTGATCTCTTACCTGGATGAGGTCCTGCCTCTCCTTCTCGCCCGTGTTGATGGCCTTCTTGATGCTGCGCAGCTCGTTGAAGATGGCCTGAGCCTCGTCCAGCTTGTAGTTCGTCTGACTGCAGGACATCTTCCTGTCAATCCTGAGACACAAACACACACAGTAAGACGTCTGCTGGGGAACTGCGTGCTGAAACACCACATGTTAAAACGGCTTCATGTTCTTTTGTTTGGTGGATTTCTGATAAACATCACAGTATAATCAACGAGCTTGTTCAGACTGCTCTGTTGACGTCTAAGGAGGCTTGAAACTGAAACTGATCATCTAAATAGAGTGTAAAAAGAAATATAAAGCAACAAACTTTTAGTAAATATGGAGCTCGGAATCTGACAAAATCAAAAATAAATGAATAAATAAATGATTCGATAAATAAATAAACATGTCACTAAATGTAGAAAATAGGGTTAATAAAAAATAAATAAATAAATGGGAAAATTAAAGAGAAGAGTAAATACATAAGGGAATTAATACAAAAATAAATAAATAAAGAAGCAAATTAAAACAGAAATATTGATGTCACATTTTATCAATTAATTAATGCCTACATTTATTTTTAATATTTTATTTTAATAAAAAAAAAATTAAATTTAAATTTAATTCTGGCAGGTTCCGTCCTCCATAAGTAAAAACATGTTTTGAGTAAAAAAGTAAGTAAAATAATTTATTGAAATTCCTTAAAAAAATGATAATGATCATAGTAAAGGGAAATAAATAATATTATATGTTATTATATTATATATATTTTCTACTCACTTAAAAATACAGGTATTTGATTTATATACGATGCTTACGATATGGCATGTTCTTTGACTTTTTTAATTTATATTTTATGACGCAACGAGTTTGTATCACGGAGAATAAAAGTACACGTAGCGATGAAACGAGTCAATAAATTAAAAGTAATAAAAATAAAAATTTTGAGTAAATACAAAAATTTAAAGAAATTTATTAAAATAATCATCACATTAAAAGGGAAATAAATAATATTTTATATATATAATTATGATTATTTTAATGAATTTAAAATACTGGTATTTGGAGAACAAAGCACATGTATGGATTAAAGAAGTCAATAAATAAAAAATAATAAAAATTTAAAAAATAAATAAACACATTGTGAGTAAATAAGAAAGTAAAAATGAATTGAAATTCATTAAAATAATCAGAATCATAGTAAAGGGAAATAATAACATTATAATAAAGTAAGTACTAACAAATTAAATACAGTAATAGAAAAAGGGACAATAGAGTATGTCATCATAATAGTATTGTTTTGTTTTTTCCATCACTTAAAAATGCTGGTATTGGATTTATATATGATGCTTACATTATGGCATGTTCGATGTCTTGATTTATTTATATTGTATGACGAAATTAGTTCACAGAGAACAAAGTACACATATGGACTAAACAAGTCAATAAATAAAAAGTCATAAAAACAATAAATAAATTAAAAAAAAAAAAAATGTTGTCAGTTTCGGGCTTCCATAGGAGTCAATATTAGAACTGAATTAGGATTTCTATTAACTGGAGTAAATCTTGACCAGAACAGCCATGTGCTACAATGCATTAACACATTTATGAATTAACTATATAGCATTAAATCACATAATTGTGGGGAAGATACTACGTTTTAATGATGTTCCTCTAGCAGAACAGATAAGTTCTTTAAGGTTACAGGTGTCAGGAAAAAGACAAGACAAATTGTGTGGGAAAGGAGGAATAAGATGAAAACTGTGCCAAAGGACAAAACTATGATCATGTGGTGTTAATAGGTGCTTTGTTGAAATGTTATATATCAATTTCCTCGGGAAAAAAGTTGTGGTTGCTTTATTAGTAATAATAATTCTGGGGAAAAAAAAAAAAAAAAAAAATGTGTCTTTGACCCAGAATCTGAAGGCTAAAATGTGCCTGCTGGGCATTTTTTACACTATATGCACAATCAGCCGATTATAGTTCACACAGGAATCCAGCAGAAGCAGTCTGAACTACAGAAAGACATCTCTCATTCAGCAGCAGGGTGGGTGCTTTATATTGGAAAACAGCTCAGTGGAAAATATGTCACAAAAAATAATCATCAGATGAACATCTGAAGTATTTTTGTGTGGGAGGTAACATTCAAGTGTTTATTTTAGACTGTGGTCAGTTATGAAATACTGACACTGCATGTGACAGGACGGTGTAAATGATCATCTCTGTTTGTCTCCGCATGCTGACATGTTGTTTAAAGGGCTGCTTTCAAAGGCTCGTTTGGGAGGAAATCTCAGCTTCAAGACTCGAGACCCTCAGTATTTAAACACATTAAGATCCACCCAGAGACTGTTTGATTAAAGGGATAGTTCAGGTGTTTCTCAGTGAGGTCGTATGAGGTTCTTCTCCATAGTTACAATTATAGACGGAGTTTGGAGAAACAGACAGGAGTACCAGCACGGGAGCAAAGTAATGTACTGCTGTGGACGAGGGCAGCAGAAAAACACATTTTAGACACCTAAAAAAAAATCAGTTTAAGTGTACGCTATATTTAGAATATTTTCACCACCTCGCTGTCACACAGCCCTTTCTGGCGGGGAACTGAAGCCGTTATCTATACACTCTTCAAAGCCACCAGACTCCATTCACAAAAACAGTAATTTTACCTTGTAGAAAACCAAAGGAGTTGCTGCTCTACCGCAGCCTCGATCGGTTTGTAGTAAAGCCAAGTTCACACTACGAGACTTTCAAAGTGGTCAGATCTATGTACTGTTCACACGACTTGTAATCGGGAGTCTTTAAGTCACAAACTACAAGATCTTTCACCAGGATGAATCCCCGATGAGGTCTCCAAACTACGTTTAGTCACGAAAACACGCGAGAAACACACGGTAAATGACGGGATACCATACGCAAGACACACAAAATAGTTTCCACACTCTGCTTTACTATTTATTCCTCTAGGTGCAACAACAACTTGCACTCCGTGTAGTAAATGCAACACATACAGTAAGTTCCTGTTGTTACAGGCGACCCCTCCTCCCCGAGGTTTACCCTCATCCCTTGTCTCGCGCTCTCATTGGCTGCAGCTCGTAGCCGGAGTCTTTGAGCAGTTCACACATGATGCTCAAGCCAACGACGATTTTCCTTTGATCTGGGGCTTTTTGTCGGGGAGCTCTAAAAACTATCGTGGAGCAGAAAATCAGGGCTGAAGTCGTGTAATGTGAACTAGAGACAGTTAGTTTGTGTTATTGTGTGACTTTGGTGAATCCGAATTAACCCTTTAAAACACCAAAGTCACACAATAACACAAGCAAACTAACCGATCGAGGCAGCGGTAGACCAGCAACTCCTGTGTTCTGAGAGGTAAAATTACTGTTTTTGTGAATGGAGTCTGGTGGCTTTGAAGAGAGCATAGATAACAGCTCCCGTGCTGGTACTCCTGTCTGTTTCTACTAACTCCATCTACTGTAGGTAATACACTGAAACATCCAAACTATCCCTTTAAATGTTTCTGTAGATTCAAAAATAACAAAAACAGATCGATCCAGAATTCCTGCCAACGTTTGTTTAGCAAACAAATCTCCTGCTTTGAAGTGAATCATCTTGTATTTTTCAATGAGGGTATGAGTGGGGGGGGGGGGGGGGGTTTGGTTGGTTGGTTGGAGGAGCGCGGCGTGGTGCCTCCTCCACCATCACCGGTCCTGGCACGTGGCCCCTGCTCTCACCACAACCCGCTTCCTTCACTCCCCTTCAACAGCAGGTACTGTTCATCCACCCGACCCTGCCTCTTCCTCCCTAAACAAGCTCTGCTTTGTTCCCCCCCCACCCCATTGGCAGGGCCTGGGAGTTTATATGCTTAGCAAAAAAAAAAAAAAAAAAAGGCACTACCCACCACCCCTCAGTGCCTGCCTGTATTGAACCCCCCCACCCTGTGTACTGTAGAGAAGCTTACTCATTTTCTTGACAAGTTTCAGGTTGATAAAATCCTTAAAAGTTGAGATGCGGATACGAAATGTGCCGAGATAAGGCGGACTACAGACGAGCAGAAAAGAGATAAACTCCTGCATTCTTTCGGTGGAGCGCTGCCGGTTGAGAGGGTGAATTTCTGCGTCAGAAGCTGTTTGTTTGCTTTATCTGATGGCGCGGAGAACAATTAGCTATATTGCTGACAACAGCTGAGATTTGGGAAACAACAGCCGTAGGGTCCCTACTGGGCGAATACCAACCCAGGAGAAACAATAGGACGCACACACACACACACACACATACACAGACAAACAAAAGGCACAAACACTCAAGAGGAGGATGCGTCCATGTTTTCTGCAGGCTGTGTATTCTCCTGGTTATTCTGGGAATCACTCGAGTCGTGTATTATCTAAGAGATAAGGGACTCTTTGCCAGGACTCAGGAAGTGCTGAGGAATTTGCTGCCAGATATCTCTGTGTTTTTGAAACTGCTCTGGAGTCCACACCTCCTCCTCCTCCCCTCCTCCCCACCTCCCCTCTCCGTGGAGCGACTTCCTCTCCAGGCTGAGCCTTGGCTCCCTGCACTCCACTGGTGCATCCTCTTCCTGAGGTGGAGTCCCCTTTTCCATCAAAAACTCCCTCCATTTGCCTTTTCTCAAACGCTCTCTCTCTCTTTTTTTTTTTTTTTTCCTCTCTGAGAGGTGGAGCCTCTAATTCTAACATGAACCGCTCAGAAATGTTCCCAGCACAAAAGACGCTTATGTGTTTAAATACCAGCACAAACTAAAGGAAAATAGAAGCTGGAGAAGAGCATCTCCTGATTATTCTCTCAAAATCCTCTCTTCTATATGGGTCAAAGGGCTTTTTGCTCTTTGAAATCTCACCATTTTCCACTTAGATGAACTGAATAAAGTCCAATAATGTAATTAAACTGTAATTAAACAACAAACAGGAAATATTCCCTGTCAAGCTTTTGTAAAGAGTTTCATAAACATCAGTTTTAATATCCTAAAATAATTAATGTAGGTTTGATTAAACCTGTGGCACTTTATGTCCAAGAATAATCTCTAAATGTGCAGCTATACTAAAACATTAGGAGTATTAGGGCCACATTGAAGGGGAAAAAAATCTGCTTTTTTGAGAATAAAGTCATAATATTACGAGAAAAAAGTTGTAATATTACGAGAATAAAGTCATAACTTTATGAGAAAAAAAGTTGTAATATTACAAGAAAAAAAGTCATAACTTTATGAGAAAAAAAAGGCGTAATATTACGAGAATAAAGTAAGAACTTTACGAGAAAAAAAATCGTAACGTTATTAGAATAATGTCACAACTTAACGAGAAAAAAAATCGTAACGTTAATTACGTAATCGTTATTTGCTTTCTTACCGAGAGTTAGATGAGAAAATCGATACCTCTCTTGTGTCTGTACCGTAAATATGAAGCTACAGGTAGCAGATGATTAGCCTAGCTTAGCTTAGCTTAGCTTAGCATAAAGACTGGAATGTACCTGATCACCAAAATGTAGTTACAGCATGCAGCTTCCCGTTAACCCTTTAAGCTCTGCAGTAGAAATGGTCCACCAGTGCCTAAGTTGGTATTTTTGCTTATTGTGATGTCATTTCCTGGAGAATCTTCAAATGCTTCATATCCCTAAAATCTGTACAACCTCAGCTAAAAGGTTATTTGAGTCAATAAAACATAATAACTGATAAAAGTATTGTGAGATGAAAAAAAGATAATTTAAATATGAAAACCTGCTAAACTAAATGAAATATATCGTTTGAACACATGGAGATAAAAGAGAAGGAGCAGAGAAAGAGTTGAAGATAGAGGGAATAAAAGAGAGAGCAGGGTGGGGAGCAGTGCTGGAGGAAGGAGGAGGGTGGTGGTCAGAGGAGGAAGGGAGGGTGTCCGGGACACCGAGGCAGAGGAACACTCACTCCTGCAGGGTCTCCACTCCCATTTCCTTATACTGCAGCTCCTGCTTCACCTGGGCCAGCTCCTGCTTCAGTCTGGAGAGCTGCGGACACACAAAATAACTGCTTAGTCATGACTATTCACATCCAGGAATGCTCCGCCATGTTTATACAGAGAGGCACGCGCACACGTGTGTGTACGCACGCTCATCCACACTGAGGTTATAATAGTTTTAGTTTTGACTTTTTGATTTCATTTTAGTTTAGTTTTCAGAGTGTTAGTTTAGTTCAAAAAGGTTTAGTTTTAGTTTGTTTTTGTTATGGTCAGCTATAATGTCTCAGAAGGATATATCTACAGATTAAGGCTGTCAAAGTTAACGCGATAATAACGCGTTAACGTTACTAACGCCACTAATTTCTTTAACGCATTAACATAACTTGCGATTTTTAGGTTGTTGCGGCTCAGTGTTAAAGATAAAGTGAAGATACTGGTATCATCTGAATCTAGAAAACCTAAAGAATCCATCGGTACCAACCAGGTCAGACTAGCTTATTGAGAAGGAGGTTAAATAACGCTCCAAATTTATGCTAAATTTTGGCGAGGAAAAACTGTCATGGCCATTTTCAAAGGGGTCCCTTGACCTCTGACCTCCAGATATGTGAATGTAAATGGGTTCTATGGGTAACCACGAGTCTCCCCTTTACAGACATGCCCACTTTATGATGATCACATGCAGTTTGGGGCAAGTCATAGTCAATGAGGAACGTATACTGTTCTTGTCCGATGCCAATGTTTCTGTGTCCTGAAATGCATTTATTATTTACTAATAATTATTAATTACTAATTCTGACATTTTTTGTATATTTTCCACATATTTTTCACATTTTTCTGATGTTTTTTGGACAGCTTTCACATATTTGTCGAACATTTTTCTGACATTTTTCACTTTTTTTTTTTTTTACATTTTTCGGATATTTTCTGACAGCATTCACTAATTTTTTTAACATATTTTACTAATATTTTTCTGACATTTTTCTGACATATTTTGGACAGTTTTCACAGATTTTTCGAACATTTTTGGGATATTTTTCAGCTATTTTTCACATATTTTACTAATATCTTTCACATATTTTTTGGACATTTCTCACATATTTTCAACATCACGATACACAGGTGAATCGATTTTTTTTCTCCACCCCTACGGCAAGCACCCCTTCTTCCCCGCGTTATTTACATATACTTCTACACTGTGGAGATCGTACCGACATTTACAGAGATAAAAAAAAATGATGAGCAGTGATTTTTTATTGGAAACACGACTGGCCATAAATCACTTTGACATACTGCAGCTCTCTGCTTCGCTGACTACTTCAAACCATCAGCGTTGATTTGTGGGTGTTTCCTGTGAATGACGAGACAATGAGGAACGTATACTTAACAACCGGTCATCATGAGATTATAAAGGGAGTATTACTGTGTTCCTACAATCCTCAAAAACACACCTGTCTCCACGTTTACAGAAACTCTGGCTGATTTCTATAGGAACATGAAGTCGTCCTCATCTCCTCAGTCTAACCAGGAAACACCCTCACCCATGTGACTGATCTGAGAGAAACTTGGCCCCGTGAGTCAGTGACCTAGCCTCTGCCTGACCCTTTGATGATGATCTCATCCTCATCCTCTGGAGGCCCCGGGCCAGAGCCACGGTATCCTGTAGGGGCCACACCCCAGCCCCCTTTTTCTGCCCAGAAGGGCCCCTCGCTTCAGCCCATTGTTCTCCTCCGATAATGACTTACCCGCTCTCGTCGACATGCTATTTCCACTTTTATTTGGTCGGGGTCGTATTTCGCGTTAGAGGACGAGCCGGAGAGCGCTGTGAACACATAGAAAAAGAAAAAGAACAGAGCAGTTAGTCGATAGTGATGACTCGTAGCAGTGAAGAGTTGAAGGGGGATCCGGTGTCCGGCGCTCTCTGTGGACGCCCTCTGGACGCTTTGTGTGTGACAGCTGGCTGGAGACGGAGGGTGAACTGGGAGGAGGAGGTTCAAATGGGGATTTGGAGGATCTTCTATAGATCTGCACCCCCCCCACCAGGTCCTGAATGGACATCAAGAATATAACATATCCAGGAAAGATAATGAGGTCAGCTAAGGTCAGGTTTTTGGAGCCTTCCAGTTCACACGCCTCTCATCCTTTAATTCTTTCTTTGATTATGTAATGAAACACGGGGTCGCGTGTCAGTGAGTCTTACTGCTGGTGATGGAGCGGTTGTCCTCCGAGAGCTCGTGGAAGAGCAACATCTCCTGCTGAGCCAGCTCCAGACGCTGCTGCTTCACCAGGTACATCTCCTTCTTGGCTTTGAGGGCCTCCTGGGCCACCACGAGGTACTCCTTCAGCATGCGCTCCTGCTCCTGACGCCACTGAGTCCGCGGGTTCTCAATCTGGGTCGTCTCTGACAACGGAACACCACACAATTATTACTGGGATAACCGTTCAGGCTACGCTAGTGATTTTAATCACACATGCACTACATTCAGGAACATATCCGTCTTACGCCTTTTCACACATGCCGTGGCGATGCAGGTATAGTTGGGGCAAGGGACAGTCCAGCAGATGGCGGTAATGCAACACTTGTGGATGCCAACCGCCATAAAACCGCAACAGAAGAAGAAGAAGATGGGGCTAGGCCAGATGCACATGTACACGTCTCGTATTATTTTCAGGAACATGGCGGGCGAGGAGCTGTTTTTGTCCGGTGCCAATGTTTCTGTGTCCTGAATTGCATTTATTATTTACTAATAATTTTCTGACATTTTTTGTATATTTTCCAAATATTTTTCGGATATTTTTTGGACATTTTCGGATATTTTTCACATATTTTTCACATATTCTTCGAACATTTTTTGAACATTTTCAGATATTTTTAGAATATTTTTCCAACAGTGTTCACAAATTTTTTCACATATTTTACTAACATTTTTCAGATATTTTTCAGACATTTTTCACATATTTGTGGGATATTTTTCAGATATTTGTCGGACAGCTTTCACATATTTGTTTGAAATTCTTCTGATATTTTTTGAACATTTTTCAAATATTTTACAGACAGTGTTCACTATTTTTTCCACCTATTTTGCTAATAATTTTCTGATATTTATCAGACATTATTTACATATTTTTCACAAGTTTTACGAATAATTTTCAGATGTTTTTTGGACATTTTTCACCTATTTTTCGGATATTTTACAGATATTTTGCGGATTTTTCCGACGGTGTTTACTAATTTTTCACATATTTTTCAGACATTTTTCACATATTTGTTGGATATTTTTTTGACAGTTTTCACATATTTGTCTGACATCTTTCACATATTTTACTAATAGTTTTCAGACATTTTTGGGATATTTTTCACATATTTTTTTTATTTATTGTCGGCTATCATCAAATCACCCGTGAAAGCATTGGCATGAATGCTAAATGGTAAATAAATTACTGATTCAAATACGACATCAGTGGAGTCTTGTGATTGGTTCGTACACTCCACGTGAAAGCGTCTTCCATCAGACGGACGTAACCCCTTACATGGTTGTCCCTGCAATGTTACTGCTTTCATTTACAACACAGCCGTACCGGCATTTTCCATGAAATGTTACGAGGTCTTGAGGTGGGAAACTGGCGGTACAGATTTCCCTGAATATCGATCCCCGCTACCATTCACACACGAGCCCATGTAGGAAACGTTCCTGAACATTTCAGGACTGTATTGACATTCAACCATCATTGCTCCAGTGTGTCATACAGTGAAATCTGTGCTCGGAGACAAATGGGGATGTACTCACTGTTGATGTGGTCGATGTAGTAAACTCCCACTTGCTGGTCATAAACTTCCTCCCACCCGAGAGGCAGTTCATCTCCAACACAGTCGGCAAACGTCAGCGGTTTGGTGATCCTGAAATCATTTAAAATCTATTCAGTGCAACAGTAAACCGAAGGAATGCTCCTTCATATCAGCTTATGAAACAATAACATGAAGAGTATCTCTGTTAACTGGATCAGTGTGCCCATCATGTCACCCACTAATACGGAGAATTAATGCACACTGAAAACATTTAACACCGAATCTTTGCATAATTCTTCTTAGAATGTAATTTTACAGAAATCTGCTTTTCTATCTCCAACATGAGGTCATTTTTCCTGTTAACGTTAACTGTCCCGCAGGGCGCTCTGCCTCATTTATCATGTTTATAAAAGATGTTTTTAATGTTATTCGAGGGGAAAGAAGCAGAAAGTAAACGTTCATTCTAAAGAATATTCTCTCCCCCACCACCATTAAAACTGCAAGAGAAACTCTGGGTGCATAATACACAGCTTCTGTTTCAAAGCACACACAAAAACAATGCATGAGGTATGAAGTATGAATACATACGGGTAATGTATGTTTATGCATTTCTATGCTGGACTTGTAAACTGGTGAAACCTCTTTTACGACTTTCACGTGTCAAACTGCTTCACTGGGTCAAAATGAGCTAATGTGATTCTTAGGTTCCTCTGATTTTAATAAAATCCATAAAAAAAATTATAATTTCCTGCAATATACAAATTTTAGAGTAGAGATGCAACGATCTGATCCTGATATCAGGCCAAAACTTACTCAAATAGCTGGATCAGATATTGCGTTTTCCTACGAATGTCCAGCAACACGTGTCAATTTATGCACATTACATGCGTACATACGTATTTTCAAAATAAACTTCTGTCTTCACAGGAAACAACTTGGTTAGATTTAGGCAACAAACTACTTAGTTAGGTTGAGGAATAATCATGGTTTGGGTTAAAAATGACTACAGAAGTGGTGAACTGTGAAACCAAAAGTAAACGCTTTGAATGGATAAAAAAAATGTGCGATTAAATATTTTAATTGATTGACAGTCCTAATTGAAAAATTAAAAAGTTCTTCTTTATGCATTCAAACCCTTTTTTTCCTCAACTTCAGCTTTTCTGTAGTTTCTGCTCTCTGCTTTTGTAGATCAGCAAAGTCGTGTGCTGCTCATATATCAGTAAAACCTCAGTTCAGATTTCAATTTAGTCAGACAAGTATCAGATCAATATGGTTAGATAAATATACAATATATATGCATGTACACATACATACAATGTATACTCAGATGTATTATTTAGCTTACATTGTGACACTTGACACTTCTTTCCTTGACAGATTATAGACTAATCAATGTGTGTGAAACCTGGATTTACACATAAATAAGTGTATAGGAGTCAAACTACAGTTATACTGCAGTACATTGTACTTGGAACTGGGAAAAAAACACCTCCAACACGGAAAACTACAATGGAACGGTCACTCAAGTTGGAATTCCAAGTCGCAAACTTATTTAGCTCGAGTTCACCGACATAAACACTCCTGACGTCACAGTAACATGGCGGCAAACACAGTGAATTACCCTTTCATTATTTTACTTTATGTAGTGTACTGGTACTGCAGTACTAGTCTATTCCTCCCGTCTCTTTTAACAGGGTTCCCACGGATCCTTAAATTCTCTTAAATTAGATTTTCAGGAATATTCCCCCCACAGGATTCTCATTGTTAATTTAAAGACGGATACTTTATGTGCGTTTCTATTGGCTAACGGCGCTGTGGTAATTGATTTAGCTCTTCTGTAGATCCTTGTGAAGGTCAGACACTTAAAACATCAGTTTGCTGCAGGCGTCCATGTTTTCCCGAGCAGATGCACTGGGACGCATTTAGATTGGAAGACGGGAATACCGACTTTGGAATTACTGACTTCCGACTTGCGACGGATTGCAGCATTATTGACAGGTTAGCCGCCTACATACACACGATTCAAACTCTTCTTAAACTCGCAGGGACTACATGTCGACAATAAAAGACTGTAAATGATTTATGAAGCCGGCTCACACTGTGTCATGCTTTAACTATGACGGGGCAGAACTAATGACATCAGGCTGATACATCACTAACTCCTCTAATCTACACATATCAGCGAGCTGTGAACCATGTGGGTCTGCTGACAGCAGATCATACAGTAACTGTCTGATTACCATCAATCAGCGCAGACAAAAGGGGGTCCAGAGACAGTGACCCTCGTCCACCACGGTATGCTCTCAATGCAGACGGAGCATGAGGCCCGAATGTGGCGAGGCATGCATACAATGAAGGGACGGCCCGGAGAGAGTAGCCGAGGCATTCTGCACCACATTCCTCTCTGCACGCAGGACGCTTCACCACATCTTCACTTCAATCTGGCTGCAAAGACGTGATGGTTTTCAGGCCGAACGCCAGCAGCACTGAGACAACTTTCTCAAAAACACTCAATAAAGCCTTTATTAGAGCGGCATACCAACAATATCTAAAAATATATCAGCTGAACTTGTTAATCGTACCCTCGGTGCCTTCAGAGGTCTCTAATGCTATTAATAAATGGTTAAAATATGTTCTGAATGTACTGAAAACAGGCCTGGTTGATGATGAATCACATGGGCTGGTCAAAAAAACGTCGACAATGCCTCAAATTCAATGAACTCCCTTTGCATTTCACACATTTTTGGGAAATTCTACAGGCTATGTCACCGATGTGCAGCTCTGCATGTAGAGCTGGATAAGTCAAAATTACTGTTTACTAGCGCTGTCAATCGATTTAAATAGTTAATCGTGATTAATCGCAAATTAATCAAATTTTTTATCTGTTAAAAATGTACCTTAAAGGGAGATTTGTCAAGTATTTAATCCTCTTATCAACATGGGAGTGGACAAATATGCTGCTTTATGTAAATGTATGTGTATATTTATTATTGGAAATTAATTTACAACACAAAACAATGACAGATATTGTCCAGAAACCCTCACAGGTACTGCATTTAGCCTAAAGATTTAGCATGTTCGAAAAAATGTAAAAAAAAAAAAAAAAAAAAGGCAAAGAATATAAAAAAAAGTCAGAAAAAATTCCAAAAATGTCTGAAAAATATCAACCAAAAAAAGTTTTTAAAAAGTCTGAAAAAAATGTCCCAAGAAATGTCAGAAAATTATCAGAAAAAAAGTCAGAAAATGTGTCACAAATGTTTGAAAAAAAGTTCTAAACATGTCCGAAATATGTCCGAAAAAAGTACTACAAATATCCAACAAATACCAGACAACTGTCCGAAAAAAAGTTTCAAAAAATGTCCTAAAAATGTCTGAAAAATGTCAGAAAAAAAGTCAGAAAAATATCGGAAAAATATGCTGAAATCATAACATGTCAAACTGCAGCCCAACAGGCAACAACAGCTGTCAGTGTGTCAGTGTGCTGACTTGACTATGACTTGCCCCAAACTGCATGTGATTATCATAAAGTGGGCATGTCTGTAAAGGGGAGACTCGTGGGTACCCATAGAACCCATTTACATTCACTGATCTGGAGGTCAGAAGTCAAGAGACCCCTTTGAAAATGGCCATGGCAGTTTTTCCTCGACAAAATTTAGCGTAAGTTTGGAGCGTTATTTAACCTCCTTCATTACCAGCTAGTATGACATGGTTGGTACCGATGGATTCATCAGGTTTTATAGTTTCATATGATACCAGTATCTTCACTCTTCTCTTTCCATACAGCTTTTATAATGCAATACTTCAAAATGTGCACAGAAATACACGTTGATGGAAACACTGCTACTGTGTGAAAAGCATTGTGCTTGCAGCCAAACACAAAGACAAGACAAACACGAGCACACTCCCCTCCTGCTCCTGATTCTAGTGTTTGTTAAAGGTAAACAAATGTCCAGACACTAACTGCACTTGTAAATACTTAAAGACACACTCACTTACATGTAAATAAAGACTGAAGGAGGAACCATGACGACAAAAGTCAAGTCACAAACAGGCAGCATGCAGTAGTTTAGATATATTTTAGATCGAGTCTAAAAGGTCATAAAAACAGGGGGAAGACCATGAGAGCCTTCGGATGGGAAACGATGTGACGTCAGAGGGAGTTCAGTCCTGAGCTGACCTCTGACCTCCAGAGAGGGAAAACATGTCCTCTCACAGATCTGGATCTGAATGTTTGGTTTGTTACGCAGTCTTGTGACAGCAGCTTCTGTTTATCCAAGTCATGTCTTGGGAGACTCTGAAACCACTGAAGCACAGAGCCGTCTGATCACATACAGCTAGAGGATAGAAAACTAAACGCAGCCTTACTGCACATATGAGCGGACCGTTTCAACAGTATGAATCTGAACTCTAAAGCAAAACATGACACATCTTTAGGATCATTTCTATAAACCAGCTTTTCTCGGTTGAGTCAGAGAAGCTCAGAGTTAAATGAACTGTGTGATTCTGCTGTCGGACTGACACAGTGACCCTGGCTAAACCCTGGTGTTTGCATGCATTACACAACAGAGTTTACTAGAGGCCTGACAGCGCTCTGCTCAGGTATGTGAGGCCAAACACTGATTTCTATAATAACTGTATTAATACAGGATTATTATAGAGCTCCTATAGGATTAATGTAACTCTATAAAGGAGTTTGAGCCACGCTAGCGGCTCTATGGAGGGCTTCGTCTGTCTTTGGTCCAGACCGAAATATCTCAACTACTATTGGATGGACTGCCATGAAATTTTGTACAGACATTGAGTTTGTTTACATGCACACTCATATTCCACTATTATTCCAAATATGACAATATAGTGAATGACATACGGGTTTGGGGCAAGTCATAGTCAAGTCAGCACACTGACACACTGACAGCTGTTGTTGCCTGTTGGGCTGCAGTTTGCCATGTTATGATTGGAGCGTATTTTTCTGACTTTTTTTCAGACATTTTTCTGACATTTTTTTACTTTTTTTCGGACATTTGTTGGATATTTGTTGTACTTTTTTCAGACATTATTTTTTTTCATACATTTGTCGGACATTTTTTTGACATTTTTTCTGATATTTCTCTGACATTTTTAAACTTTTTTTTTTGATATTTTTCAGACATTTGTTGGATATTTTTCGGACATTTTTTTTTTTACTTTTTTTCTGACATTTGTTGGACATTTGTTGGACATTTGTTGGACATTTGTTGGATATTTCTTGGATATTTCTTGGATATTTCTTGGATATTTCTTGGATATTTCTTGTACTTTGCTGTACTGTACTTTTTTCGGAATTTTTTTTTTTTTTCATAAATTTGTCGGAAATTTTTCTGATATTTTTCGGACATTTTTTCTGATATTTTTCGGACATTTTTTTTTATGATATTTTTCGGACATTTTTGGTTGATATTTTTCAGACATTTGTCGGACATTTTTCTGACTTTTTTTCGGACATGCTAAATCTTCAAGCTAAATGCAGTACCTTTGAGGGTTTCTGGACAATATCTGTCATTGTTCTGTGTTGTTAATTGATTTCCAATAATAAACACATACATACATTTGCATAAAGCAGCATATTTGTCCACTCCCATGTTGATAAGAGAATTAAATACTTGATAAATCTCCCTTTAAGGTACATTAATTTGCGATTAATCCTGATTAACTATGGACAATCATGCGATTAAATATTTTAATCAATTGACAGCCCTACTTAAGACACATCTTCTAGCCTGGCTTTATTTAAGGTGCCTCGTCATTTATTGCCTTAGTTTTTAAGTCTCAATCAGAGACTATTTCTATCTCTTGAGCCTATTTATTCTAGTGAATTTATCTATTTTAACATTTTATTCTTGCTCTGTGAAACACTTTGGGCTGCATGACTGTATGACAGGTGCTATGTAAATAAAGTTGAGTTGAGTTAGCTGTAGTTGCAGGGTTTATAAATCTGTGCATTTTATCACATTGCCATAAAACAATAAGTAAATAAAATAAACCTCAGAGAAAGTGGTGACAAAGTCACAACAGCATAAATATTGAAAATGGTCCTCTGTGATGTAAAGTATAATAATATATAAATTCTAATAAATAAATCCTGGTATTGTTAGTCACAAGCTGCTCTGCCAGCTGTAAAATAATGAGATTATTAATAAATTTACACATTCTCCAGGATCCTCTTTCAATCAAAGAGGAAACAGAAAATGAGACAGATATCTGAAATAGAAAAGCGAGACGCCGACAGAATGACAAGCATGTTCAGCTGTGGAGGAACGAAATGCTGCTCTGCGTCTCTCACGACTTCCCAGCAAAAATATATTTAGTTGTCAAAGACGTTTGCTAATTCTAGAATAATCTGTGCCATCCTGGGTTGTCCCGGAGGATATTTCTATCTGCAGCAGCCCGCCTTTGCCCGGCGACGGGCCGCTGCACGGGAGAGGCATGTGAAACTGGAGTCTGGGCTACTGGACCTGGTCTGGACCTGGTCTGGACCTGGTCTGGACTCAACCTTTGTTTCTCAGTGAAACAGTGAACTCTGCATTACATAACACACAATATTCCTTCTTATATTTAATGATGAAACCAAAGAGGCCAGATTTTAACACTCTGGATCTGAGTTACAATCCTTCAGCTCCACCACAGCGGCCACATGTTTTCAAGCAGCTAACAAAATTCAAAGGCACTCCCGCCGCCGCGGTCACTCATACGGTTCACTCAGTTCATATTAAATTAAAAAACATGTAGTTGATCACTCCACCAAATGTGTTAATTTGAGCCGTCTCCACGGCTCGGTGCAGTCTGAGTTTTTAACGTTTAATTGTGTGATGCTTCACCGTATAAATAAACCAGCGTGATAAAACAGCCAACAGTCTTTTATCGTCCCAGCTGCTGAAGTCCACAAATAAGAAGTGACCTCTGGATGACAAGCATTGCATGTGTGACCAGAAAAAACAACAAATGTCGTAGACGGGCACGAGGCGATAACAGAAAATTCAGCATGTTCCCGTTTTAACTCCAATATGCACCACAAATACCAGCCGCTTTCATTCTCATATTGTTAGCTCGTCTCTGGAGGGGGGTGATGGACACTCGGAGTCTCCGAGGGAAAAACAAAAAAAAGGCCACAAGTGTTGGTGTTGGTCTACGAAATTCCTCTGGGTGTTAAAAAAGAAATGTGAAAACAACTTTGGGAGGAATGTCATTTATGTCCAGCCTCTCTGAGGGCCTGAAGCAGCTGACGCTCTCCCATTCTGTGTTGAATCTTATGGAAATAGGTCTCCTATAAGTAGACCGACATCTCTGTCTCTGGACACATTTAGACGGCGTCTGGACACATGGGAAGGGCTCGTCTTATTGTGAGTGGAGCAGAGTCGGGGGGGCTTCCCGGTGGAGCATTCCTGACCGTAATCATTTTAATAGAAATGCGTCCAATTGCTCTCAATTCAGTAGTGATGAGCATCTTCTCTTTATGAGGAAGCTTTCCTACAGACTGTTTTAAAGGATGCATTAGGGGTCAAAGTATTTAGAAACCTCATCAAAAAGTGGAAACACTTTAAGGAACTGTTCGAGATTTGGGGAAATTTACTTTGTCAAGAGTTAGATGAGAAGATACCACACTTATGTCTGTAAATATTATATCATATATCATATATATCAATATGAAGCTACAGTCAGCAGACGGTTAGCTTACCTTAGCATAGACGAGACTGGACATTTCATCCACACTTATACGTTTTCGTTGTAAAACAGCTTTTTAAAACGAAAACGATCTCCATCCAAACGAGCATTTTCATACGACATACTTTCATACTACCACGCCTGAAAACACATGACCATTCACGTACACTGGGCATGCCGGTGTAAACAGGAAGCAGCGCTGGACACGGGAATTGATGCAAAGCGCTCGAATAATAGCTTCCCTCCTGCGCATGTAGGCAGTAGTATCATTATAAAATGCAGAATTTACACAACACAACAGCTGCTAGCAGAGAACACAAGGTCAGCAACGCTTGTAACTCGTTATCCATGTTGAAATTAACCACTAGTAGTCGAGGCTGATGTTTGTTTTCTTCCGGAAAAGGTTCACGTGATGACGAATCAGGGACACGTCATGACTGATATAAGACCCAATCAGGAAGTGAATGTGGACGTCTGCGTCATCGTTTTCAAAGGTCTCCGTTTCTGTCCGTCCAAACTAAAACACAACCCCATTTTAAAACTAAAACGAGGTCAGCAGCGTTTTCAAACGTCTCCGTTTTAGGGGCTCGAAAACGCCGGAGTAGTGTGGACGCTAGGCATTAACGTAGCAAAAGTTATTATGCGTTTTAAAACAAAACGTATTAGTGGATGTAACCTGGAGACATTTAACCTGGCTCTGTCCAAAGGTGACAAAATCCGTTGACAAGCATCTTTCTGTTCAAAATGTACCTTAAAGGGAGATTTGTCAAGTATTTAATACTCTTATCAACATGGGAGTGGGTAAATATGCTGCTTTATGCAAATATATGTATATATTTATTATTGGACATCAATTAACAACACAGAACAATGACAGATATTGTCCAGAAACCCTCACAGGTACTCCATTTAGCATAAAACAATATGCTCAGATAATCACATGGCAAACTGCAGCCCAACAGGCAACAACAGCTGTCAGTGTGTCAGTGTGCTGACTTGACTATGACTTGCCCCAAACTGCATGTGATTATCATAAAGTGGGCATGTCTGTAAAGGGGAGACTCGTGGGTACCCATAGAACCCATTTACATTCACTGATCTGGAGGTCAGAGGTCAAGGGACCCCTTTGAAAATGGACATGACAGTTTTTCCTCGCCAACATTTAGCGTAAGTTCGGAGCGTTATTTAACCTCCATCATGACAAGCTAGTATGACATGGTTGGTACCGATGGATTCATCAGGTTTTATAGTTTCCTATGATACCAGTATCTTCACAAGAACCCATAACTGAATGCTGGTATACTATAAAACTATATCATAATATAGAGAAGTTATAAGAGTCGACGAATACTGTACAATTGCATTAATAGAGACTTTAAAATGTCCTTAAATCTGCTCACAATCACATTATATTGTGTTAAAGTGTTAATTTCAGAGTGAGCTCACTAAACTACAAGCACATGAAAAGCTGCTGAGTTACAACAATTGTTTGTGATTTTAAAAAAGCTGTGACCAGCTGTGAAGTACAGAAACGTACACACCGAACGGGCAGAGCGAGCTACATGTTTCTTTCTTTCTGAATAAGAATTGTGCAGATGTGTGGAAGGAAAAAAAAAAAACAATGGTGGCCCGGAGCTGGAGGCTGTTCCACTGAGTTAGGCATGTCCTGTTTAGGTAGCATTCTTCACAATATACACAAAAAACCTACAGCTCTGACTGCTTCAACACTCGGCCTCAGTAGAGCAGAGCTGCAACGATTCGTTGATTCATCGATTAGTCGATTGATAGAAAAATAATCAGAAACTACTTAGATAGGCGATTAATCGTTTAAGTCATTTTTCATGCAAAAATGGCAGAAAATGCTGTTTTCAGCCTCTCAAATATGGAGATTTCCTGCTTTTCTCTGTTTTATATCATATTAAACTGAATATTGTTGTTTTTTTTGGACAAAACAAGACATTTAAAGACATCACCTTGG
Source organism: Sebastolobus alascanus (assembly GCA_916701645.2). Lineage (NCBI taxonomy): Eukaryota > Metazoa > Chordata > Actinopteri > Perciformes > Sebastidae > Sebastolobus > Sebastolobus alascanus. Next base: position 908,636 of record CAKAOJ020000209.1, on the reverse strand, counting down.
ACTTTGAGAGACATTTTATAGACCATTAACCTATAAAATAATCGGGTGATTAATTGATAATGAAAATAATCGTTAGCTGCAGCTCTAAGCCTGAGAACTGATGCAAAGCAGTATCGAGGTAATTAATGAGTTCTTTTATTGTGCTGTGTTCACACCAAGAGCGAAGCGAATTTTCGCCTCGCTTTACTTGCGCGAGTTGGACCGCTGGTATCATTTGTGTTCATTCGCGCCGGAGAGGAAACGGAGCTTGTCTCCATAGATACCAACAACTCTTCTTTCCTCCATCAACCATGGAAGAAATAACCAGCCTTACTTTTGGGAGAGATGGACATGAAAGTGAGTAACGAGGTCTGAACTTCCAGAACAAGGAGCGAGGAGGAAGCTGAAGACAAACATATTGTCTGCTCATGAAAAGAAGACAGAAAACACACATCGGGCCGAATGACACCGGATCAAGCAACGGCATGTTTGTAACCTCCCCCCCACCAAAAGACAAAAAAAGAGCCATCATAATGAAAACACTGGGGGAAGCAAAATAACAGCGGGGTTCAGCGCATGTGAATAACCTTTCGGTGCTGGAAACACAGCTCACCCTTTCCAGAATAATTGAATTTGGTGTGCTTTGTGACCAAGTATAAAGGCCTCCCTTTGCTGAGCGGCAGGCCGGCCGCGGCGTGTTGCATAACAGAGCTAATAAAGGAGGCCTGCAGGGCCCAGGATGGAGAGGAGGAGGCAGACACGTGGGAACTGCCTCTGTTCTGCTGCTTTGTCTGGGTCCGCGAGCGAGCAGAGCCCCCCGGCATTAGTGTAGGCATGCCTCACATAACGCTCATTCCTCAGTGACAAAAAAGCCCCGCGCAACCGCTCGGCTTATCTGCAGGAGCTGGCGGGGGCCGCCGCGAGCTGCTCCAGGTATCCACCGTCCTCGCACACATCATCAAGATGATGCTCCATCAGTTTCCCAGCATGCATCTAATGTTTCACTACACGCCGTCATCGCCACCATCTAAAACAGCTCCATCCAGCTTCCTCGACCAGCGGGAACACACTTGACCTCTGGCTGCTCCGTTACAGCACATCATGATCATCACTGACAATTATGTTGGAGCTCAGTGGCTCTTGTGTTTTAGTCATTAGGTGATAATCTGCCGCTAACACGACGCTCTGCTGGTCAGCAGACCGGAGGCTCGCACTCATCAGAGTACAGCTGCAACCATTAATCAATTAGTCGTCAACTATTAAATCAATCGCCAACTATTTTGATAACTGATTCGTCGGTTGAGTTGTGGGCAAAACAAGACGTTTGAGGACGTCGTCTTGGACTTTGGGAAACACTGATCCACATTATTCACCATTCTCTGACATTTTATAGACAAAACAACTAATCAATTAAAGGAAAAAATAATTGACAGATTAAACGACAGTGAAAATAACCGTTAGTTGCAGTTCTACATCAGACGACCTCTCGCTGTACGACACACCAGATCACAGGATGGTCGTACCTGTCCTGAACTCAGCATTGAAACACAAGATGTTCACTAGCGCTGCAGTATTGTCATGTATTTAATACTCTTATCAACATGGGAGTGGACAAATATGCTGCTTTATGCAAATGTATGTATATATTTATTATTGGAAACCAATTAACAACACAAAACAATGACAGATATTGTCCAGAAACCCTCACAGGTACTGCATTTAGCATCAAGACTTAGCATGTCCGAAAAAAAAGTCAAATAAATGTAAAAAAAAAAAAAAAAAAAGTTCGAAAAAAAGTCCGAAAGAGTCAAAAAAAATTTCCGAAAAGTATCAGAAAAAAAGTCTGAAAAATGTCCGACAAATGTATGAAAAAAAGTTAAAAAAAAAATGTCTGTTAAAGGTCTGAAAAAAAGTCAGAAAAACGCCTGAAAAAAGTCAGAAAAATATTCGAAAAATGCCAGAAAAAAAGTCAGAAAAATATCAGAAAAATATGCTCAAATCATAACCTGGCAAACTGCAGCCCAACAGGCAACAACAGCTGTCAATGTGTCAGTGTGCTGACTTGACTATGACTTGCCCCAAACTGTATGTGATTATCAGAAAGTGGGCATGTCTGTAAAGGGGAGACTCGTGGGTACCCATAGAACCCATTTACATTCACATATCTAGAGGTCAGAGGTCAAGGGACCCCTTTGAAAATGACCATGACAGTTTTTCCTCGCTATATGAGGGTATTAACTTTGACCACTTTGAGCACAAGCTTACCACAATACACAACGTGTATTTTCTGTTTAAAAAGTACAAACGTTGGAAGACACTAGGTACTACTAACCCGTCTTTTAAACGGTTACGTGCGGTTACATCTCCAGTCTGATATGGAGCACACAGCTGATACATACATGGTTTGTTTACATGACGTAACAGAAGAGCACACGATTTTGTTAAATTAAAAAAGCATAAAAAACCTATTAATCGATACGTGTGGTAAAAAAAAAACGATTAACCTATGTATTGCGATTTTTTTCTTTTTAAGATTTTGAAATTAATTTTTTAATGTCAGAATCGATATATTTGCTTCATCTGAGTCTATGCGGAGGTAGAAGGAAGTTACCGCTTGTATTGTGGTAGTCTGCGAAACATGACGTCATATCCGTTCCGTATCCGTCAACCAAAACAAACATCAGAAAGTATAAAACGTTGGAGGGTCGTCGTGGATACGACCTGCACCCTCACATGTTAAATCCAAAGTGGTAAACACTACACATCCAGTAAAGGATGGAAACACTTTGGGTTTCACACATTGACAGGAAAAGCAGAGCTAGACATCACGGCTAAAGCTGCATGCTAACTCTGTCACGGACAGGAAACGTTATCGTATCGCGGTAACGTGCGGTCGAGCCGGCCGTCGCTCTCGTCTCCGTGGTCAAATGGGCCGACGCTACAACTGTAGAGCACCCATATACTGACATTTATGTTAAATGCATTGAAACGGCCCCGATGGAGCTGACCATGGATGGATAAAGAGAACGGAGCTGACGGGAGAGCTAGAGACGGACTTGGAGAAGTTAGAGGAAGTAGACACGTGGGACTATGTCCGCTTTTCAAAATAAGGTGTTAACAAAGGGAACTGTATATACAAAATACATATATGGAAATAAGATTGATTGGATTGTATTCACCAGAAGAATAAAACATTACGTGTCCCGTATAAATTAAAAAGAAAATACCACTAATCTGTGAGGGAATTTATATAATATTTATTATAAATAATTCCTGACAATGACTTCAGGACATCTCTGACTACATACATGCTGAAAATCAAACATTTTAATGTATTAATTTTGATATTTTCTAAAGTTAAAGTACCTAGCAGTGTGTGATTCAACTTTTTCCCATGGTCTAGAGTTAAAAAAATTAACAAAAATCGCAATAAATCGTAATATCGAATCACAATACATATCGAATCGCCACCCACGTATCTTGATAGTATTGAATCAGGAGATAGGTGCATCGTCCTAGCCCTACTAATCGACTAAAGAAATCTTAGTCAACTAATTGAGGAAGAGGAGGAAGCCCTAAATGAAAATATTCGTTAGTCCCTTCTCAGTACCTGGAACTACTATTAAATATCACATCTTACAGCCTCCAGCTGACTACATTTGGTTCATTTTCCTGGTTCCATGTGACACGTCTGAGGAATCTGCTCACTATCACTTTGTTTCTAAGACTTTAAGTCTCGTGCACCATCTCATGCAGCAGCAGTACGTCACACTGAGTTAAAGCCTGTAACTCATGATGATTAAGGTCTTTAACAACATGTGGTAGATACCAGACAACAATCCTCAAACTACCAGCCTTTGATTTTTAGTTGTAGTTAAAACAAAACAGCTGTCAAACACAGAAACTCTTATCATCGCTGCAGTCGTCTCTCAGCTCCTGACACTGCAAACGGTCCATCTATCTGCAGCTGAAAGAACAACCACATTTTTTTTAAAGAGCGGATGGCTGACACCTCTCTGTATCTGTTGCATGTTAGCAGAACGTTAGTGCTGTATAGTGATGTGATTTATTGGAAAGTCGGCATCAGGTGGTGACAGAAGACATTCCTCTGGCCGAGATAACCTATAAATCACCGAGCGGCACCAGAACAAATGCAGAGAACATTCTTTAGTCATGCAACAAAAAAACACACATATCCCGTTCACACACTGATGACGATAATATCCAACTATCAGCTGCCAGAGTTGCCAAGTCTGCTTATTATAAGTGACTTTGGGCTCGTTTTCCTGAAAAGTCGCTTACAAATATTGGTAGTCGCGGGTTGCGGTTTTTTGTGTAGTTGCTTATTCGGGCTCCGGTCTCTCTCCGACGAGTCGAAGGCAGTTTGCCGTAATTGTATAAGTGATATACAAGCATGCCGATCTGGTTCAACATGTTAGCACTGAAAAACATAAAAGAAACGCAGCACCGTTCTCTTCAATGAGCCTTATCGACACTGGATTCACGGCCTTTACAAAAATGCAAAAATTAAATTAAATGTTCAACTTGTTTAAGTTTAGTTGACAAGAAAGATGTAAAGTTACAAGCTAAAAATAAAATTAAAAAATAAATAAAATATTCACCTTCTTAAAGAATAGTTGACAAGAAAAATGTAAAGTTACAAACTAAAAATAAAATTAAAATAAATAAATAAAATGTTCAACTTCTTTAAGTTTAGTTAACAAGAAAAATGTAAGGTTACAAGCTAAAAATATATGCAAAAATTAAATTAAATATTCTACTACTTTAAGTTTAGTTGACAAGAAAGATGTAAAGTTACAAGCTAAAAATAAAAAAAATAAATAAAAAAAAAATATTCAACTACTTTAAGTTTAGTTGACAAGACAGATGTAAAGTTACAAGCTAAAAATAAAATTAAAAAATTAAATAAAATGTTCTACTACTTTAAATTTAGTTGACAAGAAAAATGTAAAGTTACAAGCTAAAAATAAAATAAAAAAATAAAATAAAATATTCAACTACTTTAAGTTTAGTTGACAAGAAAAAGGTAAAGTTACAAGCTAATAATAAAATTAAAAAATTAAATAAATAGTCAACTTCTTAAAGTTTAGTTGACAAGAAAAAAGTTAAGTTACAAGTTAAAAATAAAATACAAAAATGTAATACAATGTTCTACTACTTTAAGTTTAGTTGACAAGAAAAATGCAAAGTTACAAGCTAAAAATGGATGCATAAATTAAACAAAATGTTCTACTACTTTAAGTTTAGTTGACAATAAAGATGTAAAGTTACAAGCTAAAAATGGATGCAAAAATGCAATGCAATCCAAAATAAATTCATGCATGTATATGAAGTGATCAAGTGGCCGCCTCTCTCTGTGGTAGGTAGGTAAGGTTGCTTGTTTTGGGGCTTTTTTGGGGGGAAAGTTGCTTCTTTTGGGCTTGTTTCTATAAACCTGGTTGCTTGTTTCACTCACAAGATCTGGCAACACTGTCAGCTGCACATAACAATGGTTAATCAACCAGCAGGGAGGAGGGGGCCTTCAAGGAAATCAGGTTTCTCTTATCTAGATTACAGCTACAACAAATCTGGATTAAAATGTTACACAGATTCAAACTCGTAGTGTTGTTTCACTGCAGTAAAGTTGAAATACTTCGCTATAATTCCTCAGTTAATCTCTGCTTTGAATGCCTGATTGAGCCTGTTTCTGGGCTGGTGAAATCCCAGTCCCCACAAAAGCACATCCTTGCAGCTTTCCCAGTGGCCCAACTAGCATTCCTCACATATTTTCACAAAGATTTCTGGGAGTTGGAGTTTTAAAAGCTCTCGCTGTGCTCCATTCTCAAATCCAGTGAAACACACAGACATTAATGGGTCATTCTGGGATGAAAACTACAACATTTATGGAGTATATAGAGACTTCATGGTTGGACTGGAGGTGTCTATGTGCTGGGTAACAATAGCTCTCTGTGTTTAGGTGTGTGAAGCAGGAATGTTTCAGGTCACTGGGAGTCATAAATCTGCTGATGAGTGTGATTGAGTTTCAGACAGATTAGTTAAAACCTCAGGTGAGCAGAGTTAATGTGTGTGATTCCCAACTGGAACATAAACAAACCGGAAAGGCTGGGAAAGCTGTGTAACTTCATGTCCTGTCACACTTTAACATACATGTCGATGAGTATTAAAGCTGCAGTATGCGATATTGGCACAAATATGATTTAAAAAAGTTATTTTTAGAAAACGGCCACTATATCGTGACAGCAGTACATGAAACAGGTAACCTGAAAAAAATCATGTTCCATGGAAGCCAAGTTCTGGTCACATGACCGGAGCACAGCCAATAACAAACGCTCTCTCTCTCTGAAATGACCTGTGATTGGTCAAAATCTGCCGTCACGGGCTAGTTTTTTTTCTAAAGCCTGAAAACAGAGACATGAGGAGGAGCAGAAGTCTAGTTTTCTCTCAGAACACTTGAATTACAATATGCTGAAAGGTTATTATGGAATTTTTGCCAAATTATGCCCAAAAAATTGTTGCATACTGCCACTTTAACATACATATCGATGAGTATTAAAGCTGCAGTATGCGATATTGGCGCAAATATGATTTAAAAGTTATTTTTAGAAAACGGCCGCTATAGCGTGACAGTAGTACATGAAACAGGTAACCTGAGTTAAATCCTGTTCCTCTGTGTCCTACTGTGTCCTCCGGTGCTCCTAACGGCATCTGAAGGATTTCACTTACCGGAGGAAAACAAGGTCCACTGCCCAGCTGCAGTCTATGAGAGCCGGCTGTCAATCACTCGCAAACTCCAACCAAACGGTCAAACTAGGCAGCGCTGATCAAATATAAATCAATATTCTGTTGCTGTAATGCCTATTTCTCTCCTCAGATGTTCTCAGAATCATCTTGGAGTTACCGTTTAGCTGTAAAATGAGAAAGTTTTTGATGCGGCCGCCATTGTAAAATCTGTTGAAGGAAGCCAAGTTCTGGTCACATGACCGGAGCACAGCCAATAGGAACGCTCTCTCTCTCTCTGAAATGACCTGTGATTGGTCAAAATCTGCCGTCACGGGCTAGATTTTTCTCTAAAGCCTTAAAAACAGAGCCATGATGAGGTGCAGAAGTCTCTCAGACCACTTGAATTACAATATGTTGAAAGGTTATTATGGGATTTTTTTTGCCAAATTATGCCAAAAAAAATTTGTTGCATACTGCCACTTTAAACATACAATATCGATGAGTATTAACGTGGTGACCCTGAACGTTACATCCCGTGTTTTGCATGGGGAACCTCTTGGAAGAGGTTTGGGAGGCCACAACTGCTGCCATATATACATATATATATATATATATATCAACTGCAACCCTTGTGTCACATTAATGCTAATGTAATTTTCTTGATGCCTTAACTATAAACTTACTTGTTACTTAATTAAACTTACTTGCAGGGGCTCTGTGGGTAAAGCAAGAGCTGTAAACAGGATCCCCTTCAATGACTCAACTCAAGCGTCGGACAACTCAAACACCGATAACCCCAACATCACTTTCTTAACATCATATCACTCCGCCACTCTTTAATCACCTTTACAAGTAAGGAAAGGTGCGCCGTGTTATATAGTTCTACATTAAGGGAGCAGAATACACTATGTGATTATTATAAACATGATTTCCAAATAAGCCTACCTGTCTCTGGGGTCGATCCACGACGTCTGCCGGGTGTTGTGGTCGATGAAGAAGACCCTTCCGTCGTAGTCCCGGGCTTCCTCCCAGCCCGCGGGCAGCGGCAGCTCCGCGCTGTCTCCCCGCTTCCCGCCGCTGACCCACGGCATCGCGTCGGGGTATAAAAGAGAGAAGAGTCGCCGCTCTTCTTCTTCACAGCATCACAACTATAACTCCACCTCGACGCGAACAATGGCGACGCCAACAACGGAAAAGTTTCCACCGAAGTCCCGCCGGAGGTACATCCGAGTTTCCTCTCCCTAACTAAACCCCCCGAAACACAACGCAGCGCTGCCGTCTCGGTCCTCGGTCCTCCATGTTCGCCTCCTCCTCCTCCATACTTCATTCCTCCCGTGTGTCCATATTCGGGTAGAGCTCATTTGCATAAACGGTCGGGACGCGAGCTACCTCTCGACCAATAGGAAGGCTTCGTTTCATTAAAAGTGTGTTGACGCGGTGAAAACAGAGTTAATAAAGTTTATTTAAATGTTTTAAATCAATAATAATTCAGAAATATAACAAGCAGCATCTATCAACAATCCAGTTATTTATCACTATTTTTAAATTATTTATTTATTGACTGTTTTAAGGTGTTTTTGTAAATCCATTTTTAATTTGCATTAACGGTCGGGACGCGAGCTACCTCTCGACCAGTAGGAACGCTTCGTTTCATTAAAAGTGTGTTTGACGCGGTGAAAACAGAGTTAATAAAGTTTATTTAATGTTTTGGAGATAAAAGAGATCAATCTACTATCAACAATCCAGTTATTTATTTCTATTTTTAAATTATTTATTTATGAATTAATTAATGTATTTTTAAATAATGTACTTTTTGACTGTTTTATGGTGTTTTTGTAAATCCATTTTTAATTTGAACTATTTATTGTTGGATTAATATTTCATTTGTAAATTATTTTTTATTCTTCTTTTAATTCCATTTATTCATAGATTAATAATTCAATTTGTAAACAAATGTATTAAAGCCTATTTTTTATTGTACAATTCGTTTTTAATCAATTAAATGCTGTGATTAAATCTTTCTGTGACTCTTGTTGTCCTCCATAAACAAAAACATGTTTAGTTAGCTGTCAACAACCTGTGGATTCACATGATATAAATATAAATATTATTATCATTATGTGAAAATGTGTCACCACAGAAACAGGTAAATAGTTTAACTTTAAATCCAGGGACAACTCCCCCCTGAAGAGTTTATTTTATTTAATTTAATTTATTTATTTATTTTTTTAATAATAATTCAGTCTGCAGCAGTGGAGATAAAACAAGCAGCAACTATCAACAACCCAGTTATTTATCACTATTTTTAAATTATTTATTTATTTATTAATGAATGCATTTTTAAATGATGTATTTATTGACTGCTTTATGGTGTTTTTGTAAATCCATTTTTAATTTGCATTAACGTTCGGGACTTGAGCTGTACTTATTGACTGGTGTTTTTGTAAATCCATTTTTAATTTGAACTATTTATTTTAAACCTAAATTGTACATATACATCTATTTATTGTACACTTCCTTTTCTTTTATTGACGGACGATAAATACCATGCTTACTCACCATGTATATTCTGTATATTCTGTATTTCTATTTATTGTTTATTGTTTTTATAATTCTTGTACACCTGTACCTGTTTTTTTCTTTGCTGCTTTGACACCTGAATTTCCCCAAGGGGATTAATAAAGGTTCATCTTATCTTATTTTATCTTATCTTATCTTATTGATGGATTAATATTTCATTTGTAAATATTTTTTTTTATTCTTCTTTTAATTCCATTTATTTATAGAATAATAAATCAAATTGTAAACAAATGTCTATTTTTATTGTACAATTCGTTTTTAATCAATTAAATGCTGTGATTAAATCTTTCTGTGACTCTTGTGGTCCTCCATAAACAACAGCATGTTTAGTTAGCTGTCAACAACCTGTGGATTCACATGATATAAATATAAATATTATTATCATTATGTGAAAATGGGTCACCACAGAAACAGGTAAATAGTTTAACTTTAAATCCAGGGACAACTCCCCCCTGAAGAATGACAAACCGGTGGTTTGTATTTTATTTTATTTTATTTTATTTTATTATTTTATTTTATTTTATTTTTATTTTATTTTATTTTTTTATTTTATTTTATTTTATTCTAGAAAATATAAATACGAAAACTGCTCATGTCAGGGGTACATTTATAAAGTAGAAAGTAGAATAAAATAAATAATAACAATAAAAAATATAAATTAATTTTAAATTATATAAAATATAAGTACAATAACAGTATATACATAGAAAAACTGCTCATGTCAGGGGTACATTTATAAAGTAAATAAAAAAAATTATAGCAATAAAAATATACACCTATATAAAGAAAAAGTAATACAAATTCAGAATAAATTCTCATTGGTCCATAAGAAATTTATGAAACGCATAATTAGTTTTAATTCCCCGCTTATTCTTAATTTTTCTTATTGTGGTGCCATATTGATGCAGTTTTTTTATTCAAAAAAAATATATAAGTACATTAACAGTATATACCTACAAAAACTGCTCATGGCAGGGGTACATGTATAAAGTAAAAAAATGAAATAAAATAAAATAAATAATAACAATAAAAAAATATAAATCTATATAAAGAAAAAAACATAATACATTTTTCCTTCTCATTACCTTCAAAACATATAAAAATGTCTTTATCCTGAAGTTGATTTGCCCAGTGTTGGTTTGTAGTTGACTGCAGGGATATTTAAGTGGTACCACAGCGCCACCTGGTGTCTGCAACAGATATAACAGCATCCACTGTCACCATTACAGCCTCTCACAGTGGGATGTAACTAAGTACATTTACTCAAGTACTGTATTTGAGTACAATTTTGTACTTTACTTGTATTTTTATGCTAATTTATACTTCTACTCCAGTACATCTCAGAGGTAAATACTGTAGTTTTTACTGCACTATATTCTCTCTCTCTCTCTCTCTCTCTATCTATCTATCTATCTATCTATCTATCCATCTATCTTATTCCTAAATAAGAGACACTGTCTGATGTGTTCCATTTAGTTGAGCTGGTTCTGGTTCCAGGTTCTGGTGTTGTGCATGCTGCTGGATCTCTGTCACAGTTTACTGGAACATTTAATGGAACTGAGCCATCGTTAACTAAATTAGTTTCACCTGCTTTTTCCTGCTCTGACAAGTCAAAATGTCTGCTGGGAGAAAGTGTTTATTACCCTCAGACGACTACAAGCTCCAGGCAATTATTTTGAAGAAATTTAATTGATTGCAAAGTTCTTAACTTGCTAACACTTTATGCAGCACTTTAGAAACTGAAATGATGGCGCCACACCTTTATCATTGCTTCATCTCCTTGTGAAGGGTTAAAATCTAGTTTTAAGGCTTTTATTATTCCAATGTATAAGGTGCTTACAGGTGCATGTTGCTAAATACACGTGCAAAATCCAAATTAGCACAAACTAATAACTAGTGGTTCAAAAGATTACTGAGGTGGAGGGAGGTTAATCCGGTCCTGAGGAATTGTGGTGTGTAATTATTGATGCTGTTTGTGCCTTTTCTTATTCTTCCAGTTTAAATTAAATTAATATAATTTGATGAGTCTCTACAGATTAATATAGTCTACGGTTAAACCCTCTGCTTCAGACCACTTGGAGGCCCCTGAGGACATGTTTGGGACAATTTAAATCAATTATTTGCCCTTCATGGCCAATTAGTCATTAAGAGGGTCCATATCGACCAGCTGTAGGAGCAACTTATTATCAAAAAAAAAAAAAAAAAAAGCAATTTAGAATTAAATGTAATAATTGAGGACAGGACCTGAGAGACCTCTGTCAAGGAATGTTCAACAGTGTTGTATGTTCTTTGATAATGACTTTGAAATGTAAATATAACTTGAATAAAGTTAAAAAAAAAATTAAAGTTTCTATCCGAACAATTTAAAGGCTAAAATAAGATAAGAGCAGAATATGTAAGATCATTATATCATAGATAAAGTACATTAAATATCCTGTCGTGTTTGCAGGTTGGTCTGCATTGAGGGGGAGTTGGATTCAGTTTTTTAATTAATTCTTTATGTAATCCAGGACTTTGTTGGCGTCTCTCTGTGAGCAGCAGGAACTACAACAACACTGATAAATAAACTTATTTCCTCATAGTTTTCTTCAGCTTTCTGGTGCTCTGACTTAAATTCAGTGTGATTTGAAACTGAAGAGGTATTTCCTCCTTTTACCAAACAGGCCGTCATTATGACGAGAACATTATTATTATTATTATATTATTATTATTATATGTGTTTGCTCCTCTAAAGTTTCTGAGACGACGGAGGAAAATGTTTACTTTTTCTGGTGGGGTTTGGTCATTTTTAATATTTTATTTATGTTTATATGTTAGCCCTTTATTTAAACTTGCACTGTTTTATATGTTAGATTGTCATTAAGCTTATTTAATAAGTTTATTTAATGAGACTTGTTGAAGAGAACCTGTTGTAATACTTGAAACCAGTAACTCCAGTCCCCGCTGCTGACTCACCAGTACACCTGACTGTGTGTGTGTGCACGTGCATGCGTGTGCATGCGTGTGTGTGTGCATGCAGCCAAGCAAACGTAGCCTCTGTGTGTAGACGTCAGTGCAGTCAGCTGAGCGTTTTGTTCTCCAGAGGACGAGGAGGAGTTTAGCAGGCCGGGATTTTATCTGTGCATTTTTGTGTCTGTTTGGGGTTGTGTTCCTCAGTGTGTGTGTGTGTGTGTGTGTGTGTGTGTGTGTGTGTGTGTGTGTGTGTGTGTGTGTGTGTGTGTGTGTGTGTGTGTGTTTACGGCTGGGAAACATTTCCTCCCATCAGATCTTTGATCTGTGGCCTCCTACGATGGTTTCTACAGGCTGTGTAGTGTTCAGTGTTTCATGTGAGACACAATCAGCTGCTCTGTTGTTTCTGCTTCAGTCACATGATGCAGCGACTCTGACAGCAGCCGTCACAAACTCATCTACATCATCCACTATAAAGAAAAAGGTCATACATTATGATTATTATATGTATCATCATTAATAAACCTCACTATCCATGGAGACAGTTTCATATCCCTTGCATAATTTTATTACACAGATAATAATCAAATATAATTAATTAACTAGAAGGCGGTGGTTGTGCGTTTCCTTGAGGCGTAGGCCACATAGGCGGTCCTCTAGGGCGCCACATTCTGGGGGGGCTGGTCGCTCTATAAAAAAATGTAAAGTAAAAAAATAATAAAAAAAAAAAAAAAATCCGGTGGGCACCCTTCTTCATTTTCTGCATTGAGGTAACAAATTAACATATAAAGAAATAAATAAAGAAATAGACTTTTCACTCCTGTAACTCTCTTTCTCACACTTTTCCATCTGACCGGCCGCACTTATTTGTTAATAAAAGTGTAAATTGTAGTGAAACTGACAAAACACTTTTAAGCCAACAATATCAGGGACCAATTGTTTATTTATATTATAATTAGGGCTGTCAACGATTAAAATATTTAAAATTAATTGCACATTTTTTGGATGGCATGACATGGCCAACGCAAATTTGTTTTAACGCCACTAATTTCTTAAACGCATTAATGCAACTTGTGATTTTTAGGTTGTAGAGGGCTCAGTTTTAAAGCTAGAGTGAAGATACTGGTATCATATAAAACTAGAAAACCTGATGAATCCATCGGTATCAACCATGTCATACTAGCTTGTTGGGAAGAAGGCTAAATAACGCTCCAAACTTGTGCTAAATTTTGGTGAGGAAAAACTGTCATGTCCATTTTTAAAGGGGTCCCTTGACCTCTGACCTCAAGATATGTGAATGATAAATCGCGATTAACTATTTTTCTTCTAAATCTTTTTTTAATGTTTTTTTTTTTGTAGACATGACACAGGTCATCTTATCAAATGTAGAACATAACTCAGTGTCCGTGACATGAAATAAAAACAGAAAAAGGCCAACCCCTTCCCCCCCACCCCAACCTATGTTGGTCTTGGTCACACGAAACGGAAAAATAAAATAAAATAAAATAAAATAAAATGAAATGAAATAAAATAAAATAAAATAAAATAAAATAAAATAAAATAAAATAAAATAAAAATACTGTAGAAAAAAAAATAATAATAGTAATAAAATAAACTAATTTTTAAAAAAGTAAATGCGATTAACTATTTTAAAAAATAATAAAGTTTAGGACAGCATTGAGAGCTCTCATCTTAATCACACAGACTAAAAACTGGATATTTGATAGCGTCTACAGAGGCAGCTCAGTTAATGAGAAGTTTATCTTTGTTTGGACTTTAAATAATAACCTGACTGCTGCTTTAATTTGGTAATTTGTTGCTTATTTATAGACAGGAAGGGAGTTAATCTCTTTCATAACAAATGCACAAGTCTACATTTAATTCCCCCCCTGTGGTCGGCTGTTACGCATCCATCTCTGACCCCCCCCCACCTTGCTGCCCATTGGCACAGCAGCAGGAGCAGGAGGACCAGAGGAGGACCAGGACCAGGAAGGGGGAGGGCCTGAGAGGCAGCAGCAGAAGATGTGAGCTCCTCTGAGTGGGAGCTGTTAGTGAGAGAGCTCCAGAGTCCGGCGGAGAGCGCTCCGCTCTGATTACCAGGTGTTCGTGAGCAGCGTCGGGCCTCTCCATCTGAAGTGCAGCCACAGAAGAAGAACTCTCGTGGACTCTGTCGAGCGTGGAGGCCACACGGAGGAAGATGGACTCGTGCGCCTGCGCTTTGGAGCTGCTGGGGATGCTGGTCTACGTGGCGGCGTGGCTGTGCGCTTTGGCCACCACCATCCTGCCCCAGTGGCTCACCATGTCCACGGCGCTGCTGCCGGTGGAGAGCTACGAGCTGGGCCTGTGGGAGACCTGCGTGGTCCAGGACGTCGGCGGCATGGAGTGCAGAGCTTACGACAGCCTGCTGGGCCTCTCCAGCGACCTCAAGCTGGCCCGCTTCCTCATGTGTGCGTCCCTCGCCGTGGGCATGCTGGGAATGCTGGTCTCCATACCTGGACTCTACCTGATCAACAGCTGTAAGGAGCACGGAGCCTCCAAGAGGACTTTAACCACCGTGGGAGGGGTGCTGGGGGTCGTCTCCGGGGTGCTGTGTCTGATCCCCGTGTCCTACATGGCCCATTTAGCCGTGATACACTTCTTCGATGATAAAGTGCCAGACGTGGTGCCGCGGTGGGAGTTCGGCGACGCCCTGTTCTGCGGCTGGGCCGGAGGGTTCCTCCTCATCGTGGCCGGGCTCCTCCTGGTCACCTCCTGCTCCTGCTCTCAGGTCCAGCCTCAGCCGGTGCTGCAGCGCCGGTACCAGGTCATGAGCACGGACGTGTCCTTCAGGAAGCGCTCAGAGTACGTTTAACGGGACGAATCATACCAGAATTAGACTGACGGCACGACAACAATCACCTGTAGAGCTGCACTCCAAACTGCTTTCACATAATGATGTAAATACCTGGTTTTATATCAAAGATCCTGCTCATTTATCACCTGTGTTTATCAAATGTTTTGTGAATTTGCAGCTATTTTAAATGACTCGCCTGCACAACCCAACATGACATGTTAAAGGAACCTGCTGTGACCGGTAGAAATGACTATTTTTTTAAAAAGATGTGTTTTATAAAATGCTTTATTTTCCTTATTCTGAGGTGGCGTCAGGATCTTTTCTCTCTTTATTAGTGCCGACAGATTTCAAGTGTTTAGCTTTTAAAAAATGCTGTGATTGTAAGTTATTCTTAATACTTTAAAACATTAGAGAAAGCACAAGTCATTCTGTGCCTGGTTAGGTTTGATTATGGGCTGTATTGTGCAGCACATTCAGATGATTCACATAAAGAATTATATTGAAAAGTTGTCTGTTTTTTCATGTAAAAAAAAAAGGTGATTTTCTTGTTGTAATATAATCATTTATTTTTCTGTGACTTGAATCTGTGTAAAACATATTTTCCTCCAGTTATGTCAGAGGTGGAAACTGCTCTTTTGCTCTCTCCCCATCCGGCCGTCTATTAGTCACATCAACCTGTGACCTTTTTGGGTCCCCGTGGGGACAGAAAGCAGCCGCCATCGGTCCTGCGGCGGTGGAAACGCAGCTGGAGACTAATTCCATCAGATTTCCTGGTCACTCGCTGAGCTAAGCTGTGTTTAATGAACGCTCTAATGGGCGGCGTGTACTGTGAAGAATGCAGAACAGGTTGCCCTCGCGGCTCCCGCTTTGACATAATTACACGAGGTCAGAGGGCGCCGCCGCTCGCTGCTCTCCAACCCCGTCTGTATCGTTTACACAGAGGGACACAAATGTGTTATTGCGTGGCAGAAGGGCGACGTGTGCACCTAATGACGGTACTTTTTATGCACTAATGAGTGATAATGATGTTGTCACAGGAGCAGATGTTGCCTGCAGGGCCGAGACTTTGCTTTAGACCAGAGGTCAGCGACCTGCAGCTCTTTATCCCCTCTCCAGTGGCTCCCTGTGGAGTTTTAAAGATGGAAATGAATAACTGTTTTTTTGTTTACATTTTCATTTTTATTTATCATTGTTGTAGGTCTATGTTACGACGTTACGGCGGAGTATTAGGGCAACATTGAGGAAAAAAATAAATCTGAGATTACGAGAATAAAGTCATAATATTACGAGAATAAAGTCATAATATTACGAGAATAAAGTCAAGGGTTTACGACAAAAAAGTTGTAGTATTATGAGGAAATAGTCAGAATATTATAAAGTAGTAATTTTACGTGTTATTTTCTTTTTTTCCCGTAAAGTTATGACTTTATTCTCGTAATATTACGACTTTTTTTCTTGTAAAGTTATGACTTTATTCTCGTAATTTTACGACTTTTTTTTCTCGTAAAGTTAGGACTTTTGTCTCGTAATATTACGACTTTTTTTTCTTGTAAAGTTATGACTTTATTCTCGTAATATTATGACTTTTTTTTCTGGTTAAGTTATGACTTTATTCTCGTAATATTACAACTTTTTTCTTGTAAAGTTATGACTTTATTCTCGTAATATTATGACTTTTTTCTCGTAAAGTTATGACTTTATTCTCGTAATATTACGACTTTTTTTCTCGTAAAGTTATGACTTTATTTTTATAATATTATGACTTTTTTTTCTCGTTAAGTTATGATTTTATTTTTATAATATTACGACTTTTTTTCTCATTAGGTTATAACCTTATTCTCGTAATATTACGCCTTTTTTTCTCGTAAAGTTATGACTTTATTCTCGTAATATTACGACTTTTTTTCTCGTTAAATTATGACTTTATTCTCATAATGTTACGACTTTTTTTTCTCGTAAAGTTATGACTTTATTTTTATAATATTATGACTTTTTTCTCGTTAAGTTATGATTTTATTTTTATAACATTACACATTTTTTTTCAAATTAAGTTATAACCTTATTCTCGTAATATTACGACTTTTTTTCTTGTAAAGTTATGACTTTATTCTCGTAATATTACAACTTTCTTTTCTCGTAAAGTTATGACTTTATTCTTGTAATATTACGACTTTTTTTCTCGTTAAGTTATGACTTTATTCTCGCAATATTACAAATTTTTTTCTCGTAAAGTTATGACTTTATTGTCATAATTTTACGACTTTTTTTTCCTAAAATGGCTCCTTTGATAGTAAAGGTTGCTGACCCCTGCTTTAGAGGATATAAAAAGTGGTTTTGTCAAAGCGCTCTGATAGGCCCCCCCCCCATCCTCTGACCGTAGGGCCCCCCCCCCCCAGCGTGAGGGCGGCTATCAGCAGGGTAGGCAGCGAAAACAACTGCACAGATGTTCTCCTTGATTACTGTCAGAGGAAATGGCATGTCGTCTCCTCAGGAGGAATTATATTTAAATGCATCCGACTGCAAACAAACAGACCCATCCTGAGGCTCGATAAGCAAACCGCTCACAGACAGATGATTTATTGGCTGTAACGTGACCTTCTATACGCTGACAGGTCAGACGGAGAT
The DNA here is from genome assembly GCA_916701645.2 of Sebastolobus alascanus. Classification (NCBI taxonomy): domain Eukaryota; kingdom Metazoa; phylum Chordata; class Actinopteri; order Perciformes; family Sebastidae; genus Sebastolobus; species Sebastolobus alascanus. The sequence goes on along the minus strand of CAKAOJ020000209.1, from coordinate 890,929 downwards.
ATTCAGAGTTCAGACTCTGATAAGATACGATTATAAGTGAACCACAGTTTAGTGAAATCAGCGGTCCGTTACTCAACACACTCATAACAGATAAACCATCATGATAATGTTCCTACACCCTCACACCCTTTCCTTCAGTAACTAAATCCTCCTTATCTGTGTTATCTGGGATGAGAGCGGAGTAAAGTTCCAATACGACAATGTAAAATACTTATAGTAAAGTACTGAATCATTATCAATAAAAATGTACTAAAAGTATCAAATGTAAAAGTCCCAAAAGTGCAGAAAAATTCAGTTATTAGATTGTTACTGGAGCATAAACCTGTAAGATGCTCACAGCGCTAACGGTGAAAACAAAGGCAACGCTGCTGACAGAGCTAACCGGAGGTTGGGTGCTACGCTACAGCGACGATGGCGTCGCCTTTTTTTAAAGACGTATGCTGCCTTCAAATGAAACTCGTGAGCTCGTGTTTACAACACGGAAAGTCGTGTACACGATATGTTTGGCGTGAGAACACCGCTGCTAAGCAACTCATTGACTTCCAGACGAGGGAACAGGAAGTGATAAAATGCTGACTCATCTCTGGGTTTTAGGTGTTATTCCTGCAGCACTATATAGAAGTTAACCTTTAACTACTTTATATCCAGTATACTTAGTCCTAATTTAGTTCCTACCTTCATTCCTTCCTTCCTTCCTTCCTTCCTACCTACCTACCTTCCTACCTCCCTACCTTCCTTCCTTCCTTCCTTACTACCTACCTACCTTCCTACCTCCCTCCCTCCCTCCCTCCCTACCTTCCTTCCTTCCTTCCTTCCTACCTCCCTACCTTCCTCCCTCCCTCCCTACCTCCCTCCCTCCCTTCCTTCCTTCCTTCCTTCCTACCTACCTACCTACCTTCCTACCTCCCTCCCTCCCTCCCTTCCTTCCTTCCTTCCTTCCTTCCTTCCTCCCTCCCTCCCTCCCTCCCTCCCTCCCTCCCTCCCTCCCTTCCTTCCTTCCTCCCTCCCTACCTCCCTCCCTCCCTTCCTTCCTTCCTTCCTACCTACCTACTTACCTACCTCCCTCCCTATCTACCTCCCTACCTATCTACCTACCTACCGTCTTTCCTACCTTTCTACCTAGCTTCTTTCCTACCTACCTGAACTCCCCCCCTCCCTCCCTACCTTCCTTCCTTCCTTCCTTCCTTCCTTCCTTCCTTCCTTCCTTCCTTCCTTCCTTCCTTCCTACCTACCTTCCTTCCTACCTACCTACCTACCTACCTCCCTCCCTACCTACCTACCTACATTCCTTCCTTCCTTCCTTCCTACCTTCCTTCCTACCTACCTATCTTTTTTGTTAGATGTGTTAAATCGGTGCAGTTCCCCTTTAAGAGAGGATCTTATCCTACCTCATAGACATCTGTAACTGGCGCTGCTTTATCTTTAACTGGTTTAATCTTTAACTACGTGTTGCCTTTTAAAAGCTTATCATATGTTCTTTATATGTAAAGTAATAACCAGTAAAGTTTTATCTCTCAGGTATGTTCCACCTGTGGCTACACATGGAGACGACACCGACTGTAATAATGATTTGATTTTGATGTCTGGGGACGATTACAGGAAGATAAAACAACATGATGAGGCTCATCTGTTCGAGGTTTGACCACCAATCAGCTCTCTTCAATCTGCTGTGAATAAAATGTCATTCTGGAGACCTCTGGTCGGCTTCGGGAAACATACTTTGGACATCTTAACGGTTTCACTGATCACCTTCCTTCCTCCTTATCAGCGCTCCTCCATTAAACATCATAGCTGATAGATGACTTAGCCTTAACAGATTAGATAAAACATGACATTATGTCGGCTTATCTGCGGAGGGGAATGTGCAACGGAGAGGTGGGAGGCTGGTGAAGACAGAGACCGAAGAATTATTAAAATACTTTCACCAGATCTCTTATCTAGAGGAATGTTTTTGAACAGTTAAATGAATATATGAGTGGTTGTGCTGCTGCAGAGCTCCAGGTCAGAGATCCAGAGCTCCTCACCAGCAGGTCTACCTTTCATCCACTTCTGGGACTTGTGTTTTTGACAGCTTGAAGAGGCCCTTTTGTTCGTCGGCAGCCCAGGAAACAATCCCCCCCCCCTCCGTACTCACATGCCTGCTCTCGTCAGCCTCCTACCCGGGTCACATGAGCCGGGCCTCCAGTCAACCTGACCCGCTAACATCGCTCCTCGCACGGGGCCCCGTCAGAAGCCCACACCTCTGGCACGTCCTGTGGCCCCCCCCGGCCTGCGTGGTGATAAAGCTGATCAGTCATTACAGGGACGCCGTCCAAAACAGCTCTACTGGATAACAGAGAGATAAACTTTATTATTACAGATATGATGCGACCGTCCCTGAACTCTGGCAACACTAATCTAATATATCTTTACTCACCTCGCACGAGACGTAAGACTGAATCCAGCTGGTTCGTTAATATCTGTAGCTTTAAGAACATCATACATACACAATATGTTGTATTACAGTACAATATCAAAGCAGCTATAATCAATATATTAAAGGGACAGTGTGCAGGATTTGGAGTCATCTAGTGGTGTGGTTGCAGATTGCAACCAGCTGAGTGACCCTCCACCACTAATTTCTTTAACGCATTAATCCAACTTGTGACTTTTAGGTTGTAGTGGACTCAGTTTTAAAGCAAGAGTGAAGATACTGGTATCATATGAAACTATAAAACCTGATGAATCCATCGGTACCAACCAGGTCATACTAGCTTGTCATGAAGGAGGTTAAATAACGCTCCAAACTTACGCTAAATTTTGGAGAGGAAAAACTGTGATGGCCATCTTCAAAGGGGTCCCTTGACCTCTGACCTCCAGATCAGTGAATGTAAATGGGTTCTATGGGTACCCACGAGTCTCCCCTTTACAGACATGCCCACTTTATGATAATCACATGCAGTTTGGGGCAATTCATAGTCAAGTCAGCACACTGACACACTAACAGCTGTTGTTGCCTGTTGGGCTGCAGTTTGACATGTTATGATTGGAGCATATTTTTTGGATTTTTTTCTGACTTTTTTTCAGACATTTTTCGGACTTTTTTTTTCATTTTTTCGGACATTTTTCGAAAAATGTTTTGACTTCTTTTCGGACAATTTTCAGGCATTTTTTTTAAACATCTTTTCATACTTTTGTCTGACATTTTTCATACTTTTTCTCTGACATTTTTCACACATTTGTTTTACTTGTTTTCGGACAGTTGTCAGACATTTGTCAGACTTTTTTCGGACATTTTTCATTCTTTTTTTTTTTTTCTTTTTTTCATACATTTGTTGGACATTTTCAGACTTTTTTTCTGATATTTTTCGGACATTTCTTTGACTTTTTTTTTTTTTTTTACATTTTTTTGGACATGCTACATATTTATGCTAAATGCAGTACCTGTGAGGGTTTCTGGACAATATCTGTCATTGTCTTGTGTTGTTAATTGATTTCCAATAATAAATATATACATACATTTGCATAAAGAAGCATATTTGTCCACTCCCATGTTGATAAGAGTATTAAATACTTGACAAATCTCCCTTTAAGGTACATTTTGAACAGATAAAAAAAATTTAAAATATATTTTAATCGACTGACTCATAAGTTCATGTCAGCACTGAGAACTCTCATCTTAATCACACCAATTAAAAACTGGAGATTTGATAGCGTCTTTGATAGAGGCCGCCCAGTTTATGAGAAGCTTATCTTTGTTTGTTTGGCATTTAAATAAGAAGCTGACACACATCAGGGAGTCACACACCTCGGAAAACACAAAAAACTGTAACTCTTCTACGTGGTCTTGTGAGCAAGGAATGAATCACGAGGGCCGGCATTTAAATGTCACATTATCAGTGCTTCTTTAAATGAGAATAACACTCTAGTATTAATAGTTAATTCAGTTTTTATTCTTCAGATTATGGTCCAGCTGTGACAGTGAATTGTTTTGATGTCTGGATTAATGTGCAGCTCACAGTGTTTCTGGTTAATATAACATGGCTGATGTTCAAACTGTAGGTCTTTAGTCAATAATATGAAATGTTGTGATTCAGCGGGACTTTAAATCTCTTCTCTGACGTCGTCCAAGTCTCTTTCTCGTGGATTAAAAAGATGAAAATCCAAGATTGCAGGTTATTAAAGTGTCTTGATGTCAGCGTTTGTCACCGTGAGACTTCTTCACTGTGAAACGCAGGATTATATCGACCCTGGTTGTCTCCATTTGGTAATTCAGACTTCTGAGCCGGGGCCGATTCTGTCCAGAGAGCATGGAGCGGGTCTCTGGTGTCTCTGGTGTCTCTGGTGTCTCTGGTGTCTCTGGGTTCTCTGGTGTCTCTGGGTTCTCTGGTGTCTCTGGTGTCTCTGGGGTTCTCCGTGCTCGGGGCCACCCAGTCGTGGCGGTAGCAGAGGAAAAGCAGCCCGCTCACGAGCATCAGGATGGAGGCGCCGATGCCCACGACGATGGCCGAGCCGACCCGCTGCGTGCCGGGCGCGGCGGGGAGGTGGAACTCAGGAGGGAAGTCTATGGTTCTGTTGTTCAGCACCGAGCTCATGTTCCACGCCAGCGGCACCAAGCACAGCGCCCCCGTCAACACGTACAGGATCCCCGCCAGCACGAAGACCAGCCTAACGTTCCTACGCTCCTCCATGGAGAAGTACACTATCCTCATGGCCACGGCGGCGGTGAGGTTCCCCGCCAGGCCGGAGATCAGCGCCAGCACCATGAACACCTGCGCCACGGGGATCTCTGCAGGAGCGAAGGAGTCCGAGACGGCGATGCTCCGACAGTTCTCTATCCCGGAGAGGGCGTGGCTGTAGAAACACGCCCTCCAGATGCCCACCCACGCCACGCCCGAGGAGATGACGGACACGTCGGCCACGTGCCACAGACGCCACTCGTTGAGGCCGGTCGTGGCCGCGATGAGGATCCACGCCATGGCCCCCCCCACCAGGCCCAGGAACTGCCAGTGAGCTGTGTGAGCGAGGTAGATCATCCTGACCGGAGGGACCGCTAACGCTCAGAGAGACGGACAGGTGAATCACACATCGCTGACGTCACACCGTTCACACCTGCTGAACACACAAACTGAGTTAAAACAGCTGAGATGTTCTCAGTTTATCCACATAAATATTCTGGCTTTATTTCACATTTAATTTGGTATTTATCAACACTTATACTGTTTAAAATTCACTGCATAAAGTACGAGACACTTGGATGAGAGGAGGAGAGCTGCATCCGTCAACATGTCTGTGGTGTCTTCTGCCTCTGCTATACACCTTTAAAGGGTCAGTTCATCCACTTTTCTCTAGTGGTTATTAAAGCGTTAACGCAAATTCATTTTAACGCCACTAATTTCTTTAATGTACTAACACAACTTGTGATTTTTAGTGATTTTAGATAGATTATTCAGACTTTTTTTTTGTACATTTTTTAAACTTTTTTTCGGACATTTGTCGGACATTTTTTCAGACTTTAAAAAAAAAAAAAAAAAAAAAATTGTTGATATTTTTCAGACATTTTTTTTAAAAATTTATTGGGACTTTCTTCGACATTTTTTGGACTTTTTTTCAGACATGCTAAATAATTACGCTATCTGTGAGGGTTTCTGGACAATATCTGTCATTGTTTTGTGTTGTTAATTGATTTCCAATAATAGATATATATATACATTTGCATAAAGCAGCTTATTTGTCGATATATATATATATATATATATATATATATATATATATATATATATATATAAATAACTTTTAATATCATTATTATACTTTGTTATTTTTACGTTGTCTTTGGCACAAGATATTAAGACAGCATAGACTTTGAGCGTTCTTTCTCCTAAATTATCACAGATACAAACAAACAGTATCACAATATAACATCTACAAATAAAGGAAAAATCAATTATGTTAGCGAGTTTTGGAAGTATACATCAATACCATCCAAGAAATAGAATAAAACTCCTTAAAGCTGCAGCAGAAGAGTCCAGATAGTTTTCTAGTACAGTCTGTTCCTGGAGTTAATGATTGTCAGTTTGAACATGTTATGCAGTAAAATAAAATCATCTTGTCACTCACCTCGACGTGTCTCAAGTTCTCAATATGAACCGAATCCTTCCACAGATGTGTCATTGATCACAGGAGAATGAATCACAGCGTTGGTCCACATGTTGTCTTTGTGAGAGAAAAGCTGTAAACACCTGACAGGTAAAGATACTCCAACGTTCACCTTCACCTTCCTCACTATCAGGTGAGAACAGGGCGTGGACGAGTTAATGAACCACGGAGCCGATCGGCTGATCAGAAATCAATCAAACACGTGACTTCGGCCGACCTCTTTATTGGACATAAAGGAGCACAGCTGGTAAAGTGTTAAGAGTCAGGCTGTAGCAGTGCATGAAGCGTGTGAAACCGTGCAGAACAAACATCCTCCGACACCGTTCAATCCTTTCAAAGCTGGTCAAAACGCTTTGGAATGATTCAGTTCCGTGTATTTGGTTGCAAAATGATCAACCTGATTTTAGTGTCTAGAAGTCAAGTAACAACTGTGGAAACTATATCTGCACCGTGAACAACGACACACAGTGAAGTAATAAAAAACACTTGGATCAACGCATAATCTAGACAAGTCTCTTTTTGTCTGTGAATAAAACAGCAGCAACATGCAGCGGTGGACAAACAGCGTCGGCGGTGACATGGTTGACTCCCCAGGCACTTCAAAAATAATGTGGATTTCACTTGAGTTAAAGTTTGGATGTGAAGTGCTTCTGTTCCTCTGTGACCGGGTCCATTCACAGGCTGCTGCACCGCCTTCATCCTCCGTTTAATGCAGAAGAAAAAGCTTCTTCAGTGACGAAAAACTTATATAAAAGGCCACTAGTTTATATATATATACATGTGTTATTAACAAACACTGTTACTGAAATATTGGGCCAGATTTGATGTGAAAAAGGGTTTCAGATTGTGAAATTATTTAAACATGATAAATATTCAGGTAGCACGGCTGCTCAAATCAGTTAAAGATAAAATACTGTCCCCTCCTGCGCAGATTCAAAAGGCTACAATAAATTACTAAAAAAAAACAATCAATAAAAACAAAGCAAAAATGGCATGAAAGACATTAGATACAGTGGTTGGTGGATGCCAGTATGGAGAACAAAACCTGCCAAAATAAATGAATAAATAAATAAATGACTCGATAAATAAATAAAATATGCCATTAAAAGTCGCAAAAATAATATAAAAAATAAGGTTATTCATTAATTAATTGATAAAATGTGACATAAATTGATATTTTTGTTTTATTTTGCTTTTTTATTTATATCCCCTTATTTATTTACTCCTCTGGTTAATGTCCACATTTATGTATTTATTTTTATGAATTTTTAAATGTATTTATTTGTTTTTGCATTTATTTTTTAATTTATTTTTATGAATTTTTAAATGTATTATTTATTTTTGCATATTTTTTTGTATTTATTTTAAATGTATGTAATTATTTATGTGTTAAAGCATTTATTTATTTATGCATGATTTTCCCTTAGCATTTCACCCCATATTAATTTCCCCAAACTTATTTATCTCTGTATTCTTTTCTTTATACATTTATTGTTTTCACATTTCTTCATGCATTTCTGCTTCATTATGCAAATGAGGGGGTGTTGCTTTCATGTTGTGTCATACTTCAGTCCTAGCAAATAAATACATAAAAATGAATGCAAAAATAAATACATAAATGAAAATAAATGCAAAACTAAAATTTTTTTTTTTAAATTCATAAAAATAAATTCATTAATAAATAAAAGTGGAAATTAAACAGAAGAGAGAATTAATACAAAAGTAAATAAATTAAAAGAAAAAGCAAATTAAAGCAGAAATATCAATTTATGTCACATTTTATCAATTATTAATGACTACATTTATTTTTAATATTATTTTTGCTACTTTTAATGACATATTTATTTATCGAGTCATTTCTTTATTTATCCATTTATTTTTGGCAGGTTCGGTCCTCCATACAGGAGAAGCAGCATCCTCCATAGAGGAGTTTCTTCTGGATGCTGTGAGTCCAGGTGGTGTTTTATGGCAGTCGAGACGCTTCAGCAGAGAGCTGAAAGATGTCCGTTTGTCTCTGCAGACTCTTCGTCTCTGTCTCCCTCTGCTGGACACCAGGTTCAACACATCATCATCATCATCAGAGTCCAGAGTCCATCCTCCTCAGAAGGCCAGCCTCTGCTCTATGGGCAGACTGTCCGTCAGACACTTGAGCTGCTCCTCGCCCAGTTTGATTTTATCCTCCAGCTTTCGCTGCTCGATGATGAGCGCCGACTTCATCTTGACAAAGTGCTCGTAGTCCGTGAGGCTGTCCTCCGGCAGCTGGTTGGACAGGATGTCGTAAACCACGCGCTCCCGGCGGTCCAGGTTCTCCTTCAGCTCCTTCGCGTCCTCGTGCTGTCGGATCAGCAGCTTCCTCTTCTCGATCAACGTTCGCTGTAGATGAAACACATGAGGAAGGTTTCTCTGTTATCTGGTAGAGTTCTAAAGTTGGTTCACGTGGTTTCCTTCCCATTCATTGTCTATGTAAGCAGCCGTGCAATGCATTTAGTTAGCGTTCGAGAGACGGACTGTCACGACGCCTACTCCTCATTTACATAAAGTTGAGGTCTAGGCTACTTTATGCAAATCAGAGGCGTCCGACGAGACTCTCCACCTCTGGAAACTCTCTAGAAACTTTTAAACTAAGCGTTGTCGATCCAAAATAAAGACAGATTCATCGACAGCATGGATTATTTCTCATATAAAATGTTTTCAGAAACACATTTCGGTGAACTATTTTCATGATATAAGAGAAGAAAGTTTACAAACGAGCCGCCATGTTGGTTCCGGTTTGAAACCGGGGAGCAGCAGCCCACGAGGGAAAGCGTTCGTCCAATCCGGTGTCTAGTGGAAGCCCATCAAGTGTCCAATTCTGGGAAGCGAGGCGATCCCTCAAGATAAAAACACCCGTGGACACGTGCTATATGTAAGCAGCCGTGCAATGCATTCTTGAAGCGTGGCGGCGCGATTCGAGACGCGGACATTCACGACTCTCGCTTCTCATTTGCATAAAGTTGAGGTCTAGGCTACTTTATGCAAATCAGGGGCGTCCAGCACGACTCGCCGCCTCAGGAAACTCCCGAAAAAACCTTTAAACTAACCGTTGTTGATCTAAAATGACGACAGATTGCTGCACGTATGATGTTTTTTTCTGGTCGCTGAGAGTTGAAAAATGTTGTAAAACTCCACAAAGACCAACCGTCACATCCTACATGTAGAAAAAAAACGCTGCGCCTCGTTGCCTTTCTTTGTTCTGCATTTAACAATAAACAAGTATTTAGTTTTAAAACTGTCATCTTTGTCATTTATAAAGCAACAATACACCTAATAATAGCCTGATATTAAAGTTTATTTATATAACACTAAAATCAGGAGAAATTAAGTAATTTCCCCCAAAAAAGTTGCAATATCTCGCAGGAGAAACTCCTTCACCGCGTCAGCCCTACGTATCATAACAACAGGTTGTATATCCTCCGTCCTCGGTCTTCCTGTTTCCCCTTTTGAATGATGAATACAGACTACCGCCGTCTGCTGGTGTGGAGAGTTATTTCCTCTCACGCAGGAGCAGAACGTACGTGCTAACTGGCCGTCTGCTGTAGTCTTTGTGGTGTGTTCAAGTGCAACTTTTTGGCCAGGACAAAGGAGACGCGAGGCGACGCAACTGGTGGCCTTTGTCGCCGCTAGTTCTCTGATTTGGTGTGTCTGGGCCTTTAGGTTTACTCACCCTCTCGTCAGCGGTGGCGTCCTCCTCCAGGCTGTTGAGTGCGTTCTCCACTCTGGCCAGGCGGCCCGACAGCGACAGCAGCAGGCTCACCACCTTGTCCAGGTCCCCGACGAACATCCTGAACTTGTCCAGCTCGTTGGGTTTGCAGACCTGCTGGACTCGGGCCTCCACCTCGTCTCCCAGAGCGTTGTTGTCCAGGACGTCCTCCTGAAGACTCTCGCGGGCCTCGCGCAGCACCTGAAGCTTCTTGCTGAGGCTGTCGATCAGCTCTTGCTGCAGGTGGGAAATGAAAAGTCAAGTTTCATCATCGTATGAACACTAAATATATGAATGTGTTCGGTGAGCGTTCGGTACCTTCTTGTTGGCCAGATCGATGTCCAGCTCGTCTTCAGAGTCTTCCTCCTCCTGCTCCTGTTCCTGCATGTCCTTCATCTTAATCAGGAGCTCAGCTTTGGGAGCAGATGTGCTGTAATACGTCGAGCTGGTCACCATGGTGACAGCTGACGCCATGCTGTCCTCCCTCTCCCTGAAATACAAGTAATAAATGATGATTCTCACATTACTAAACCAATAAGAACACACAGGGTGAACAACGAACCACTTGTAGCTTTGAATGTCTGTCGTCATATTTTATGACGTCCCAAAAAAACATCCGCAATTTGAATAAAGTGATTCATCAGATTAAATGAGTTTTTTTTTTATTAAATCAACTTTCTTTAATGAATATAACTCGTCAGTGCGTTCCTCCCTCTGTGTGCAGCGAGCGAGAGAGCAAACACTTTTTAAACCGCAGTGAAAATGTAGTTTTTTTTAAAGGCTAAACATCAACAAATATGGATTGAAGCAGAATATTTTGTTAGATAAAAACGAGAATTTTAAAATGATTACATCTATCTATTTTCAATAAATGTTGACTTTTGGACTTTACAACGCTCTGTAGTTATTGGAAATGTTTTGATCAGTTATCGGACCCGATACCCGATACTGGTATCGGCAACTTTTGATTTTTAGGTTGTAGCGGCTCAGTTTTAAAGCTAGAGTGAAGATACTGGTATCATATGAAACTAGAAAACCTGATGAATCCATTGGGAAAAACTGTCATGTCCATCTTCAAAGGGGTCCCTTGACCTCTGACCTCCAGATCAGTGAATGTAAATGGGTTCTATGGGTACCCACGAGTCTCCCCTTTACAGACATGCCCACTTTATGATAATCACATGCAGTTTGGGGCAAGTCATAGTGAAGTCAGCACACTGACACACTGACAGCTGTTGTTGCCTGTTGGGCTGCAGTTTGCCATGTTATGATCTGAGCATATTGTTTTATCCTAAATGCAGTACCTGTGAGGGTTTCTGGACAATATCTGTCATTGTTTTGTGTTGTTAATTGATTTCCAATAATAAATATATACATACGTTTGCATAAAGCAGCATATTTGTCCACTCCCATGTTGATAGGAGGATTAAATACTTGACAAATCTCCCTTTAAGGTACATTTGAACAGATAAAAAAAGGTCCGATTAATATGTGATTAATTGCGTTTAACTACTTTAATCGATTGACAGCCCTAATAATAACACAAAGAAACTAACCGATGGAGGCAGCGGTAGACCAGAAACTCCTGTGTTCTGAGAGGTAAAATTACTGTTTTTGTGAAAGGAGTCTGGTGGCTTTGAAGAGAGCATAGATAACAGCTTCAGTTCCCCGTCAGAAACGGCTGTCTGACAGCGAGGTAAAGATATTCTAAATACAGCGTACACTTAAACTGATATTGATTATTTTAGGTGTCTATAATGTGTTTAGCTGCTGCCCCCATACAACCCTACTTCTAAAACTGTCCCTTTAAGCCCTCCAGTTGATCACATGAAAGGGAGTTGCTGACCTTTCCTCTGCAGAGCGGGTGCCGGTCTGTTTCGGGGGAACCTTCCTGCGCTGATGAGCTCCTTCCAGCAGCTGCTCCCCCTCGGGGAAGATCCCCTCCATCAGGTCCATGGTGGTCTTCATGTTGCTCTGGTCCAGAATATCAGCTAGTGATTTATCCTTTCCCATGATGTCCCGGGCCAGCTCGTCTCTCTTCTGATCCTCAGATATCCCCGTGGTTACCGTCGCCCGGTCGTCTGTGGGCTGCGGCGGCGGCGGCTGCTGACTCTCAGAGTTGATGTGATCGCTAACCGTGGTCATGTACGCGTCTCTCTGGGGGTTCGGATCTGTCTGGGCAGCCGGCCGAGTAAACGCACAAAACACAGAGTCCTGCCCTGCAGCTCCCAGACCGCCGAGCCGGGTCACACCAGGACCCTCCGCCTCGACAGCTGGGGGGTCACTGTGCTGCAGAAATGGACAAGTCTCCTTCTCCGTAACTCCCTCTGAGTGGACGATCCTGATGGGAACTTTCTTCACCGCAGAGTGTTGGTTTTCTATCACATGCTCCATCCTGAAATATAGACAGAGAAAGAGAGTTTAAATAGAAGCTCCACTGATTTTAAGTTTCACTGCATGATGGCAACACAGATTTTTTTCCATGCCCACTAGTACGCTGGAAGACATCTGGTCTCCTCCTCTCACCACTTTGGTTTCAGCGAGCTGTAATAATCCTCCTGTACAAGCTCACTACAGATGATATCAATTAGCTCAGGATCCAGAAGACGAACAAACAGCTTCTACGTTTTACATTTAGCTGAGCTCTGCCTCGTGGCTTTTATATATATATAATGTGGAGAATCCCTTCAGTTTACTGCGGCTGAATAGCACTGATTCTACAAAAGGCAGCGACTCTCAATAAGCTCCTTTGTTGCATAAAGACACAAGAAGTTACAGCCGCTGTGCTCCGACTGAACAGAGTGGTGGTTCTGAGACAGAAAGTTAGGCGAGGAAAAACTGCTATGGCCATTTTCAAAGGGGTCCCTTGACCTCTGACCTCAACATACGTGAATGTAAATGGGTTCTCTGGGTACCCACGAGTCTCCCCTTTACAGACATGCCCACTTTATGATAATCACATGCAGTATAAATGTGTTATTTTCTCCTATTCTAAAATGGTGTATTTTGAATATTTCTGCATACTGGGGTCCCTAAACAGTCTTGAATTACATAAATTGTGTATCACTGTAAAGCTGAGACTCTGGTGGATCCAATGAGTCCAACTGTATTCATGTGTGATGATGTTAGTCCCCATAGGAGACATTTCATTGACCTCACTGTATAAAATGACCTGTGGTGACCTCTAGGATAATCACAGCCTCATGAAACTTTACAGCCACAAACTAGAGACCTAGAGCATTCAGAGGATGGATGGATCAGACTAGAGACCTAGAGCATTCAGAGGATGGATGGATCAAACTAGAGACCTAGAGCATTCAGAGGATGGATGGATCAAACTAGAGACCTAGAGCATTCAGAGGATGGATGGATCAAACTAGAGACCTAGAGCATTCAGAGGATGGATGGCTTTCCTAGCTAGATTGACAATAAGGGGGTTTCTGAGCAGTTTACACAACAGAAGTGCTCGCCATCTAATCTTCGAAAAATGCAATTCTTGCAGAAATCTCCAAAATGTCAAAAAGTTTTTGATCCCAAATCACAGCATGTCTTTTTCTATGGTGTTCCTCAAGGTCTTGGTGTCTTAATGTGGTATTTTGGAGGGATTATTGATCATTTTTTATCAATTCTCGAGTGGTAAAAAATGGTTAAATTTAGCACCAAATCTGTGTAACAAATAGTATCAACCCAAAAAATTGCTGCAACAACTTATGAGACATAATAGAGCATGGGGATGGACCATCAAATAATTAATGAATTACTTATTTATAACTAGAACAACTTGACACACAGTGCTGAGCTGCATCTCAAATTAATCTCCAGGTTTCCAGCTTTCAGATGATGTACACCACTTCTATGTGACGTCTACTGTTGACCTGCTATCTCCCCCTAAAGACCCCCTGTACCCCCCTAAAAAAGAGGTAAATGGATGGGTCTATTGTGGGTCTCAGCTGCAGCAATACTATGCACATAAATAAAACAAGTTTACCTGTTTGAGTTTTCATCCTGCAGAGCGACCGGCGGCTTGTCGCTGAGTCTCTGCGGGGAGAACTGTGGCGATGGCGAGCGCTGCTGCCCCTCCATGGTGGCCGGTCCTGAGGGTCTGTAGGAGGACGGCGGGGGAGAGGAGGCAGGCTGAGGACTGGATGTTGATAGATGATGTTCTGCCCCTTGTGCTTTGTCCACAAGTCCTTTGCCCTGCTCAGAGTCTCCCTTTGCAGAGTGGGTGGGGATGAAGGCGGAGTTCGGGTCAGCGTTAGGAGAGCTGATTTCACTCTGGGAACCGGTGGAGGACTCGTGGGAGTCGACCTCTGGGCATCTGGGCGGGGGGGGCTTCCTCCTCGGCTCGGCGTGGTCCTCTGTGAGACTCACGGTGGGTCTCACGGTGGCAGCTCGCTGTCTGCAGTCAGGGTTGGGTCCTGAGTTCATGGGCGGAGGAGGAGGTAAAAAAAACTCCAGCGGCTTGTCTCTCACTCTGCAGTCACTGCTACCTCTGTCAGAGAACCTGAGCAACACAATAGAAAGCTTTTAATTACACAGAGCTCAGCAGCCAGGCAGCGTGGGCTATCATCTGCAGCTCAATCAAATAATACAGCGTGGCAGCAGAAAGGCCTTGTTCGTCTCTCCAGCAGCCAACTGTATGATTATACCAGCATGACAAGACACACGACTCCCTCTGCAGCCTCCTCCCTGCTCAGCTGGCAGCCCGGAGAGGAATATTTCAGTTCCCACAAGTCTGCACAGAGGAATAAATAATCCTCCAGTGCAAAAGAAGCAAAACCGGATCACTTTTTCCTGCCCGATCCACATTTACTGCTTTAACTCTTTGTAGGTAAAGTTAGAAGAGCAGTTTGAACATTTGAACCAGTATGTGTTCTATGTGGTCATTAAAGGGACTATATGCAACTTTTTACACGTATAAATCGTTTTTTATTGCCAATGTGTGAACAGGTTGTAATCTAACCTAAAATTTTTTTCCTTCCACGACGTTCTGGGTTTCTTCTATCAGCCTGTAGACTGCTTTTAATCTGCAGAATGCGGGTCGGTTTTTATGGGAAAATCCAATGGATGTGACGTCATGCGCGTTCGCGAGTGCCTTCGCCGTAGCCAACGTTCGGTTAGAAATGGAGTCTGCTAACGCCAACAAACGACCAGCCTCCACCACAACGTTTTTTTATCGCGAGGGATCGCCTCGCTTCCCAGCATTGGACGCTTGATGGGCTGCCGCTAGACACCTGATTGGACGAACGCTCTCCCTCGTGGGCTGCTGCTCCCAGCTTTCAAACCGGAACCAACATGGCAGCTCGTGTGGAAACTTTCTTCTCTTATATCATGAAAATAATTCACCGAAATGTGTTTCTGAATCTGTCCTGTCTGAATGTGATATGTTTTAATGTTCCCTTTTTGCACATGTAAACCAAAGACAAATATCTGCCTTTTGTATGCAAAAAGTACAAAATAAAGTATTTCCTATTGTATGTTTTGATATAGTTTTGCTGTTGTTAAACGCGGCCCCCATTCACTTCAATTCATCAAGACTTTTCTCTGTTTTTTTGATTCTCCGTTCACCGCGGAGGCATGAGAGAAAAACAATCAAGAATTCAGGGTAACACGGGGTGAGTCGATTCCTTTAAGACTATTTTCTCTGATCCGTTCAATGTGAACACACTACTAAACTACAATCTTTGTCAAATAGGAGACAAATTCTGGTTGTGTCCGTCTTTACAAATATAAATCCATGGCAGCAGCAGCTATAATATAGGTAGATCAAACACAGTATATTTCAATAATTGTAAAAAAATAAAAGAACTCACCCTATGTGACGTTTTACTGCTGCCATTTCCACTGAACACGAGTATAAAAGTGAGCGTTCTGAGTGTCTGCTGGCTCTCTGAATGACAGAAGCCACCTGTTGGTGTCTCTTTACACCTGTATCACTATCAATAACACTACCTGGGTGGAGCTCATCTCACAGACCTTTCAGTGACAGGAACTTCCTCCTATACTGTTATTGTAACGCAAACGTGTGAGTGTCGTCTGGCGTGGCTCCTACAAAGAGATACTCTACACCCTTCAATGTGTTTCACCTGTGGGAGTTTAGATAATGCATAAAGACTCCAGAAGAACTGGTTACAAACCATGAAGTCATCTCCACCACATCACTGCACATAGTTTAACAATGATTCTAAAGAATCGGAGCAAAAAAAGTAGAGTCAAGTATGAGTCAAGCCCCCAAAAAGACTGGATACTACATTTCCCATAATGCAACCCAATAGCTTCTTTAATTATGCTGCGTTCCAGACGGAAATTTCAACAGGAAGTCGGACCTCAACATCCAAGATGGCTGCTCCACGCATCAATAGTAAAAAAGCTGTAGTAAATACTGTTTATTAGCACTTCTGTCTTATTTGTGTCTCATTAAATCAGTCGTACACGCAGTACTTTCTAACTTCTATCAGCGGACGTGTTGCTACGGTGTTTGTATGCACAAAATACTATCGCGTTGTTATCAACTGGTGTTACTAAATATGGCTAATCTGGCTGGACAAACCCCATTCATTTTTGACAATTTGTGACATCATTCCCAGCTCCGACCTCCGATTTCCGAGGTAAATCGAATGCAACATTCTCCAATTTGTAACACAGACTTTCTGTTAAAAAACGAAACTCTCAAACCCAAGCCAAGATAACAGAAATCATTATACAATTATATTTTTCAGCCTGAGTAGTACTCTCTCTCTCTCTCTCTCGTTCCATGTGGGATAAACTGAACTTCCCCTTTAATACAAGTAAAAGCTGGCTTCCACTCAATGGTTGAATAGTGGACAAGTAGTGAATAATTTAAGGACTATATTTTTAAATAAAGGAAGGAGCATAAGAGAGGTGAACAGGTGCCGTCACACTTTAACATCCAACAATTATATCTCATTGTTTTCATACCTCAGGAGTTCATATGAGATCATCAAAGGATGCCATGAAATTATCAACGTTACCTGTAAACACTTCAGATCTGCCCACAAAACAAACGGTTACTAAGGAGGCAGGTTTAATGGGACCAAACCACTTTATATATACAGACAGACAGCTTTATCTCACTGTGAGGGTTAGTTAAACCCTTCCAGTATACAGTATATCTCCACATTTTTCCCCTCGCTGAGTAAAAAAGTGAATATATTGTGATTATAGGTTAGTTTGCATTCATTTAGCTAGTGAGATCCACCTACTGTGACATAAGACCTCCTCCATGGACACAGACTCATTGGTGTTTTAAGTCCAAAATGGCGGCAGCGCTACTGAAGCGCCATCTAGCGGCTGTTGTCAAAAAAGCACCAGAGTTTCGTCACTTTGGTTGGGGGGTAGGAGGAACGGTTGCAGACAGTACGCACACAATTGGGACATACTGCTCAGTCCTACCATTGTGCTTTGAACTTTGACCCTCTTGCTCGTATATCCGGCGCACGAAATTTGAAGTAAAAAGAAAAGGTATGCGATTTGGAACGGGTGCTACATTACTTAACGTTTTTTTGCTCTCTTGGCAGCTCAGTCGATGCGACACATCCGATGCAAAATAGCCAGAAAAGCTTGCTGGCTTGCATCCTGCAAAAGGCAGTCGAACATCTTGGTATTTTTGGATGCATACTGCATTTGACATACTATGTACTGAATCTTTTTCTGGCATACTAAATAGTCTAGTAGTATTAGTATTGGAACGCATCCATAACGTTTACCATGTTTACCCTCTTAGTTTAGTGCGTTAGCATGCTAACTTTAGCTAATTTGCTGTACAGCTTGATGGGAATCTCATTAGTTATGCAGGTATTTGACAGGGTTCGTACAGCTAAAATTCAAGCACTTTTCAAGCACTTTCAGGGTACATAAACCACAAATTTCCAGACTCATCACATCTAAAATTGTTACTATAAATGTAATTGCAAAAAAAATAAAGTTTAAAGAATTTCTTTATACCCACAGAAATCAATGTATATTGTCACTGTGTTTATTTTACCAACTGTTCGTATTAACTTTGATTATTTAATGCTTCGCTAGCTCCCGTCTGCTCCGTGTCTGATGTGAGACGCCAAGTTGACAAGAAACAAATATGGCGACGGTATCGTTTCATTTCAAATATTAAAATATTTTTGGTTTACGTGAGTGGTTGTGTAGATCATGAAACACCAGATTATGTTGAAAATCGAGCATTTTTCAAGAAGCATATTCAAATTCATGCATATTCCGAACCCTTGAAAACATAACGGTTAACATTAAGCATTTTCCAAACTTTCAAGACTTTGTACGAACCCTGATTTAACCGTAACAAATTAAATTTTTGACCTGATGATGGCGCTAGATGGAAAGTTACGGGATCTCTAAAGTTATTGGAGTTCATCCTGAGGGGATCATGAACCAGATTTCATGACCATCCATTCAGAGGTTGACCGATATTTCCATCCATAGAGCCGTGCTGCTAGCGTTGCTAATAATCCAGTTATGCAAAGCAACAGATGTTATGGATGATAATTTCATGCCTTCGGGGGTCGGCCCCCCTGAACCCGGGTCCCCGTCTCATTCTGCAGGAGGGATAAAGAAACACTTCCTCACTGTCACAGACGTGGTCAGATCCCTCGCCTACGCCAGTAAACCTCCAGTAGTCGACACAAAGCTCAGCCAGAGAGTCGTCACTGGTATGCCTCCACAGATTATAAAGACTTCACTGTTCCTCTACAAGCTCACTGAGGCAATCAGTCCCTGGAGTTTACTGCATACTGGAGAGAAAAGAGAAGTCCCACTGTAGAGACACACTGGTGCACCAGCAGCAGGTACATCTAATGACTCACCCTGTGGCGGTGATGGGCGGTTCAGCAGGTTTACTCTCTGTCTGGGAATATTCTGCCTCACACTTTCTTGCAGGAACTTGAATCTTCTGTAAATTAAGGTGAAACAAACACTCAACCAGTTATGCAGAAAACACCCAAACAATCCACAGAAAAAACAGCTTCCAGTTATCCAAAGAGTTTCAAGTCTATTTTTAATGATTCCAACCAACTCATGTTGCAGCTTCCTGGTTTTCTACAGTGAGAAAACCTCAGTGTGTTGATGCCCCTCTCTCTTCCTTAAGCTGAGGGTGTGTCATTATGAACAAACATGGATTAATATTTGACTTTGCTCCTTCCTTCCTGCTCCTGTTTCTTTCACTTCACTGTGTTTGTCTTAAACCACCTCGAGGGCTTCAGACAGTTACAACATTTAAAGCCCCCCTCCAGTGTATTTTGGCATTTCTATCTTATTTCATATATATTTTAATCATTTCCTCACAATGTTGATTAGCCACACAGTAACTTAATTTTGTGCTCAAAGTTAAAAAAAAGGAGGTTATTGGTAAAATGTGAATATGACGTCTGACTATAGTAGAGGCTGCAGGTCAAAGGTCATCCTCCAAAGCTGCAGGAGCACTCATGATCGTTTGAGTCTGAGCAGCAAACCGATAAATCTGTTTATCTGTCTGTTTGTCTTTCTAGTTAGTTAGCTAGTTAGGTGTAGATAGCCCAACTTGTTCAATTTAATAACTGAGGGTTTTCAGTTTATTTTTTAGTTTCTTCCACCTTAGTTAAGTCTGTTTATTTTCATGCAACACACTGACTGTCTCTCTCACTCGCGCTTTTCTTTACCGTCTCCTCCTGCTGGATATAAATGAACAGAAAGCAGCCGATACCGGAGGTTTGTGGGCCTCTAACAGGTCCGAACGACGGGGAGCACAACTTTCAGCTCAAGAAAACAAGAGAAAAGCCCCGTTAGAGAAATAAACGAATCCCAGTGCAGCCCGGTTCGGTGTCGGTGCTGGAGCTGAGGAGAGAGCGGCCGGTGCTGGTGGACGGTGAACCTCCAAAACGTCCCGAAACTGCATTTCGAACGGCGGACCTCAGCAACATGTCTATCGCTGTCTGCGGCGCCTCGGTGCAGCAGCAGCGAGACGGCCGCCTCGCCAGGAGGAGACGGTGAAGAAGAGAGCGAGTGAGAGAGAGTCGGTGGCCTTGCGGTGTGTTCATTTGTGATCTGAATCTGATACACAGTAAATTCATCAAATTCAGTGCCATAAAGCTGTTTTCCAAGCTACTGTAGCTGGTTTCATCTAAACTGGGTTGCAAAAAACGATGCAATCTGGTTGCCATGGTAACGAATTAACCAAAAGGAAGAACGTTAACCGAAAAACAGGAAGTAACGCTGGCTGGAGGGGGGTCTTTTAGTGACTAAAACCAGGATACAACCATTTAGATTACTCCATTAAAAAGCCTCACCTGTCCGTAGAAGTCAGCTGAAGGAGAAGATCTGGACCTCTCGTGGAAACAGGTGGTTTTGGTTCTCTCCTCTGGTCCTGGATCCAGGATGTTATCAGCCGACCGGTACCGTCCGGAGGCTCTCGTTTCTGGGTCGGTTTTCTGTATATTCCACCTGGCCTCGTACTCAGCGAAGGTGCCCAGTCTTTGCTGGTCGAGGATGAACTGCTTGTGTGCAGAGTGAGGACCTCCTTGGACCTCTTCAGCTCTGCTCCTGACGCCTTTCATAGTGTCCTCTGGTTCACTGGTGGAGCCGAGACCTCGGGTCTTGGTCTCTGTGGGGGCCTCTGTGTAGATCTGAGGGGGGAAAGCTGGTTTAAGGAGCTTCTGCTGGTCTAGTGAGGAGCTTTGATTGCGAGGGAGATCTTCCTTCACCCCGACTTCGTGGATTTTGTCTGGCTCAGAGAAAGAGCGTACCTTCTTCTCTACAGGAAAACGCTTACGGCCTCCGATGCGAGTCACCTGACCACCTGAGTTACTCATTACAGACTCTGAGACAGTTGGCAGAGTTGCGACGTCTTTCCGGGCTGAAGACGGGTAGCTAGGTAAAGCCTCGGCCGTGGGGTGCTCCAGTAGAACCGGCTCCAGGTCTTTCCTCCTGAACGACGTCGCCTTGAGCACCCGTGCTTGTGCTTCCTTCAGATGATCCTTGTAGGAGCTGGAGAAGGAGCCGTCTGCAGAGGTCGGGGTGCTGCTCTCGGTGGACTTCCAGACATCCTGGTCATCTTCAGTCTCACCCTCAGCTACGGGAAGCGTCGCTGCACTCATGCTCTTCTGCAGCTTCGCTCTCCTCATCTGGATTTCGTTCCTTAACGTCGTAGCGAAGCGGTCGCTGCGTCTCATCTGCTGGCTCTCTAGAGACTCCTCGGAGTTCGGGCCTCTTGTTTTCTCATCGTGGCCGGCGGCGTCCAGCGATAGAGAGTGAAGCATGGGGGTCGCCTGGGGGCAGATCTTGTTGCTCACTTGGCTGTGATGTCGGATGTCGTGTTGCGGCGGCAGAGACCTCCGCTGGTCAGACTGTCTGCTGGGAGGATAGCTCATGAACGGAGCTTCGGCGTTGTGTCCTCTCTGGCTTCCCCTATCGTCACCGCTGGTTTCTAGTACAGTACTCACTTTGCTGTATCCGTTACTGTCTTTACTGTGAGGGGAGTGTTGCTGCTTTTGAGGCAGGTGATACTTCACTTTGTTGACTGACTGCGGGCTGAGAGAGATACGCTCATTTCCAGCCAGCTCTACGCCCGTGACGCTCTTCCTGTCCTCTGGTTTTCCTGACTGGGGGTTGTGACACGTTGTGACGCAGTAGTACCTATTGGGTCCACTGCTGTCGGTGTTTTGGTCGGTGGGAGCTGTGGTAGACTGGGAGGTGTTTAAGTTCCTCCTCTGGTTCTGACCAAAGTGTTGAGCAGATCCGTTAGTAGGCAGCTCCTGCATGCTGCAGTAGTAGCCTCCTACGTTCTGTGGCTTTGGTACTGACATCGCCCGCGGCTGGGAATAAAAAGTGCTTTTGTCACTGTGGTGTCGTTGGTGGTTGGGCTGGCCTTGCCGAACATCACTGCTGGACAGCGAGTACTGCTTGTTAGAGCTGAACTTATCAGACGAAGTGTAAGAAACCTCGCCGTCGTTTTTCAGGGACGGGTGGTGGCTGCGTCGGTGTTCAGTGGAAGTCTTGACGTGTGATTCAGGTGCTTCAGGGTGAGATATGATGAGTCCCCGTTCATGCACCTTCGTCGCGGCAAAGCTGTCGCTGCGTGCAGGTGGAGGAGGAGGAGGAGGAGAGGGGGAGGTCGTCTTCTTTTTTGTTTCAGGGACGTGCCAAACTGGTCCTAAGCTGGCTCTGCTCGAAGTGGAGTGGCGTGAGCCGGCCGAGTCCTCCGTCTGTGGACCGGCGCTAACTCCTGGCATCTGGAAGTACGCCACCCTGTCGTCCTGTTTGACGCCCTCAGTCAGGCTCTGGCCGTTCCTGCCGTTGTTGTGCTTTCCTCCAGCGTCCCACTGACTGACTTTGTAGAGCACGTTCTCCGTGGAGGCGGCGTTGCTCTTGGAGAGGGTGTAGTCTGGAGTGCCGGAGCTGGTGGAGAAGGAGCTGTAGGCCGAGTCTCGTTTGCCTCCTCCCAGGTGCTCCATGCTGTTGTTGGACTTGGCGGGTGAGAGCTGGCCGGCGGGGTACGGGTGGGGGACGTGTTCTAGACTGTCCATGCTGCCCAGAGAGCTGAACTGGTCCGACACTCGGCGCAGGTTTGTTTGCTCCCAGCCGGAGGAGAGATCAGTGGAGGAAGAGCTGGAAATTAAAGCAAAGGAACATGTGTGAAAATGCAAACACAACATGTTTTATTTCTGCAAAAATACACATTTACCTACGGACTGTTAATCAAGTTATGGACTATGGTATCTAGGGATGTCATGAGAACCGATTCTTCGGTACCAAGTCGATGCCAAAATTCTGAAAAGATGATGGCACTCGTTTTTCTACAGTACTGCGGGTACCGTTAGGGCTCAGGACTAATGGTGTCCCGTTGTCTTGGGGACGATAGAAAATGTGTTTAGGGCTAGTTAACGTTAGCTGTTAGCTCCGTGCAGGACTGTGCTGCTTACCGGCTGCTAACAGCTAACGTTAACTAGCTCTCCTTCTGCCGATTTCAACATGGGAGGTTACATTATGATGCATTCAGGTTCCATTCAGTAAAAATGAGTATTGGGTGAAGGTAAACTCTAACGTTGTCATGATGCAATCAAATGTAATCTCGTAAAATGTAGTTTTTGGTGAGAAACTTCAATAAATCCAGTTGTTTGAAGGAGATGTTTTGGTATTGGTATCAGCTACTAAATTTCTGGTATCGTGACATCTCTAATGGAATCTAATTCTGTCTTATGGCCGATTCATGGCAGTCACTTTTACATCTTATTAATTATTAGCTTTTTGACCACTAGACAATACAGCAACAAGACAGCTTAAACACAGCTTAAAGCCCAAATGCATACATGTCTTTTTGTACTTCTATGTTTAGTATTGTCAATAAAATGAACCTTTACCATCTGGAGAAATGCACAAAACTTGGGGATTTTTTGTTGTGAAAAAGTAAATTTTCATGGAAAACCCTGCTTTTGCTACTGTTTAAAAAAATATTTCTGTTGTTTTCAGCAGACAGAAGAGTTAGGTTCAACCAATAGAAGATATAAAGTGTCTGTAGTAGAACAACCCAGAGAACCAAGTGTTGTAAAACCCCTTTAATCATATAGTTTTAATCTAAAGTGCTGGATATCTAACACACTGAGAGTCAAGAGGCAGACTTCAGGATCCCAGCGTTACCTTGCATCGTATCTGGTGTGCCAGACTTGCGTGGGCGGAGACTGCGTTTTGGCGGCCTCTGATTGGCTCTCGTTGAACTTGGTGGCGTGCCAGGAGTGAGGCCTGCTTATGGGTTCATTCCTCCTGCAGAGAGGGTAGAGAACACAGACTGGATCAGAGACCGGCCCCCTTATGGAAAACACTGTGTTGCTCCTCACTGTGCAACTGGAAGTCACTGCTACAGCTGGTACTACTGCAACTCAACTGTTTTACTGCATGTTGTGGACAAAATTGTATTAAATAAGATTTGTGCATTGTCATGGTTAAGATGGTTAAGTATTCTGAAAGCACAGCAGGGTGTCCGGACGTTTAAGATTGAAAGAGGACCTTGATGATGCTCATGAGTCTCATAGTAAACAGTCTGGACCAAGAGTTACACATTGTTGTGCCTCCTCTCTGGTGATTATACAGGATTCTGTATGATGTGGGACTGTTTAAAGCTGAGTGAATGTTACCAGAGAGCTGCAACGATTAGTCAACTAATCAATTAGTCGATCGACAGAAAAGTAATCGCCAACTATTTTGACAATCGATTGGACTTTGAGAAACCGGAATGGATATTTTCCACTATTTTTTGACATTTTATAAGATGATAGGGCTATGCAATTAATCAAATTTCAATAACAATTTTGGCTTCCAACGATTATGAAAACCAGATAATTGACAAAAAACGATCATTGTGCCGTATTCTGTGTCACAATGATGCTCTTGTTTTATCTTGTGTTATAAATCCAGCGCATCCCTTTCCTTAACAACGGCTAGTGGTGCACCGCGACTGACTCTAGGTCGGCTTGGAAAGGCTGATGATGTATTGATGATTAAATCTTTTACTGGAGCACAAAGTTCTCTCAAATTGCACCAGATTGATGCATTTAACTTTAAAATGTAGGCTACAAAAGTTTCTTCCTAAATGTATGATGTTCTCAAGTCAGTGAGTAATCGTGTTAAATAATCGTCATCTCGATGTTGACTACAATAATCGTGATTATGATTTTTGCCATTGAGCAGCCCTACATTCAAGTGAGGATTATCCTGAAGTACAACTCCATCTACTGTATATTGAGGCATTCCTTTTGATTTACTCCAACATTTACAGAAGGAAACTGTTTCTGTCCCTTTGCACAGTTGTCAGTTCTGCACATGAAACGTACCCTTTAAAGCGATTCTTTCTGAATTGCATGTCAGGAAAAATATGAACAGAACACATCAGCATATTATGAGAAACACCTCAAATCAAATACAATTTCCTTCAATCAATACAGACAGAAACATGAGCGTACATGTCACAGACAGACAGACAGACAGACAGTGTTTTGCATGCTGAAATAATGGGATGAATATCTTTCCTCTAATGACATGAACCACAAAGAGACGTTCCGATGAGGGCAGGTAATAAACCACAGGAGAGGGAGAGTCGCTATGAGAGGAATGAGGATGATATTATCACTAGACGAGTGATTGATGTGATTATGAGCACGGGGAGGGGGGGGGGAGAGGAGGGGAAAGGTACTGTACTACTGATTACGATGAACCGTACCTCATGGAACTTCGCAAAATCTTCGTGAGAAAGCTTCTCGCCACATGAACGTCATTCTCAGAGGGCATTTTCTGAGCTACAATATCCACCATTTTCATATTCCTGGGCAGCAGGGGGAGGAACACACACACACACACACTAAGAGCTCAACGACTCACAGTAGAAGAAGAAAACAGGACATCTGACATTTAGACCGCTGGTTCTGATTGTGTTCACACCACATTAGGGAAATTACAATCACTGTTAGTAGGACTTTCTGTTGTTTTTGTTGAATTGGGGAAGAAAGCTTTTAGATTTTCTGCACCTACTCCATGAAACAATCTGGACTGATCTTAAGCTTCAAAACATATCAACCCTGCAACCCAAGTTTAAAACTATGGTGAAATCCATTGAGTCCAGGATGTCTGTGTGCAAATTAATAACGTTTACATGCACACTAATATTCCACTATTTATCCAAATACGACAATATAGTGAATTTGATAGGGGTCATGTAAAGAGCATATTCTAGGCTTTATTCTGAATGGAGCATTTTCATATTAAGACATGTGTGATCTGCTGATCAGGTTTTAGGAGCATTCATTGGATATGTATACCTCTTGCAGCTCTGTGCGTTGTACACAAACCAACTAGCCGACAGTTTGCAGAGATGCATGCCCAAAAGAAAAGAAGGAGAAACACTCCTACTTTTAAACATTATAAAATACTTGGATATCAACAGGTTTTTGGATATGATCAAATTTCACGAAGGACGTTGAAGGAATGATTAATGTTGTTATTCTGAGTATGAACGGCTGCATGTAAACAGGAATATTAGTGGAATATTCATTCTCATTAGCCATGAAAACAGCTTAGTAGGAATATCGTCTTTTTTGGAATAAGGGCAAAAATTTGATTAATTTGTTCATGTAAATGTAGTCGTTGTTTCATCTGATCATTTTAATGTATGTGCTTATGTTAACTGTTGAAACTCTTGTGTTGCTGATTCTATTCTGGGATTGATCTGCCTTGTAAAAGAGATGTTTGATCTCAACGGGACAAACCTGGTTAAATAAAAGGCTTAATAATAAAAACAGCACGGCAGAAAACTAGAATGTGTCGGGGAGGTTAGGGTCTAAAAAAGCTCACAAGGACAAAAGTTTCTCTAAATCAGTGATCAGTGAAGTGGGGTTATAAAATAAAAAAGTGCATATTTACAGATTTGCACCAATAAAACAAGCATATTGTGTCCATTACTACAACCAACGTTAGCTTTGGGCCGATAAAAACTCTGATATGATTGTGACAGACAGCAATAAGTTCATTATTTTGAAGTTGATGTACTAACTGAAAGTCAGCTTTAGTCTTGTACGTTTAAATATCTGGATTTATCAGGACTATACCAGTCTTAATACTGATCAATTCCTTGAAATGTCGGCTATAAATGCTGTCAAATTGAGTCCGAATGCATTTTGAATAAAATCACCCTCTTTTTAAAGGTATATAAGTGGTATTAACATGATCTAAATTGAAATATGTTTCTGTTTATCACTATGAAACTGGCGCTGGAATAATTTAGGTTGAAAAGCTTTAAAATACAAATAGTTCCAATGACATCTAAGAGTACTAATGGTAGTAAACATTATGCTTTATCTGTGTTACGATTATGAGGGGTCCTTGGAAAATGTCCTCCTCTTTAAGGGGTTCCTGACCCCAAAAACTTTGACAACCTCTGCTATAAATCTCCTCCGATCCACCTGAAGTATCACATTTTTCTAATTCACAGGACAGTAATATGCAGAGGTGTTCATAGTCTACTGATTAATGGTGTTATAGCCCCCTCTACTGGTCAAACTAATGAATAGTCATGATGTCACAGTTTAAAGTCTCACAGAAGTTACCCTGTATGATGAACCTACAACAACAGAAGACAGAGTTATACTTGTCATCTCTCATTAGGCTCATTATCTAACAGTATACGTAGTAGCTGGTAGGTGAGCTGGTTGTGCTCAGACTTGTGACCATATGGTCTCGGGGGGGAAACACAAAGCACAGCATGGGGCAGATTAACAGAACAGAGAATCTCTAACACAATCAGATCAGCCACATCATCACCCCTCCATCCAAGCTGTCGTCTGCCTCCCAGACAGCCCAAATATCATATCAGGCACAGGGGATCTGGTTTAGTTTAGTGCACTCATAGTGATGTTTGGATAATTATTAAATGGGGAGGGTTATAGGGAAAATTGTATTAAAGTATATGTTTTCTACTTGTATAAAATGGGACAACAAACTATGTCAAGGTCTGTGTTTTAAATGAGTTTATATTGTTTGATCTTGTCTCTTGTTTTGGTAAGATTCTACGCATCTGCAGACCTGTCTCCTAAAAATTTATGTTTTATGTGTGTTATTATGTTCCCATTACGGC
Source organism: Sebastolobus alascanus (assembly GCA_916701645.2). Classification (NCBI taxonomy): domain Eukaryota; kingdom Metazoa; phylum Chordata; class Actinopteri; order Perciformes; family Sebastidae; genus Sebastolobus; species Sebastolobus alascanus. The sequence goes on along the minus strand of CAKAOJ020000209.1, from coordinate 863,432 downwards.
TGTCAAAGTTAACAAGAATAACATTTGAACGCAAATTCGTTTTAACACCACTATTTCTTTAACGCATTAACACAACTTGTGATTTTTAGGTTATATCGGGCTCAGTTTTAAAGCTAGAGAGAAGATACTGGTGTCATATGAAATTATAAAACCTGATGAATCCATCGGTACCAACCATGTTATACTAGCTTGTCGGGAAGGAGGTTAAATAACGCTCCAAACTTACGCTATATTTTGGCGAAGAAAACTGGCATGGCCATTTTCAAAGGGGTCCCTTGACCTCTGACCTCCAGATATGTGAATGTAAATGGGTTCTATGGGTACCCACGAGTCTCCCCTTTACAGACATGCCCACTTTATGATAATCACATGCAGTTTGGGGCAAGTCATAGTCAAGTCAGCACACTGACACACTGACAGCTGTTGTTGCCTGTTGGGCTGCAGTTTGCCATGTTATGATTTGAGCATATTGTTTTATGCTAAATGCAGAGCCTGTGAGGGTTTCTGGACAATATCTGTCATTGTTTTGTGTTGTCAATTGATTTCCAATGATAAATATATACATACATTTACATAAAGCAGCATATTTGTCCACTCCCATGTTGATAAGAGTATTAAATACTTGACAAATCTCCCTTTAAGGTACATTTAGAACAAAAATTTGCGATTAATTTGCGATTAACTATGGACAATCATGTGATTAATCGCGATTAAATATTTGAATCGATTGACAGCCCTAGTTTGTAATGATTGTCTGCATAGGCAGGAAGTCGGGGTGGACAGATGGTCAAACAAACTCAGGACTTTCACCCAGGAGACCACTTGTTTGTGTCCCGTGTGAAACTAAAAGTCAACGTTCACTTATTTAATTTACGTCTATAGCTTAACAGTCATTTTAAGCCAAACCATGATTTTTTTATTTACTTAACCTAACCAAGTAGCTTAGTTGTATGGGAACATAATTTTGTAGGAGACAGTGTCGTCTTCTGACACCTAACAAAGAAACATTAAGTGAAATAAGTTTTAAAAACACCGGCAAATACTTTTTAAATTTGTATTTGTAGCCTCGGTCTAGTATCGTATGTATGTTAGATATCTGGTAACTAGTTTAACTGAGAGGGAACTGCGAAACTATTCTAGACAAAGCTTTTGCTTCTTGCTTACGCTCTCATTGGACTCAAGACTCGCCGTACAAAGCCCTGAGGTCAGGAGGTCCTGAACCCTCAGTCACCTTGTCTAAAGGCCTTCAATGATCTGATGACAAGAGGTCCAAACAACAGCTTCCTTCACATGGACCCCTGGAGACTAACTACTAGATGTTATATCTGCAGCCTACACTCACTTTATAGATTGAGAGAGATTTTGGTTAAGCTCAATAAAGTCAGACAATTCCACAAAATTAATTGTGGATTAAAGTTGAGGCCTATTTAGAGGACAAAGAGAAGCCAACATGGAGCCCAGTCGTCCTCGTCTCCTCACAGTTCCTGTTTCTAGGGCAGTAGCAGCGAGCCACACATGGCGCTCGCTATTGGTATGCAAATGAAGCTGGTTTTATTAGGCCTATCGTCAGGGCTACAGCTGGGCCGCCACAGATATGCTAGGAAAGTGAATCAGTTGGCTGGAATGGGGGCAGGGGGAGAGACCAGCTCAGAGCCGAGATTCACTTCAAATGTATCCGGTACCAACCGGTCCACATTCACAAATAAACAGACAAAATGTTAAACAATGTGACAGCCAATTAATTAATAATACTTTAGGAGTATTTACAGATGATTTTTGTTTAAGTCTTTCCCTCAAAGATTAATTTGGTTTGGAAACACTAAGTCTAGCTGATCATGGCTTAACCTAAATGATGCATGACCTCATAATGAATGATAAGACAAAAACAAATCACCACAAAAACAGAGTATTAAGGTCATAACACCAGGAAACAAAGGCCCCATAAATATATAATATGTCCCCCAGTTATTCACAGACATATAGGAGACAGCAGGTATGACCTCAAACACACACAAGTCAGAAGTTTCAAACACCAAAAGTTCATTTTGACTCACCAAACATCTGGATGAAGGAATTCAAAATGGACACAAAGGAGAGGTGGGTTATCCCAGAGAGCGTACAATACTAATATTAGCCTGGAGCTCAGTTTGGACCAGTTGTGAGCTGGTCAGGAACCACATTCCTCTTCAAAGACGAGCCAAAATAAAGAGACATGCAGGAGGTCTGAGCAACTCTGATCCACGACCTCACAGCTCATAACATTCAACACAGAGAGGCCATGACGGAAACTAAGTTCTGTGGGCAGAATTAGTTTGAACGGAGGGGAGATTTCCTTCAGGATTACGGGGGGTTTTTACCCCAGAGAGGGGGGAGGACGAGGGTACAGAGGAGAGAGGAGGAGGAGGGCTATTGTCACAGCCAGTCCCCTCGGAGTATTCCCCTACCTTGCCTCGTCTCATTGGCTCCAAGGGGCTAATATGCTAATGATGGGATGAAATGCCGGACTCTTGTCTTCCCGTCTCTCCCCTCTTGTGCGGCAGACGTGCATTTCTACCATTACTATGGTAACAGGTTGCTCTCTGGGGCGCAAGGGCACCCTGTTTCCTGAAAGCCTCGGGTAATGAGCACCGAGAACGGCCCGAGGCGAGCAGGGACGTCAGACAGCAGCACATGGAAAATACAACTTCAACACTACTGACTTAATCACATCTTGTTGTGCTCATTATTTCAGGTTGTGTTTAATTGGGCTGGTTAGTTGTAGTTCAATGAAGGCAGGGCTCAACATTAAGGATTGCCCGCTTGCCCAGGGCAAGTAAAATGCCACTTTGGGCTAGTAAATGGGTTTAAAATTAGCACCAGCCAAACGCTCGTAAAATATGCAAGTGGCTGCTAGATTTGATTCACTCACCAGCCAAAAAAATATAAATATAATCTACTGAGTGGCTGTTAGATTTTGGTATCCACCAGCCACCGTGACAGGTGGACAAAAAGTTAATTTCCAACCCTGCAACTCACTGGCCCGATCAGGAAAGTGGTGATGATGGAAGTAGCTAAGGAGTGAGTCATCTCGCTTCCTTCTCATCTCTGTTGAGAGTTGCACATGCACAGTACCGATCGATCGGGCACCTTGCAGTGGTTAAAGACAAAGTTTATGAGCTGAAGTGCAAGCGAGCATTTTAATTATATTGGAAACAGGAGTTTAGTTGGGTGGCTTTAGAGGGTGTGGGTGAAACTCCAGATTAATTTACTTAAATAAAGATTAAATATGACAATTAACTTGTTATTCGATAACCGCTAATAAATAAAACAATTTGCATAGGGACAAGTAAAATTTGACTTTGGGTAAGAAGATTTCTGACCCACTTGCCCAACTGGGCAAGAAAAAACATTAAGTTTGAACCCTGGTATGTATAAACCTAACAAATTAATACCTAACTAGAAGGGCACTTGGAAGCGCAGACCTCTGCCAAGGCCAATAGTCCAGTCTTCCATGATATGCAAATCTGCAAGCTCAAGTGTAACAACACTAAATGGTGGCTCCTGCAACATATTCTAAGAGAAAATATTGCTGACTAAAAATGAAGACAATCTGCATGGATGTTTGATAAACAACAACTGATTCCGGCCGTCAAAGTTAACGCGATAATAACGCGTTAACGCAAATTTGTTTTAACGCCACAAATTTCTTTAACGCTTTATTAACGCAACTTGTGATTTTTAGGTTGTAGTGGCTCAGTTTTAAAGCTAGAGTGAAGATACTTGTATCATATGAAACTATAAAACCTGATGAATCCTTCGGTACCAACCAGGTCATACTAGCTCATCATGAAGGAGGTTAAATAACGCTCCAAACTTACGCTAAATGTTGGTGAGGAAAAACTGTCATGTCCATTTTCAAAGGGGTCCCTTGACCTCTGACCTCCAGATATGTGAATGTAAATGGGTTCTACGGGTACCCACGAGTCTCCCCTTTACAGACATGCCCACTTTATGATAATAACATGCAGTTTGGGGCAAGTCATAGTCAAGTCAGCACACTGACACACTGACAGCTGTTGTTGCCTGTTGGGCTGCAGTTTGACATGTTATGATTTGAGCATATTGTTTTATGCTAAATGCAGTACCTGTGAGGGTTTCTGGACAATATCTGTCATTGTTTTGTGTTGGTCATTGATTTACAATAATAAATATATAAATACATTTGCATAAAGCAGCATATTTGCCCACTCCCATTTGTAGAGTATTAAATAGTATTAAAATATTAAATAGAGTATTAAATACTTGACAAATCTCCCTTTAAGGTACATTTTGAACAGACAAAATCGCAATTAACTATGGAAAATCATGCAATTAATTGCGATTAAATATTTGAATTGACTGACAGCCCTAGTAATAATGAATGCAAATAATATTTTTTCCTTTCAAACTTGCTTTTAAATCATAATTCTTGTCGACAAAGTTGAGTCCCTGGGATTTTACAGTCCAGGCTGGATTCTCATGTTCAAATTCTCCACTGACTTCTATAATAAAAAAGACTTTAGGTGTCACTGTCACCTTCTGGACTTAAGTGCTATCATATAACAATATAACATAACCGGATTTGTATAGTAAATAATTAACGATACAAGAATTAAATTTCCCAACAAGCAATTTAATTTTCTAATTTGGGTCATGACTTCTTGCAACACCAGAATAAAACTTGTCTGCAACACGTTAAATATGAAAAACTAAATCTTTGCAATTTGGAAATCAAAGAAATCCAAACAAATATATCTGTTCTTTAGCCAATTTAACCGTAAAGATATTACAGTTGTACAGATTAACAGTTGCCTTTAGATAACGAGCATCCTAAATGGCATAAATGGGGGAAAACACTCCAGCTTGAGTGACACAAACAAGGTTTTTATTCCTCATTAATGTGCTCTGGCACACCAGCCAGAGGTCTGGTGACGGGCGAGGAGATTAGCAAAGAGTGGTGGTGGCAGCCTAACGCTGATAAGAAGGCAATAAAACCACAGTGATCTATTGTGAGGGAAGCAATCAGGCATACAGGCCACACAAGGTTCTCATTGTGAGCTACAGCGAATGGATTGTTAACCACGTCTAGCTTTGATTTGACCAAAGGTGTGAGATTTTTTAACAACGTGAGGCTCGGACAGACGGATGCATTCACTATAACATCTGTCAGGATGAAGAGCAGCATCGTGTACAGTGTCTAGGTTCAGAAACATGCTGAGGTTGTATGCAGCCAGCCTGCACTTTCAGCAGGTGAGCCGGTGGAGTCCACTCGGTCCCCGAGGGTCTGACAAAGACCCCCTTCAGCAGACCTACAATCAGACCAGTCATGTTTCGGGTGAGAGAGGTGAACCGTGAGCGCCGTGTAATGACCAGCACATTCCTGAGCTCAGTGGCATTCCAGCTGTCAAGTCAGCGGCTGTCTGCACTGACCCAGAGTCAGAAACACCTGCAGACCTTTAGTCTGAGGGTCTTCACAACATCACTACAACAAACGTCCTGCGTGTCTTTAACACCGTCCATTATTACAGTTCAGGTTGTTTTAGGACAATCAGGACAATAACCTAACAATTACTTAAAGGGATAGTTCAGGTGTTTCTCAGTGTGGTTGTAGGAGGAACTTCTCCTTAGTCAGTGTTTCGGCATGCCCCCAGACTGGAGAAACAGACACTAGGGCTGCACGATTTAGAAAAAAATATCTAATTGCGATTATTTTGACTGATATTGCAATTGCGAAATGATTTGCAATATTAGAGGGAATGATAATTTTTGCATCATTATTCTCATTTTCATTGAATAACATATCAAAAATGATTATGGTGTGATTTTTGTGGGGATCTGTACCAAACAAAGATGTTTTCTTAAGTCTGTAGAATATGAAGTGTAGGCCAGGACATCTCTGCAGCACCACAATATTTAAATGAAAATGGTATTTTGACACATATTTCGCCTTTAACAAATATCGCGATTTTAACAAATACTGCTATTTGAAATCTGTAGTAGGCCATATTGCGATTTCGATAAAATTTCACTAATTTTGAAGCCTAACCAGTACGGGAGCAAAGCCATGTACTGCTGTGGACGGGGGTAGCAGCTAAACGCATTTTAGACACCTAAAAAAAAATCAACATTAGTTTAAGTGTACGCTATATTTAGAATATTTTCCAATATTTCCGACAGCTATACAGTCTGTTTCTGACGGGGAACTGAAGCCGTTATATCGCTCTCTTCAAAGCCACCAGACTCCATTCACAAGAACAGTAATTTTCCCTCTCAGAACACAGGAGTTGCTGGTCTACCGCTGCCTCGATCCGTTAGTTTGTTTGTGTTATTGTGTGACTTTGGTTATTTCGAATTCACTAAAAGTCACACAATAACACAAACAAACTAACCGATCGAGGCAGCGGTAGACCAGCAACTCCTGTGTTCTGAGAGGGAAAATTACTGTTTTTGTCAATGGAGTCTGGTGGCTTTGGAGAGAGCATAGATGGATACAACGGCATCGGCTCCCCTTCGGAAACGGCTGTCTCACAGCACGGTAGAGCGGTAAAAATAATCTAAATATAGCGTACACTGCTCAGGTAGACATTACTCCTCTATATCTTTACATAGACAATAGTTGTTTGCTGCTATATTAATGTTCTGAATCCCGTATATAGAACATGATATAGATTGTTTTAGGTGTCTAAAATGTGTTTTGCTCCCGTCCACAGCAGTACATTACTTTGTTTCTCCAGACTCCATCTACTGTAGGTAATACACTGACTATATTGAGAAGATCCTCATACAACCACACTTAAAAAAATCCAAACTATCCCTTTAAAGTGAGCCGTTGTGCCTCTGTTTTACCTGTTGCAACAGTATCACAGCTAAAGTGTGAAAGACACCAACAACAACTAACAGTGTGGGGATTAACTGTATAATAACCTACTGTGTACTGCAATGATTAACCAACTACAAACAATCCATAAAAGTGTCATATATAATATAATAGAGCAAGCAAACATGCATAAATCAACACAAAGGCTTGAGAGATGTGAGAATGATTAAATGTTTATTTGATGACAGACATGCTCTGGTTATAGTTCCCTGAGGGTGATCTTCCCCATAAACACTCCTAATTTCTGGTAGGTGATGACAAAATAACTCTCATGTAGCCTAACAGGTAAGATATCACTGTGTTTCCCCAATAATGAAAATGCAAAAATCAAACTTTCCTAAAGAAACACCACCTACGTCTAATGTTCGCATACGTACCTCATGAAATGTTCATTAAGAACTAACATTTCGTCATGTCACGTTGCAAAAAACTCATCACAGCTCAAAGCAAGTGGTATTGTTTAAAAAAAATATTTGATTGAAAAGTTCTTGTTGTTTAACTCATGATATCTACTTCAGCGACTCCCCGTCAACTCACCTCAGGAACGGAGCAAACCAAACAGAAACCGAGGGGGTGCATTTTAAGACGGAACAACATGTAAATCTCTAAACTAGGTTTTCCTCAGCTGAGACCCAAACAATTTTAAGAAATCTGCTTACGACAAGAATTCCGTGCACAGCATTCCTGACATACTACATGAGCTTATTAAGAAAAACAAAGACCAGTAAATGTAAGCCCCCCCCCCTCTGCTGAATGCTCACACTGTACGTTAGGCCAATAAGCTTTCCTCAGGTATAATTGGATTGTGCACCAAAGTATTTAAATAGCACGTTTCATTACACATTGCAACTCAAAGTGTTATACGTTTTCCTTTAAAAAAGGTACAGTGTGTAACATTTCAGAGGAACTATTAGCAGAAGTGGAATATAATGTTCATAACTAAGTTTTCATTAGTGTAGTACACCTGAAACTAAGAATCGTTGTGTTTTCGTCAGCTTAGAATGAGTCCTTTATATCTACATAGGGAGCGGGTCCTTTTCACGGAGTCCTCCGTGTTTCTACAGTAGCCCAGAACGGACAAACCAGACTCTGGCTCTCGAGAGAGACTTTCATGTTTTTACGTTACCTGAAGGCCACCGTAGTTCTCCGTAGAGTGTGAAACTGCGGTAACGTGAGCCGCAGAGTGTTAAACCGTGGTACCGCCAGCCGCCGTCTGACCTCCGTTGCTCCTAAAGTAGTGTTATTATGGTATGGTCTGAGCGTTTTTACCACAGTTTTACACTAGATAGCTCACGTTACCTCAGTCTTAGAAAGGTAGGAGCGAGCAGAGGGGTACTCAGTTGGTTGCAATCTGCAACCGCACCTCTAGATGTCACTAAATCCTACACACTGTAGCTTTAACAGACAAAATATAAAAATATAGGCATGCACATAAGAACATAGTAGGGCTGCACGATTATGGCCAAAATAATAATCACGATTATTTTGATCAATATTGAGATAACGATTATTCGTCACGATTATTCAATGATTTTAGGGACAAAATATTTTTACACGTTTAAATAAACAGAGCGCTGCTTTCACTTGCATGTTGTGCTACATTCCTGCAAATGTACAAATTATTTGCATCAAAATAAGACTTAAAATAAGGCTCTTCTTCACCTGAATTCAGTGCATTTTAATTTTTTCATCGGGCAAAACGAGTAACATACATTACTCTTCTACTCTGGACTGCAGCTGCCACACTCAGGAAAGTTGTAGGTGTAGGGTGCTGTTCGGATTATAGTCAGAGGTACAGTAAAAGGGAGAGAAGAGAGAAGCCTTCTGCTACACTAAACAACATTTCCTCCAATGCAAAATAATGATTAGTGACTGTGGTACTTCTGTAACGATGCCAGAAGGGGGAAACCAAATGCCACAACAGACGTGAAGCCTCACGTTGTAAAGTTTAATGATTCACTCTGCTGTTCTGCAAAAGCCTCGAGGGAGCTGGAAAGGAAGGCAAACCACCGCGGGGGTCTGATGATGCAAAATAAAACTCTACCTGTCCCAAACTAGAGACAAAATAATGTGAACACCTCATGGAAAAAGCTTCTCGGGCAACATGGGAGAGATAAAGTGTGTTTCTGTGGATTCTAGTTGCGCTACTGTTTTCTGCATTTAGCCAAATAACAACTTCTGGATTTAACAGTTATAGTAAAGCATAACAATAGCAAGCTGGAACGTAAATGCAATGTGTCGATGTGGGATGATTATGGTGTCTGACTGCATGCAGCAGTTAGTGTTTAAACAAATTTAGCATAAAACGTGCAATTTAGCTTCAGCTCACACCCTAGTTTTGTTTTTGATGTGCAAATGAGATGGACAAAGTGACATTTAAAATGTAAAAATATCTCTTCATATGCTGGAGTTGAGCGTGCACTTTGTCGAGGCATGTGCGAAAGACGCTTTCCCACAGATATCACCACACCTATCTGTCCTCTGTGTTACGCGTGTGACAAGCCTCTCTTCTCAATGACATTAGGCCAACAGACTCGCATTAGTCACAGCATGACTCGCTAAAAGGAAGCGCCGCCCTCGTGCTGTCTGTAAAGAGACCGCACCTGTAGGACAGGAGCAGGTTGTGACAGCTTCCTGATCCTCGTTCAGCGATCCAACTGTGATCCCTGAGATAAAAAGAAAGGAGTTTCACGCCTACATGCTCAGGCACAGCTAGTCAAACACCCAGGGATATGTACGGGTACAGGGAGTGATGTGGAACGCTGTAAAACATCTCCACACCCCAACAGCAGCTTTCTGCACAGCCTGCAGACTTCAGCTGGATAAAAAGAGAAAAAGAACTGCATCTTTCTGTAATAAACTACTTTATTGTATTCTAAATCAGACACACACCAGTTATTGTGGTTTTAGGAAATGACAGTCAGAACAAACTAAATTCTTCAACGCAGACGAGCAGAAGGAAGAAAGAGTCCCACGGGACTAAAAGTCTGTAAAATACAATATGAACAATAAGACTTGTCCTTGTAAGGAAATGTCTTTCTCCATTTACAATTACAAGCATACCGAAATGACAAAACCCAGATCCTTTAGTTATGCCTCCTGCTCTTCTGTAGTTGAATCTACACAGTATTTACTTCATATTCTTAGTCATGATACAAGGAAATATTTAGTAATACTGTCACTGCTTAAGTTGATTTACGTTCTTATTCCTCTCTTGGCATCTAAGATAGAATCAGACAAGAGAAATGTTGATTCAACTAGTCATTTTGGAGGAGGTAGTTTGTGCTGCTGTTGAACTGTATTGTGTTATTCAGAGAGGTGTTTCTGTTATTTAGCTGACCTTCATTAATGTAAATGAGCGCTACCATGGTTTTGCATTCAGTGCAGTGTTTAACGGCGACATCTGTGGTGTGATGAGGTTGATCCAACCTTGCAAAGGGAAGCGACGTGGTTCCTTGACAAAGTCAGTTTTTCTGAGTTTTTGTTTTCCTATGGTTCAGCGCGCCTGCCGTGCTTCTCCTCTCTGGCGCAGCACGTTGCGTATTTCTAGTTGTTTTTAGACGCGCATACAAGTTAAAATATTCTCAACTTCTCTGCGCCAGACGCGGAGCCGGTAGATGTGGCTAGCTGTTGGACCGTGAGAGGGAAGGTGGAATTCATATCTCATGTTGTGATAGTTTCATGTACATGTAGGCTACTGTCTTTGAGAGAGAGAGATCACATTTACCATCGGGCAACTCCAGAGTCTGAGAAGTGAAGTCAATGCTGAAGTGCTTTAAACTTGCATCCTCTCTAACAGCCAGCAGGGGGCGACTCCTCTGGTTGCTAAAAGAAGTCTGGTTGTATAGAAGTCTATGAGAAAATGATCCTACTTCTCACTTGATTTATTACCTCAGTAAACATTGTAAACATGAGTTTATGGTCTCAATCGCTAGTTTCAAGTCTTCTTCAATACAGCATGATGTTCATTTAGTAAATTATGGTCCAGTTTAGAGTCAGATAGACCATAAAGCAGGAGATGCTTTAGGGCGGGGCTACCTTGTGATTCACTTATTCAGCGTTCGGTTGTAATTAGCTCCAACCTCTCGTGTCACTTCTGGTTGCAAAAAAACAAGATAGTGACGGCCAAAAAACAAGATGACGACGGACAAAAAGGCGCGATGGCGACGGCCAAAATGCCGAACTCAAGGCTTCAAAAATTAAAATAAATCCTGATTGGGGCACGGAAGTGTGTGACGTCACATTTTTTCTAACTGAGCTCCGCCCACTTCAAACTAGTGAGAAAAGCAATGACATCAACAGAAATACAGAAATCTCTCATGTGTAGTAAACAAAACTGTAACTTTGACAGAAAAACTGTGACTCCATCGCTCAGAGTAAGAAGCTGATTGAGAAGACGTGTTCGGGGCCTTTAAGTTGTTACAGACAGTAACACATCCTTGTCTCCAGATCCTATAATAGACACGTCTATTGAGAATAACAGACAATGAGTGAGACTCGCAGACTCGCGTCCTTGTGGACAGATAAATGGTGAATGGACTTCCTTGTACGGGAGGATTTGTTCAGGGATTACGTTATGATATGATACAATACAGACGGCGGAGAGAGAGACAATGGGAGCAGTGTTTCACACACAACAAGGTCAGTTGTAAGAAGGCCTCCAGGACTCAGTTGACAAATGATTCATCAGTTAAACAAGATTATGAATACTAAACAATAGCTCAGAGTCAATAAGTCACTGGGACGGGCCTGCGGCAGAAAGAGTGAATGTAATCATTTATTGTTCATAAGCAGAGATGTGTGGTGTAAATGAAAACACTAGAAATATCTTATCACAGAGGGTGTGAGACCAACTGTGTCATTTGCATCATAACTTCCCGTTTGTTTGTCCTTCCCACACCTGCCTGCCAGATCTAAAAGATGTCACCTCTTCCTTCTTTCTACTCACAAACCTCCTGACCTCCTGTTGACTTCAGCTCAGTACAACCTGGTAAAACAGGACCATCCAGCTGCTAAAAACTCAACACTGACAGCTTAGAAATCCCAGAAACTGAAGGTTAGTCTGCAAACACACAACGCAGACAAACAGCTGCGAGGGCCGGGATCCTCCGCCGCCTCGGTTTGTTGGACTGGTTACCGTGGCGACCCGTTAGGCTGAGAGGGCTGTGCTGTTGTGGCAGCAGCCGAGAGGTAGGAGGAGAGGAGGATTCAAGGGATTGGTTACCTACCGTTTCACCACCAGACTGAGGGTCTTGTGGGAGCCTTTCACCAGGCAGATCGCCTCCTGTCTGAAGCCACTCAGGGGAATCTCGTTGATGTTGACGAGCTCGTCTCCCACCTGGAGACTCACAGCTGCTGCCTTGCTGCCTTCCTCGACCTGGAGCACAAACACAGCAGATGGAAAGCTGAGAATTAAACACAGCATTTTACAGAGATGCCAACATATTTAAGGAAGCCAACTTCTGCCAGCCGGCAAGCTAGCTGGTTAGCATGATACAGCACATTTTGGCAATCTTTAGCCATGTCGTTTTCTCAAAACTTCCTTCAGCCAATCTAGTTCCATAAAAATAATACATTAGGTCTCTTAATCGAACTTAGGAGGCGCTACAGAAGAGCAGACTTACAAAAAAGTCAAATGTTAGCTGACTGAATAGAACAATCTAGTTCATTTTTTGCCAAATCCAAAAACGCCGCTCTGCCTTTCTGTTTGAATTAATAAAAGAGGAAGATGACTTGCTCAATCGTGTGGGATAGGTGTGGGAATTCAGAATAAACTCAGGGTTTTTCCTGGCTCAGAATGGGCCTTTGGGGAGAGACTACGCAAGACAGTAAAGCATAATTGGCCCACATACACTTATGGCAATGAGTCTGTGTTACCTTATTTGACTTTTTTTTTTTTTTTTAATGCCAAACAACAGTCTGAAGAAAGTCTGAAAAATGTCCAAAAAAGAGTCCGAAAAAAATCATTTTTTTTTTTTTAAATGTCCCAAAAAGGTCTGAAGGAAGTCTGAAAAATGTCCGACTAAAAGTCCAAAAAAAATTTTCGATTTCTTTTTTTCTTTTAAATGTCCCAAAAACAGTCTGAAGAAAGTCCGAAAAATGTCAGAAAAAAAGTCAGAAAACTATCCGTAAAAAAGTCAGAAAATGCAGAAAAAAGTCAGAAAAAAGTAAAAAAAAAAATATCAGGCAAATTTCCGAAAAATGTCTGGAAAATGTCAGAAAAAAAAGTCAGAAAAAAATTCAGACTTATTTTTTATTTTTTTTTAAATGCCAAACAACAGTCTGAATAAAGTCTGAAAAAGAGTCCGAAAAATTTCCGATTTTTTTTTTTTTTTTAAATGTCCGAAAAAGGTCTGAAGAAAGTCCGAAAAATTTCCGATTTCTTATTTTTTTTTTTTAAATGTCCGAAAAAAAAGTCTGAAAAATGTCCAAAAAAAAAGTCTGAAAAATTTCCGAAAATATTTTTTTTTTCAAAATGTCCCCCCCTCCCCCCCAAAAAGTCTGAACATGTTCTGAAATAAAAAAAAAAATAAGTCTGAAGAAAGTCCAAAAACTGTCAGATTAACGAACTGATTAACAAAACTGATTAAAAAAACAACATTGGAAGGGAGTGGAGTGAGTTTGAGGGAGAGGAGAGCTCACATCCTGCTTCAGAGCATTTCACCATCTTTTTATTGGTGGACTACAAACCAACGTAAATGGAGCAAAGAGCTGGACAACCTGACTGGTTGGTAAAAGTGAGATTAAATACTACGGTTAGAATCAGCGGGAGAGTCCAGGCGAGTATGATACAGAACGACTCTGGTTGTTAATGGTAAATGGACTTTATATAGCGCCTTTCTTCTGACCACTCAAGCATTTTATAGCATTTGGTATAAATCTGAAATATTGCCAAATAGGCGCTTTTGCTTTTCGCTTCGACACCAAATCCTCCGCCATCTCTCGTCCTGTGTGTGAAATGTATTTCTGTAAAAAAAAAAGCAAAACAACGGTGGGTACGTAATGCAATCAGTGTGTCAACCAGCCATGTAACACCGGTAACACCGACTACCGCGGCAAGCCTAGTCGGTTGCAGCAAGGGAGAGTAAGAGACCCCCTGCTGTTGGCTGTGATTACTCTGAGTTGCATTGGGAATTTATTACAATATAATATATTGGAACATATTTATCTGATGGTCTGAATAAGCTGCCAAATTTGTCGCTAGTAGTCGGCTCTGAGGAAAGAGATCCGGTTTTCTTCGCGACAGCGGTGCCAACAATAATACCACTCGGTATCTTTAATTAGAGAGGAAGATGACTAGTGCAATCTGTGGGAGAGGTGTGGGAATTCAGAGGAAACTAGATGACATCAAACTCTCTTTGTGATCCTCGTCATAGGAATGTGGACGCTATTGTGATGTGACAGTAGACGCAGAACGACGTTGTTCTAAATATTAGTATTTATCAGAGTGGCCACCAGCACATGGAGAATATACAGTTTATATGTGGGTGCCAAAAGACTTCTCATATCCAAGAGGTTCCCACCACAGTGTTGTGAAAGAGATTAAGTAACCTCATACGACCTAACCTTGGTGCTACTTACTGCTTCTCAGCACAGATAAGCAAACCCCTGATATTTACTGAAGGTTTTAAAGCCTATTGTGGAGCAGATTCTGCTAATGTGACCTCATGTCGTAACGTTTGTACTGTGTTTTAGATCCGAAGTCCCTGATGTGAACTGAGGAGAAAAAGAACCTGTAATATCCTAAAAAAAAAAAAAAAAAATTGTCAGCATCTATTACAAATAGGGATGCACCGATACCCGATACCAGCATTGGGTATCGGGTCCGATACTGTGCTCATGTACTCGCAAAACGGCTCCGATACAACGGCACCGATATCACTTTACTTTCACAGAGAAGTACTCGTATCGGTACTCGGTATCGGCGAGTACCCAAATGTAAGTACTTGTACTCGTACTCAGTCTGAAAAAAGTGGTATCAGTGCATCCGGGTAAACGACAGGTTAACATGAGTGAGAGAGGACTGACTGTTTGCTTGATATCTGGGCCAAAGAGAACAAAAAGAATATACAAAATAAAGTCCATAAAAATAGCGATGTTTATAGTAGAGCGTACAGTAGATCAGTGCCGAGTCAAAGTGAAAAAACTTCGGTCCTGCTTAAACGCCCCTCAGCAAATTTATCTTGGTCCGCTTTAATTTGTGCACTGTGAAACCGAACCAAAACTACCAATTTCACTCTGATTCAAACTAGCCAAACGGATCATGGCTGGTGAAAGAGATATGTGAGAGAAATGTTTCTCGTTGACATTCTTAATCTATTTTACAGAGTGACAGAAGAAACACACCGTGTACCAAAGTTAACAGCAGGTCGGCCGGTTCCTAAAGACGTTGGATCAAAGGCTATAAAAATACCTCAGAAAGCTGCTGTCCGAGCTCAGTGGCGTGATGTAAAAACAAACCGTGCATTGTGTTTGTTTGAGGGCAGACACCTGGAATAACACATCTGTCAGAGGAAAGTACAGTGAACGGAGCACACAGTGACCTGAAGTCAGCAACATCAGACCCACCGAGATATTAAACTGACTGAAGCGTCAGATATAGCGTTAAGGTCAGCGCCGTCCTCACACTGACGCAGACGGTCAGATATGAGAGAGGTGTGGAAAGAAAAGCAGTGAGAAGTTGGCTGGCAGTTGGCACATTAACACACAAAAGCTCTGCAGCTGATTATCAGTTCTCCACTCGACCTGTGAGAGGGGCCTGCATGACTCCACCACAGAGGTATGTGTACATTTACAGACCGTTACGTCTTATATGGCCTTTATCCTCAGCACAGACAACCAGAGCCAAGATCGCTCCAATCAAAGCCCCTTTTCATTTCTCTATAATACCAGTTTTAAGGCCGGGTTAAGGCCGGGCGGACCGAGGGCTGTTATGATGACTGGCTGGGTTCCTGAGCTGGTCCTGATATGGTAGTGGATTCTGTTAAGAGGACTGATGCGTTTACAGTTGGTTGCCATGTTTAAACATGGACACAGTTTTACTGGAACTGGAAGATCATTCTCACTACATAACACAAGATTGAATACATTTAACTGAAGCACACGAGCACCAACTGGACTTCACATTTATAGGCTTTAACTTTGTGTTATGCAAGATGAAGGTGTGATCTTAGATGGAGGTTTCGGAGGCCACGCCGCAGACTGTATTACAGGATAAATCTATTCCTAACCTGTTTGTGGCACTCAGCCCCAAGAACACTGGTTCCTACTGAAAAAAATCAAATAAATCTAAAAAAAAGCAGGTCACAAATATGAAGTGCATTCATTGGGGACTATTTTCAGTTGCAGATGAATCCAAAAACACAAACTACAAACTGTTGTTCATACCAACAAATGATTGTAGTAGTAGTCTGGCTTTATTCAAACAGGAAACATGGCTCCACAATAAGAAAATAATTTAAGAATATAAATAAAAACAAACAGTGTTGAGTAGAAGCATAAAAGAAAACATGAGGGGCAAATAAAGGCTGTGTTTACAAGGCATGAAGATTCATAGTGCTTCTCCAAACACTTTTCATCAGCCCAATCAGCGTGAGCCGTACCGCGTCCTTTGTTTACTATCTCCCTCCAGGCCATAATCAGCCCAACTCCAGCCATCCTGGATGTCTGAGTGTCCTCAGAAATAGCCTCCCGTCTCTGTGTTGGGCATGAAGGGAAGGATGTGGTGGTGATGAGGGTAAGGAATGTGTCTTTTCTGCTGACAGATGTCCTGAACAGCCAGCTGACGGAGCTGAACTCACACCTGTAGTATGGTTTTAGGCACCGCCTGCACACTTCACTGACAACGTTCATTTACCACATTAACAAACTCACACATATCTGACCTTTTTAGTAGTTCATAGTTTAATCTGTCTCTATAGGTTAGACAGATGTTTTAGGCATTTCTGCCTTTTGTGAACTTCTTGCACTACATTTGGTTGTAGCAAGCAATAATCATGTTAGCCTGAGCAATGTGATAATAACTATAAATATTCACACCAAATCAGGCGTTGCAGCGAAAACGGCCTCCTCCCATTCATTTGAATGTGGTTAGTGCGTTTAAGCTGCACTAACCTGACCCGCTGTCATTGGAAACTGTTTGGAAAAGAAATCTTAGTCGACTAAGACAATAATGGCCGATTAATCAACTAAAGAAATCTTAGTTGACTAAGACCAAAATGACCGATTAATCGACTAAGTGACTAAAGAAATCTAAGACCAAAATGACCGATTAATCGACTAAATAAATCTAAGACCAAAATGACCGATTAATCGATTAAAGAAATCTTAGTCAACTAAGACCAAAATGACCGATTAATCGACTAAAGAAAACTTAGTTGACTAAGACCAAAATGACCGATTAATCGACTAAAGAAAACTTAGTTGACTAAGACCAAAATGACCGATTAATCGACTAAAGAAATCTTAGTCGACTAAGACCAAAATGACCGATTAACCGACTAAAGAAATCTTAGTCGACTAAGACCAAAATGACCGACTAATCGACAAAAGAAAACTTAGTCAACTAAGACCAAAATGACCGATTAATCGACTAAAGAAATCTTAGTCGACTAAGACCAAAATGACCGACTAATCGACAAAAGAAAACTTAGTCAACTAAGACCAAAATGACCGATTAACCGACTAAAGAAATCTTAGTCGACTAAGACCAAAATGACCGATTAATCGACTAAAGAAATCTTAGTCGACTAAGACCAAAATGACCCATTAGTCGACTAATCGACTAAGAGGGGACAGCCCTAATGTAAATACTAAGCATTTACATAATTGAGCACCCGTTAGTTCTCCTCTGCCTAATCAATAATCAATCCATATTCCTACCTCCAAAAAACCTCCACAAATAGAAAACTATGATTCTTTTTTCCTCCCATGAGCCATAATCCTGTTCTCTATGAATCATCTTTTTCCCAGAGGTTGAGCAATCCTAAAACAGTCAAATCAAGCCCTTAATGTTGTCACACAAAGGATTCAATAATTGGTAAACCTGTTTACCTGCAGCGTGTAAGAACAGAAACATTTCTGCAGTGAGTCTCGTGCTGCTTCTTTAAGAGAAAACAATATTTTATTCTTCCCTATATAATCTGATCCAGGTACAGGACACATATAATGTATGAGGTACATGCCCAGCTGTGTTGTGTAAAACAGGATTATATAAGTTTATTGAGACTAAGGACGTTAAGTCCACGAAGACCTTGAGCAGAACCTGAGCTATGAGAGGAATGTTAAGAATTTTAATTAGATCCAGGATTTTTTTTTTTTTTAACCAATACCTCTAAACCTCTCAATAAACTGTGGGCCCTTTTTTTAATAATCATCTTTCATTTCAGCAATTGGAAAGAATGCACATAATAAGCCAATAAAAATAACACATTTAAGCCCTCTGTGTGTTTCTCAGGTTATACATAAAATACAGTAATACCTGCCAGAACCAGACAGAGAACTCGAGGCTCAACACTCACACTAGAACAGAAAAACATGAACATAATAAAAAGATGTAATAAAAGGAAAAGACGTCAATGCCAGGTGGACATTTATGATTATTAAAAATAGAGATGTAATCAGTACAATTTAACACAAAAATCCATATGGGTGCTGCTGTGTTAAAGTTGAAAAGTACGCAGTGAGACGAGGAACTGATTTGGACATTTTTAAGTAGTCTGACTTGATGATAGTGTTTTCTTACATTAATAAAGTAAAGTAAATACAGTGTTTTATTATTAAGGGGACACTACGGGTGAAAATGGCAAAAAAAGAAGAAGAAATAGATATCACAATGAAACTTCCTCAGTTGATTACTTCCATTAAGACAATTATTTTTTGTATTACAAGTTTTCTGAAATTTTATCTTTAAATTAGGGCTGTCAATCAATTCAAATATTTAATTGCCCATTTTTTATCTGTTCTAAATGTACCTTAAAGGGAGATTTGTCAAGTATTTAATACTCTTATCAACATGGGAGTGGACAAATATGCTGCTTTATGCAAATGTATGTATATATTTATTATTGGAAGTCAATTAACAACACAAAACAATGACAGATATTGTCCAGAAACCCTCACAGGTACTGCATTTAGTATAAAACAATATGCTCAAATCATAACATGGCAAACTGCAGCCCAACAGGCAACAACAGCTGTCAGTGTGTCAGTGTGCTGACTTGACTATGACTTGCCCCAAACTGCATGTGATTATCATAAAGTGGGTATGTCTGTAAAGGGGAGACTCGTGGGTACCCATAGAACCCATTTACATTCACATATCTGGAGGTCAGAGGTCAAGGGACCCCTTTGAAAATGGCCATTACAGTCAAATCACTCAATTAATGTGCATTTTGAATTTGTGATTAATTGCGTTTAACTACGGACAATCACGCAATTAATCACAATTAAATATTTCAATCAATTGACAGCCCTAATTAAGACAATCATTTTTTGTATTACAAGTTTTCTTAAATGTTATGTTTAAATGTGCAAATTTATTATCTAATGCTAACTTTTGGTGAATTTAGACATACGCAAATAGACAAAAGTAGTAAAATAAACACCCAAATGTGCATTTGGGATGTTTTCTTTCCACTACTCTGAAAGACGATTTGTTATGGAAGCAAAATAGCTTCCAAAATCAAGTCTAGATCAAGAACAGATCAAGTCTAACAACCATTAAGACCATTTAGTTCCTACATCACTGTTGTCCTACCTGTTCAAACAGCGCTCAAAGCAGGACATAGAGCACATATGGGTGCAAGAACAGCTGATAATATGATTCATAAATCACCCTCCAAAGAAACTGGGCCGATAAAGAACAACATGCCAACTATGTGTCCACATATTTATGTCATTAGACAGACAAATGTTGGAGAGGCCTCACACATTTCTTTGAGTATTAAGCAGATAGCCCTTTCTATAATGTAGGGTTATTATTTTTTGTAAGGTTTGCTTTATCTCTAGATAACACAAATAACTCACCTTTGTAAATCCATAGCTATACTCTGAGAGGAACTCCAAAAGAGCACAGATCACTAATCCTCACTTAATTTATCCCATCATGCCATTCCAGCGGGCTTCAGGCTGTCACAGATAATTCACTACATTTAGAAAATCAAACAAAGCTCCTACATTCCTCCCCTGCTCCTGGTACCACACGCTACCTTCCAAACTGAAATCTAACCCTGCACAAAAACACGAGAAAGGTCCAGGTGGGATCTAATAACACACACCGTGGGTAAAGTGACAGCAAACTAAACTGTGTTAAGTCTAGTCCAGGAACAAGTTACTTTATGGGGTGCCAGCCAGGAAGACTTAAACTGTTAAAGCATATCTTAAGGGTTGTGAGAGTAAAGTCTTCTCTAAATGTTCTGAGGAATTAACATCTCACCATCAGATGTGAACAGGTCCACTCTCGTTGGTCGTCGGAGGAAGGTCGTGGCGTTCAGTGACAAAACATTAACGACGAAACGCTGCCAATATCAAACCAAAGAGTCCAACTGGGCAACGGTTCACTCCACACGGTTCAGCAATGAGATCTCGCAGCTTACAGCTTAAAGACTTAAAATGGTCAGAATTCTTGTCATTTGAATTGTAAAAGCTAACGGGGGGGTGAAGGTGGTGCTAACCGTAGCACTCTAAGCCCGTCACGGTGCCTGATATCCTGAGTTTCGTCCATCTGAGTTGGACTTTGGACCCTTTTTGGGTCAATACAGAAAAACAGAATCGAAGCAGGGACACGGCTCAAAACTAACAGGTGCTGGTATGTTACCATGCCAAATTAACCAGCAAGGTCTTTTGTAGTAAATCATTACACAGTCAACATGTGAGCTTACAGTGTGATCTCAGAGCTGATTGGGCTGGTTATAGACACTCTCTCCTTCTCGCTGTACGCATATTGCGGCTCATATCACCCATTTAACAAAGTCATGGCAAACAAGAATTACAAGCTATGGTGCATGTTCTGTTTATTTTTTGGATTTAAAATGTTTGACTTTGGAGCACTTTATTACACACTATAAGATGTGCCACAAAGATGAGCGACAAAACAAGACTAATCCTGTGTCTCAATTTGCGTACTTCCGTACTTACACTCGCTATTTTGCGTGCATGAGTGCGTTGCAAAATGTAGTGCAATACGAGTACCCGGATGGTGTACTCATAACGGTCAAAAAGTTGAGTGTGGAACGCTGGACACTTCTCACCCTCAATGATCGCCATCTTGGTTACATAGCGGAAAGGTGAGAGACCACCAAACTTGTGAAAATGACGGCCTATTTTCCACCTCACGTGAAATGGGGGCACACACAAGCAAGTAAAAGTAAAATAACGTTCAGCAGATATTTATATACTAGCTACTTCCACTATCACATTTTAGTGGATGGACATTCATCATGAAATCTACACCTTTTTTGAGTAACATTTCGATTGAAATTGACAATTTACATGAAGGAAAAATGATAAGATATCAATATAGCCTAAAAAAACTCAGTAAAAAAGGCATTTCCGCTCTCAGCTAAAGCCCTGCTCTCCAACCAGCAAACACGTCACCTCAACTCTCAGCTGTATTTGATATCAAAAGAGTCTTTTTAGTATTATTTACCTTGGTTATGAGCAGAGGTTCTCGATGCTCCAGTCCTCCTCTGAGTGTAAATCCCCACGGTGCTCCTCCTGACAGGAACACATCCACCAGCTTCCAGCCTTCTCCATCTCTGCTCCTCGGATCCACGTCTTCTGATTTCTGCATCACATGCCAAACGCTCTCAGCTTCTGTGTAGTGTGGCTCATGTCTATATCCCTCAGCATCCATGGTACTGCTGCAAAAGTAAAGGCAGCATGAAAACATGTCCACACACAAAATTATAATCAATACTATGTTTCTGTTCACCAAATGTCACTGTCTTTCAAAAGGCATAATCTGTAACAGCATGTTCTGCTCCAGCTCTATGCTGATGACATCCCGCTGTAACTCTGAAATCTAGTAGGGCTGTGACTAACGATGATTTTTATTGTCAATTAATCTGTTGATTATTTTCTCGATTAATCAATCAGTTGTTTAGTGTATAAAATGTCAGAAAAAGGTGAATAATGTTGATCAAATGTCTTGGTTTGTCCACAACTCAATGATATTCAGTTTACGGTCATAGAGGAGGAAAGAAACCAGAAAATATTTACATATAAGAGCTGGAATCAGAGAATTTAGATTTTTTTTCTTTAAAAATTACTCAAACCGATTAATTGATTATTAAAGTAGCTGACTAAAGAACAAGACAATATTACCCCTACATCGGCAACGTTAACTTACTATCTTTGACAGTCAATTTTAGAAATTATCAAGATTTTACTGATCACTTTCACAGCTCAGCACGGTCTGACCTCACGTTACACAGCTGATCTCTTAAGTCCTCCTGAACCTCGGCGTGACATGAAAACACTACTGACTCTTCTACAGTCTCATCAATAACGCTAACAGTGGCTGGAGAAGCTGCCTGCATAAGAAAACGTTCAACTGTAAATCTCTCTTATCCTGTTAATTCTTTTATCTTAATACATTCTACTTACGTTTTACAGCTGACCTTGTTTTGGACCATGTGTTTTTTTATTTATATTAGGGCTGTCATTCGATTAAAATAGTTAATCTTGATTAATCGCACATTTCTTATCTGTTCAAAATGTACCTTAAAGGGAGATTTGTCAAGTATTTAATACTCTTATCAACATGGGAGTGGGCAAATATGCTGCTTTATGCAAATGTATGTATATATTTATTATTGGAAATCAATTAAGAACACAAAACAATGACAGATATTGTCCAGAAACCCTCACAGGTACTGCATTTAGCATAAAACAATATGCTCAAATCATAACATGGCAAACTGCAGCCCAACAGGCAACAACAGCTGTCAGTGTGTCAGTGTGCTGACTTGACTATGACTTGCCCCAAACTGCATGTGATTATCATAAAGTGGGCATGTCTGTAAAGGGGAGATTCGTGGGTACCCATAGAACCCATTTACATTCACATATCTGGAGGTCAGAGGTCAAGGGACCCCTTTGAAAATGGACATGACAGTTTTTCCTCGCCAAAATTTAGCCTAACTTTGGAGCGTTATTTAGTATCAGTATCTTACCTCTAACTCTAATACTGAGCCCCGCTACAACGTCAGAAAGATCGAATAAACGGCAGCTAGTCGGATTTTTAAAAGGTTAATTAATAATTGCAAGTTGTGTTAATGCGTTAAAGAAATTAGTGGCATTAAAACGAATTTGCGTTAACGCGCTATTATCACGTTAACTTTGACAGCAGTAATTATTACGCTTTGTGTGGAACCCAGGAAGATCATCAGCTAATGGGGATCCTAATAAAATCATAATCCTAGGCAAATTGTGTTTGTTATTATTAGCCAATGATTTGATGCATGAAATCAAATCAAAACTATATTTCTAATTTTGACCATCTTAAAACACTGATTTGTGTGCTACACTTGTTGCTGTACTAACAGTAATGGCTTATTATTAATAGCCTATTGTCTTTAACATGGTGTAGGATTTAACTGGTATCAGTGACAATAATGTGAAAGAGCTTGTATTTGCTGAGTAATACAGTAAGTTCATATTCAAACATGGTAGCACCGTTACATTACACATACAAAACCTGATACAAAAACTAGGATCAAATTATAGAATATGGGGTCACTATAACAATATCACTGAATGCACCTTTATTTTGGCAAGATTCTAAATACCAATGTAGGGTGCCATTGCATAACATTTAAATAAGCTTCTTAGGAAAAAATATGAAGTGATTTATTTTCTTTGGGATAAAGAATTTAATATTAAATACTACTTCAACACAAATGTTAAGAATTCAGCATTATTTCAGTGGTTTTGGGCAGCTCACTTAATTTCCAATGGCATATATTTAAGATGTAACCTTACCATAGATTTCTGATTTTAATGGTTATAATGACTGGACTTTGGGTATCTGCCAATACCGAGTACCGATCCGGTGTTTAATTAATAAGCTGTGCCTCACTGTGGGAAGGCAACATCAGGCTTGACTTAAACATTGCTTTCCTAACTTTGTAAAAACAACATGTCAAAAATATATATATAGATATAAACTTATTGAATTGTTTTTTATTATAAAAAATTATAAATTGTACACCAGCAACTTGGTAAAAAATCTTCAAAATTAACAGAAATTACAATTGAAGTGTAAACCGTTTTAATACAAATTGGTCAAAGCTTAAACAGGAATTAAAATTCCACTACATGTGTATTGTATATAAAGATAAAATTGAATTGAATAGATCGGCCTCATTGTCACCGATACCCGACCCAGCTATCTGAGTCAGTATCGGCCCGATATCCGATCCGGTATCGGTGCATCCCTAACAATATGTGCTCTTAATTTGAAATCAACTCCTCTTAAAGACACAAAATGAATGTGTGGATGAATGTACAACAATATATTTCTAGTGATACATCATCAGTAGTAGGGTCTTTAGGAAACTGAGCACACAATGTAAACAGAAATACAACCTAATGAAAGACACAAATAAATAGCTTCTGATAAATCAAAATGCATCAATAATGTTTAGTATTTTTGCTGTTTTCTTTTTCATATAAGCCAGTGATTTACAGTACAGTGCTAGTTCTCTGATAAAAAAACAAAACACAGTACTAATTGTGTCTTAACACATTTATGAATTGAAAAAGTACTTAAAATAAATAAAACAGAAATTCAGTAATTTTATCCTCCACTATGTAATATCATTTCTGGTAAAAATGGGAAAAGATTTTTAATTCTAGCCAATACATATTGGACATTTAGATGATTAATACAAACACATGTCAGTATTAAACTCTTTTTTGCTAAATGTCAAAATGTCCTGCTTGTTTGCAGTGTTCATTATGTCGCTGTGTAGCAGTGTGTGCTTTTCCAGTCTTTAAACTGCATGTCCTGTTTTTGTTTTGATGGATTTTTAGGAAGTAACACCTTGTCCAGGGATGAAAAATAGCCTTTTATTTACCATCTGTAGACTATTTATCAATGTGCACTGTCCCTGCTCTCAAATAAACTAAACAAATCACACCAGAAAGTGTTGATATAAAGACAGACCTTTGACTATAAGGAGTTCTCCTGAAGGATATATGAACGTGCGGATGTTAAATGCAGTAACTTGTCATGAAAGCTGTTTTGCCTCAGTTTATATATATATATATGATATATTATAATTGTGTCAGTGAGTTAGGACGATGCGTAAACACCTGTTGTTGTCATACAGGCTGATTTAAACTTAATGCTCTTATGTGTGAGGAGAATTAAACACACTAACAATGGAAACCATCTCCTCAGCCTGCTGTACTAACAAATGAGCTAAACTGAGCCGAGTTAAACAGATTCGTCGTGTTAAACAAAGCACTTTAACATGTAATAAAGTGAGAAAGCTTTTCCTAAAAACAATATAACGTGTTTTAAACGGCTGAACTTACCTGAGGATTCAACTTTCTGGATCACACGAAGAGCTTCGTATCGCAGGTTTAACGTTACACATACTTCATCGCTTTGTAACCGTTTTAACTGTCAGATCATTAACTTAGTTGTAGGATCGGTTTCGGGGGAGAATAAACCGAGAGTTTCCAGCTGCGGTTCAGTCCGTGATATCCTGCTTCATGATACAATCCCCGAGGAGGACGACACACACTGACACACTCACAGGAGAGTTTAAATTAAGCTAAGCTAACTAGCTCCATCCATGGAACAACAGGGATAACAAGAGCGCCATCTACCGGCAGCTAGCATGTAGCGTTAGCTTTAAAAAAGTTCACTCCAAAGAAGAGCTGTAAAGAGATATAAAACCTAACGCCAGAGTTGAGACTTTAAAATAACTTTCTGGGGTGTTACACTTAGGTAGTTTTAACCAAAGCAAATGGCTATTTAGTTAGCTTACGCAAGCTAGCGTTAACTTAGCTTAGCCGGAGCTTCATCTCTGTGCTTCTATACTCTTTGGTCTTCGAGTGGAGCGCGTACGTTTCCATGACAACCTGTAAGGGTATGGGTAGCCATTAGGGCCAAACTTAACCTATTCGCGGAAGTCGTTGAACGATGAAAACGTTATCAGAATCACTCCTGTTGGCAACCGTGACACATTAAATCCATAACTAAAGCCATCCCCAACTCTATTATATGCTTGATTAGAGGAATTTTAACAAACCCAACTCCTATCACACCTTGTCTCCCACAACTTTTAGTTGGTGGCTGTGACTTTAGTGAAATCAATATCCCAAACAAAACAATTAGAAATATGTTTAATTACATCTCATACCCAATAGTATCTTACAGAAACATTATTTCACAAATCTATCAGAAAAAAACTATTCACATGTTACGAACCAAATATATAAAATTCCCCATAACTCCCAAAGCAAAAGAAATCCATTTTAAAATATTAAATGGAGTGTATCCATCCCGTGATTGGTGATTTGGAATTGAAACTAATAACTGTGTATTTTGTGATGATACTGAAACTACTGATCATTTATTTTTTCATTGTACGTATTCTGGAGCTTTATGGCTTGATATACATGACTGGCTTTTCCCAAAAGTTTCTCATCTGGAAAACTTCTCTCAAAAGGACATTGTTTATGGACTTGTCATGGACAATAACAAAGATGACTTTCTGGTGAATAACGTTCTCATTCTTGGAAAATTTTATTTGCACAAATCCAAGTATATGAAAGTGAAACCTAGGTTTAATGTGTTTCATTCTGAGTTTCTTTGTTACATAAAAGCCCTTAAAGTCATGAAAAACTAAAATGCATTGAAACTTCTTAGCATAATTGAAGAATATGAATTACAGGTACGGCCCTAGCACTTAATTTAATTTATTATTATTTTCATGTATAATTTTACATATTTTTACTCTGTTTTTAGTCTATACGCACCTTGTCCTTTTGCTCTAATGCAATGATCTATGAGCCATGTTGTTTGTAAATTTGAATTTGTTCAATAAAATTGATATTAAAAAAAAAAAAAAAAAAAAGTATCACTCCTGTTATAGTTTAAATCTATCAGAAAACTGCCATAAAACTGAATAATTGCTAATTAGAGCATCTTAAATAACTTCCTGTAAGTTTATTCTTTTGTTTGTATGTTTGTTTATAAACTTGAAACTATGAAAACAATCTCGAAAATATAAAGTATAAAAAAAATAATGAACTGTTCTATATAGAGTATATAAACTTACTTTAACGCCAGAGTTGAGGCTTTAAAATAACTTTCTGGGGTGTTACACATAACGTTAGGTAGCTTTAACCGCAATAAATTGCTATTTAGTTAGCTAATGTTAGCTAAGTTACACACCGGAGCTTCATCTCTGTGCTTCTATACTCTTTGGCTTCGAGTGGAGCGCGTACGTTTCCATGACAACCTGTAAGGGTATGGGTAGCCATTAGGGCCAAACTTAAACCAAAACGCGGAAGTGGTTAAACGGTGAAAACCTCGCCATACTCGCTCCTGTTAGTCTCAAACTATCAGAAAACTGCCATAAAACGGAGTAATTCATAATTAGAGCATCTTAAATAACCTCTTTTAAGTTTATTCTACAGTATAAACTACTTTAAAGTATGTTTAAGAGCTGGGGAACCTGGCTGGGGATAGAAAAGGGAAATAATGAAGAAGAAGAAGAAGAAGAAGAAGTTGAGGAAGAGGAGAATCAGAATGTAAACAAACAAACAGCTGTTTGTGAAAGTGAAGAAGATGCTCAACAACAACCTCAGCAGCTGCTCCAAAAGGCAAAGGGCTTCAGTGGTGAGTCTGATAAAGTTTATAATGTATAGTAGTAAACTTTGTAGTACTATTGTAGTTGTCCTGGTAGACTTTACTTTGATAGCAGTAGGATCCTCAGTAATGTTTTTGTTGCTTCTTTACAGGATTTATTTATGATGTTGCCAGCAGCGCCTCAAAGAAACTGTCTGAGTCTGTTCTCGAAACAGCACAAACCCTGAAGAAAAGTGTGGAGGAGGGGAACATCAATGGGATTATTGATAAGGTAAATATCAGAATCAGAAGTATTTTATTGATCCCTGTTACAATTACAATAAAAGATAAAAAATAATAATAATAAATAATAAATAAATTAAATAAATTAAAAATTAAACAATTACAAATAAATAAAATAAAATATTAATAATAAAAATATATATCATCAGAATCAGAAATACTTTGTTGATCAGGGGGAAATTGGGACTTAACAGTTGCTCTTATATATAAGCACAAAGAAACATAAGACAAAATAGAAATAAATCAGTATGTAACATGTAACTTATTTACATAATGCTCCAATATATAACACAATATATGTAGAGTAATATAAATAAATATAAAAATATGAGAAATATTTGCATCAAACACATACAATATTTAACCACAGTGTAAATAAGTAAATAAAACATGCTTATAGAAGTTGGATATATTAAGTGTGTAAATATAAATGCAAAAATATTATGAATAACAATTTAACAAGAATATTTTTTTTAAATGTACAGAATAAATTCAGTATGAGTAACAGAGTATTGCACAGTGAAATTATTGTACAATTTATTGTGCAGTTTATTTTCAAATAAAAAACATTACAAATAATTATTAATATTAATAATATTTAATAATATATAATTAATTTGTATCTGTATTGCATATTAATATCCATTGGTGTCTGTCTTAATTTAAACTCTTTGTTCTTTGTCCTATTTATTGATATATTTTCTTCCTTCAGACCATTTTGGGTGATTTCCAGAAAGAACAAGAAAAGTTTGTTCAGGAGAAAAAAGCAAAAATGTCTGGTAGGTACTGAATAGTATCTTTATTTAATGTATGTATTAAGTATGTAAGCATTATTATGTCTGGTGTGTTCAATCCTTATGTATGGAGGATGGAACCTGCCAAACTAAAAAAATAAATCATTCAATCAATAAGTGACTCAATAAATAGATAAATATATATATAAATATTCATTTATGATTGCATTTATTTTTTATTTATTTAGCATTTTTTTCTATTGCAATTACTCTTTTATTATTACTCCTATAAAAGTATATTAATATTATTACTACACTTTTTATTATTATTACTATATTTTTATTTTATCGTTTCCTTTTATTATTGGTTATGTTTACTATCATTAATATTTAATTTGTCATTATCTACTATTTTACTCGAATATATTTTTTAAGTGGATGTATCATTATTATGTTAATAATTACCCTTTTTTTTCTACAAGTATATGCGTGCGTATCTGTATGCTTGTGTGTATTTTTTACTTTCTTTTAAATTAATCTTTTCAATGGAAATGTTTAATGCATCTGCACTGTAAATTGAGCATCATTTATTTATCAATAAAACAAATAATTATGCATGATATTTAAGTACATTATATATGACAGTACTAAGGCTGGTTTTCATTGTTCCTCTAGGTGCTGCTGTGCCACCATGGGTCGGTTATAATGAAGAGGACACCATACAGCAGCAGATTCTAGCTCTCTCAGTTGTGAGTACTACTCCTTATAAAACATGCATCAATATAGTTTCAATAAAAATGTGACTTCAGTTTATTGCTTCATTCGTTGCCAGGACAAAAGAAATTTTGTGCGAGATCCTCCCGCTGGGGTCCAATTTCACTTTGACTTTGAGCAAATGTATCCGGTCGCCTTGGTGATGCTGGAGGAAGACGAGCTGCTTCGGAAGATGCGTTTTCATCTGGTCCCCAAACAGTGAGCGTCTTCACAAACACACACAATACTTTATAAATGTGTTTTCATCATCCCTGCATAAGAGTGGGTTTATTAAAAATATTATATTCCACCACGGAGATGACTGCCGTTTCCTCCATGTCATTCATTTTAGGGTGAAAGAGGAAGTCTTCTGGAAGAATTACTTCTACCGAGTGTCCTTAATAAAACAGTCGGCTCAGCTCACAGCGCTCGCAGCTCAACAGGCAGCTGAGAGGAGAGACGTGGAGAAAACTCAGACTGTTCATCAAAAAGGTATCAAAACTATAACTCCTGGGTTTAATCTTAAAGGGATAGTTCAGGTGTTTCTCACTGGGGTTGTATGAGGTTCTTCTCCATAGTAAGTGTATTATTACAGTAGATGGAGTTAGTAGAAACAGACAGGAGTACCAGCACGGGAGCAAAGTAACGTACTGCTTTCTATTAAAATTAGAGCTGTCAAAGTTAACGTGATAACACGTTAACGCAAATTCGTTTTAACGCCACTAATTTCTTCAACGCATTAACGCAACTTGAGATTTTTAGGTTGTAGCGGCTCAATTTTAAAGCTAGAGTGAAGATACTGGTATCATATGAAACTAGAAGACCTGATGAATCCATCGGTACCAACCATGTCATGGTAGCTTGTTATGAAGGAGATTAAATAACGCTCCAAACTTGTGCTAAATTTTGGCGAGGAAAAACTGTCATGGCCATTTTCAAAGGGGTCCCTTGACCTCTGACCTCAAGATATGTGAATGAAAATGGGAAAAATCTCCCTTTAAGGTACATTTTGAACAGATAAAAAATGTGTGATTAATTTGCGATTAATCGTGATGAACTATTTTAATCGATTGACAGCCCTAATTAATATACTTGAGAGTTGATGTCAAAAAATATTTTTTTTTGCAGATGTCATTAAACAGAAAACTCCTCGTGTCGTCTGCAGCACCAAACCAAAGTCCAGGGAGGTGAGCCGCCTGTTCTCAAAGAATAAAATAAGAGTATAAAGCTAAACTAGAACAGGTGTAGTTACTGTTTGACCTGCTTCTGGTTCCTGTTCTGAAAGGACGAAGACGAGGTCTCCACCAGCCCGTCTGTGTCTGAGTTTGTGAGCGACGCTTTCGACTCGTGCAAAATAAACGAGGACGACCTACGCAAAGAAATGGAACAGCTGGTTCTGGACAAGAGGGGACATCCGAGCACACGGCGTGGTACGTTAGTTTGGTTGATCTGGGTCAGTAAAGGTGGTTTCATCAATGAGTTACTGAGCGTTGTGTTTTTTCAGAGGAGACTCCTGACTGGGAGAGAGAGCTGCAGGAGGAACTGCAGGAGTACGACGTGTTGGCCGATAACGAGAACCGAGAGGATAACTGGGACAGAGAGATCGAGGAGATGCTGATGGAGGAAAGTTAGAGCATTTACACAAACTCCTCCAGCTTTAACTGTGTGATGGACAGAAACAGGACATGACTACAGATTTAATGCTCCCAGCTGAATGATTCATTATAATACTGTTCCTCTAAGAACTCTGAAGACAGAGAAACACCACTGAACATCATTTATGTTTCATGAGTTAATATTTAGTATTGTCTCCTGCAGCTAAAAGAAGAGCAGATATTATCCTACATCTCCAGTTCATAATGTTATACTGAGCTACGCCTCCACAGAGCAAAGAAAACTAGCCTTAAAGCGAGACTACCAGTATGTAAGTTGTGCTGAACGGTGTTGACTAGATAATGGATAATAGTAAATAAATAATAGTAAATGCACAATTAGAGTCATAAACTCAGCAAACTGACTCGGCAATGTACGACGGCGTATTAGGACCATTGTTGCTAAAAAAAAGTATATATATATATATATAACAGAGCCGGGGGTAATATTCTGATAAAAAAAGCAGATATTCTCATAATAGTAAAATATTCTCAGTCATAATTTTGCGAGGAAAAAAAACAGAAAAATGGTGTTTTTTCACTTTGCAAGGTTGGATCAACCTCATCACATCAGATGCCACAGTTAAACACTGTGGAGCTGCAGAGTGCAAAATATATTAATTATATTAGTATTAATTTATGTTCATAAAAGAACACAGAAAGAACATGAATTAAAATACGTCTATGCACATGTACATTATGAACAATGAAATCCAGACAGCGGCTAAATTTATGACTTTATAATCTCAGAATATTCAAGTTTTTTTCTAGTAAATTTGTGTGTTTTTTTCTTGTAAATTTACCACTTTAATCTCAGAGAATATCAGGTTTCCTCGTAAATTTACAAATTTAATCTCG
Source organism: Sebastolobus alascanus (assembly GCA_916701645.2). NCBI lineage: Eukaryota > Metazoa > Chordata > Actinopteri > Perciformes > Sebastidae > Sebastolobus > Sebastolobus alascanus. Next base: position 831,428 of record CAKAOJ020000209.1, on the reverse strand, counting down.
GAATATTATCCCCCTTCCCCCGGCTCCGTAATTCTTCAGATAGTGATGCGACGGTGAAGAAATTTTCCTACCGTTTAATAAACTTGTGAGCAGACCGTCTGTGACCGCTCCGTCCTCCTCATGCCGATTACCTCATTAACGTTATGATTCTGATAGCGTTGGGTTTAAATCTGAAATATTCCCAAATAGGCGCTTTTGCTTTTCGCTTTGACACCAAATCCTCCGCCATCTCTCGGTCTGTCGACTCTCTCTCGTCCCGTGTGTGAAATTCACTCTCAGATTGTAGCGTTCAGTGTCTGACTATCTATTGATAACACGGCGCTGATATACGAAAATGAACTAAATGGGTTTTATTTCTGTAAAAAAAAGCAAAACAACGGTTTTGGGTACGTAATGTAATCAGTGAAGCAAAAGCAGTAGAAGCAAAGATGCATTTAATTTCTTTAAAACTGTTCATTTGTATTTTCATCGTATTTTATTTATCCTTATTTAACCAGAAAGGTCCCAATATAAACTGAATTTGACTGTTCATTAGTAAGAGGAAGAAGAGATTTACAGTATCTTCTTTAAAAAATTACACAGTCTCGCTTTAAAGCTATAAAATAATCATGACCAAAGTTAGGTGATGAATCCTTTCACTTCTGGAGGATTTCATGTGACCAGTAAAGTATATTTTTGTCTGAGCCAACTGTTTTTATATAAATGAAAATGATGCTGTGATGGTTGCTAATAATATGTGATTTTGCCTGTTTTAATATAACGTTATAAAATCTGTTAACAGTGCTTTACAGTATGGAATTTAACACACAGTTTACGTCACTGTGTAGTTTATCAAATGGATGACTGTGAACATGAACATTTTTTTGTGACCGTATACTGTTGATGCTGATATAATGTTTTTATTAGACCATATTTTCTGTACATGCAAACTTCAGTGTGGTACATTTTTATTAAATCTTATCATTTACTATCTAAACTGTGTTGACTTGTTCTTACGTTAATGCATGTGGGTTGTTTTAGAATACAGAGCTGTTAGTATCAGACGTATAAACCAGAGGGAAACTCTTCCTCTCGTCCACATTGAGCTTTGGGAAGAATTATGAGGCTGCGTGTAAAAAAGGTACATCAGCGTTTGTTTTGTCTTTTCACATTAAAAATGTCATGAATGAAAAGTCTCTGATTGGTAATCAGAACTAAACTCTCCTTCAGATCCTCCCTCTCTTACAGTACCCGCCATGTTTGTTTACCTCAAATAATACAACAAAATATGGCCTTTGGAATATTTAATGAATGAAATTATTAGGAAAGAGGACGTGAAATACTCAAACAAAAATTTGTTTTCAGAGTTACAAACGACCTCACGATGCTACATCAGTTACTCCGAATATCCTCAATTTCTACATAATCCATAAAATGCATTATAAGCTGATCGTATCATTAGAAAATCAAATGAGAGCAGTCAGAATAAATAAAACAGTATTTCCCTTCAGGTGATATCCAGATCCACCGACCGTTCCATAGACGGAGGTTTTTCTGAGTAAAAGCTGTAAATATTTCATGATATTTTGACATATATAAGTAATATAACATCTCATGTTGACTTTAAACACAGTTGATGTACTTTAATAACATGATTAATAGATAAAATGTGTCTTACACTTCCTCCTCGTCTCACGGTCGGCCATGCTTGCTGAGAAAGGGGGCGTGGCTTTACCTGCAGTCCACTTTAGATGATGTGGAACTCTGTGATTGGCTTACAGACATCCAATCAAATGAGTTTGTGTATTTGGGTGGAGTCATAGGACCGTAACCATAGATCTAGACATCCTAGAAAAGTTACGTCCACTGGAAAGGTTGAACGGGTTAATGTATTAGTTTTGACGTCTTGTTTTAAATCTGAATATTTTACGTCTGCACAATTAATTTACCCCTCTGGTACTAATAAATAAACTACACATCAATGTGTAGCAACTAGGGCCGTCAAAGTTAACGTGATAATAACGCGTTAACGCAAATTAAATAAAGTAAAGTAATAAATATATATATACATTTGCATAAAGCAGCATATTTGTCCACTCCCATGTTGATAAGGGTATTAAATACTTGATAAATCTCCCTTTAAGGTATATTTTGAATAGATAAAAAATATGCGATTAATTTGTGATTAATCACGATTAACTATTTAAATTGATTGACAGCCCTAGTAGCAACAGTTTGAGACACATTTCATCACTAAAACTGGCCAGTTCACTCCTGTTTTTGTTTTTTTAATCATGCCTTTTATTGTTTCCTTAAGAAAAATGACTACAGCAACCTAAACAATAACAAATAAAAATGATATGTACATATAATATCAGATAGTAACTGTAAATTGAAAGAAAGTATTCAAGAACAAGGAGAAAAAATGGTAATAATAAAAAATAATAATAAAATAGAAAAATAAAAATAAATGAATAAATAATCTAAAACAAAAAGTCAAATGAAAATTATAATAAATTAAAATGAAAATACTTTAAATCATAATAAAAAGAAAGAAAGAAAGACAATAACTATAATAAAGACATAAATAAATATAAATAAATAATAGAATAGAAATAATTGAAATATTAAAAAAAATAAAAATATAAAATAAAAAAAAATAAAATAAAGAATTAAAATAAATTAAAATGTTAACATTAAAAAAATAAATTAATAAATAAATAAAAATTCACACACCTACTTCTATCCCTGTGGCCTTTATGTGCTGTGAGTAACTAGTAGAGGATGAATTAAATGAAACAAGCTCTTTGTGCTGTTACAGCTGGAGTAAATCTTTATTGCTAAACTCGACAGGAAAACATGACCTTCCTCCTTCATCTGTAACAGTAAACAGCACAGTGTACCTTCTGTAAGTAAACACACGTCCAGTAATGTAACAGAGATACAGTAGATCATACTGAATAAATTATACATGGAAATGATTATTTCAAGTTTTACAAAATCGGAAGATTTCAACATGTCAAACATCTGTGTATAGAAGGAGCTGCAAAGCCCCAAAATAGGTTAGTTCAGAAAAAATATATTTTAAACACTGTTTTGGTTTAAACAACAACATCAGCCTCTTAAAAACATGCTGAGCAACTTGAACATAAAATACAGAAATAATAATAATAATAATAATAATAATACCATATAATGATATTTGTACAGTTCAGTGTCCGAGGATTTAATGTGCGTCTTTTCTCTTTTCTCCAACCAAGTGGATGTAAACTACTTTTAGTTTTAGCTCATAAAAAAAGAAAACATCTTAATACTCTGGTTTATAATACTATTGCTATTATATGCTTGGTCACAGTCACGGTGGTAAATAGGTAGTTTACATGCTGTACAATATATCACATGTGGAGGTCAGAGGCCAAAGCTTCTTTGTTTTTTATATTACATGTCGATAATGGGAAGACAGTGAAACGGCTTTAAAAGAGTCGACCGTGTTGTTGTAAAGCTGAATATTCTTTAAATGGTCACGCTGGTCAGAGGTCAGTAGGATTAACACAGGTTTGTTATTACAGTTTGTTTAAAATGAAACAGTGATTTATAGTACGCTCCCATTTCATCCATCTCCAAAAAACGCTCATCTACTACATTCTGAAATCTATAACAACTTATTAGGAACATTATAAGTAAAAAAAAAAAAAAAAAGATGAGATTAAAATCGTACATTTATGCAAATCTCAGTGGGCGAACAGTAACAGATTCTTTCATTTAAAATAAACGGACATCCGTCAGCGATTAAGGCGTTCAACATTAACTGGGATCCTTCCATTAGAAACCAGTAAGACTGATAACAGCCTCATTATATACAACATTTCCCTTCAGACTGCAGTGGTGCGTTTGTGTGCGTAAACCTCAAATACCAGATATGTTGTGCTTGAAACTAAGTTCATGATAATCACAATGCAGATGAAACATTAACTCTTTGGTTCTGTTCATTTAATACGTTTAACTTCCCTTCACAATATATAAATCTGACCAACCCGTTCGCACAAAAAGGCGTATAAATGCCACGATAACGCGCAAGGCATTTAGAGTGCAATAAGTACGTCTTTCTTGATTTCCACGTGTCATTTGTACGCCATGTATCCTGATAAGTGACTTTACTGTTATGTAAACCAGTCAGCATATAAATACTACAGTAAGAGTTAGTGACGTATAAGAGAGAAAGACTGCTTGTTTCCAACAACAGACTTTTAACCAGGAGACTCGTGTTCGAAACCGTTGTAGATCGGTGTTTTGTCTTGTAAATTACGTTAGTGACGATTGTCGACGATGACGTGTTTTCTGTAGACGTTTCCGTACAAGGTTTACTTAGTTTACTCACTTATTTTAAGCCCAACCAGGACGTTTTCCCTTACCCTAACTAAGTGGTTTTCTTGCATAAACCTAACTGTGAACGATTGCGTGGCGTACAAATGACACATGAAAAGCGGTGTACAAATGACACGCGAAAGCGGCGTACAAATGACACATAAAAAGCGACGTACAAATGACACGTAACAAGCGTACAAACGTCACGCAAAAAGCGTACAAATGACACGTAAAAAGCGTACAAGTGACACGTAAAAAGCGTACAAATGACGCGCAAAAAGCGTACAAATGACACGCAAAAAGCGGCGTACAAATGACACGCAAAAAGCATACAAATGACACTCAAAAAGCGTACAAACGTCACTCAAAAGTGTACAAATGACACGCAAAAAGCGTACAAATGACACGTGAAAAGCGTACAAATGTCGCGCGAAAAGCGTACAAATGACACGCAAAAAGCGTACAAATGACACAAAAAGCAGCGCAAAAATGACACTCGAAAAGTGGCGTACAAATGACGCGAAAAGGCTAAAATGCATCCTCATGACACGCGGAATGTGAGTGTAATGTCGTGGTATTTATACGCCGTCCTGTGAGACCAGACTGGTCCGACATACATTTTAAATTCATAAGTAGCTCTGAAATCATTAAATAAATACTATACAAACATCACAGAATAGATCGATCACATCAGCTTTGGTCAAATCCAGCAGTTCACTCAGTTCAGCATCTTGTTCTGGACTGAAAAGCAGCAAATAATGCTGCATTTCCTGCTTCTGTAACAGCGAACGTCATCACACAAGACAAATAAATACCTCAGTAGGAAACACCAACAGAGCTACATTGTTAGTCTCAGAAGAAAGGTAGAAAACAAAGGCAGAGTTGTGTACGTGTGATTGTGATGTTGCTTGAGGGTGAATTGGACTTGTTATCGGTTCAAACAGCAGCTGGCAGTTGAAGGATGTGTGTGTGATGATTATGTGTTTGATCGTGTTTATGTCAGTCCGATTTCCTCCAGAACGCTGCGAGGCGTCTCTGCTTCCTGTGGAGGGAGAGAGGAACCACAGCGCCGGTGAAGAGCTCGGCGAGCAACGCCAACAACAAAGACACCGTTACTCAAACACACACTGTGAGGACGTGTTTTATCTGGTGTAATGTAGTTGTTGTTGTGGGGGAATATTTCACAGACATGGAATCCATTCAGTTTTTGGCTTTGTGCAAACAGTCTAATAGTTCACCCTTCTTCTTCTGAATCATTGTTTAGGATTTTAATACTGGAATTAGTTGTTAAAGTTGCATAAATCTATATTTTATATTAACACTAATCTAAAGAAATAAAAATCATAGACTGTATATAAGAAGTGGACGTAGTCACTGTGACATCACCTATTGGTTGGTGGACTACGGTTTTGTAGCCTCGAGTTCGGCATTTTGGCCGTCGCCATCTTGGTTTTTGGCTTTTGGCTGTCACCATCTTGGTTTTTGGCCGTCACCATCTTGGTTTTTGGCTTTTGGCTGTCACCATCTTGGTGTTTGGCCGTCACCATCTTGGTTTTTGGCTTTTGGCTGTCACCATCTTGGGTTTTGGCAATCTCCATCTTGGTTTTTGGCCGTCTCCATCTTGGTTTTTGGCTTTTGGCTGTCACCATCTTGGTGTTTGGCCGTCACCATCTTGGTTTTTGGCTTTTGGCTGTCACCATCTTGGGTTTTGGCTGTCTCCATCTTGGTTTTTGGCCGTCTCCATCTTGGTTTTTGGCTTTTGGCTTTTGGCTGTCACCATCTTGGGTTTTGGCAATCTCCATCTTGGTTTTTGGGCGTTTCCATCTTGGTTTTTGGCTGTCTCCATCTTGGTTTTTAGTTTTTGGCTGTCACCATCTTGGGTTTTGGCCATCTCCATCTTGGTTTTTGGGCGTTTCCATCTTGGTTTTTGGCCGTCACCATCTTGGTTTTTGGTTTTTGGCCGTTACCATCTTGGGTTTTTGCAACCAGAAGTGACACGAGAGGGTGGAGCTAAGTACAACCGAACGCTGAATAAGAAATTTTTAGGCGACCAAAATGTTCCAATTAACTTTGATGAAGTGAAAAACACACTGTGAAAGGGTTAAAGTTCTTCATGGACAACTCCCAGAGCGGACAACGCCATGGTAGCGACCTGTCAATCACAATGGTCATATGGTCAATCTGACTCTAAATGGGACCATAATTTACTAAATGAACATCATGCTGTATTGAAGAAGACTTGAAACTAGTGATTGAGACCATAAACTCATGTTTACAATGTTTACTGAGGTAATAAATCAAGAGAGAAGTAGACTCATTTTCTCATAGACTTCTATACAACCAGAGGAGTCGCCCCCTGCTGGCTGGTAGAGAGAATGAAGGTTTAAGATGCTTCAGCATTGACTTCACTTTTCAGACCCGGAGGTTGCCACGTGATAAAAATACATGTAAAGTGAAAGGGGTGGCTTATATTTGATTTCATTGGCTCTTATTGAGGAACCAACAACTCTTTAGTTCAGTTCACCGTCCAAACTATACATGAACGAGTTTTGATGCTACAATTAGTTGTTTAAGTTGCACTAATCAATATTTCAAATATTTATATGTGCACACAGAACAAATCAAAACAAGATGAAAGATGCATTTCAGGTCATAAATGCATCTTTATCAATAGCAGGTGTAAATAATAACATTACAGATGGTTTCAGCCCAGTAAGGGATGTCAGTGAGTGAGCATGCACAACACCAGAACCAAGGAACTGGGTCAGCTAAATGGAATGCAGCCATCATTAATGTTATTAGAGTCTACTGGCCTACATACTTCAACCAGTCATTTGATTTTGGTCCATGCTGTACCTACGCTAATGTGTCACAAATGATAAACAACAACAACAGACAGAGTAGATGAAAACATCGGAGCTGGTAGCTGGTGGCAGAAATAAAGAAATAAAGAAAGAGAAGCACTTACTTTGGCATCCTGAAAGCAGGTTGAGCACAAAGTAAAGAGAGGAGTTGCATCAGAGCAGGAAAACACAAATCTTACTTTAGAGGAGAAAAACAACCCACTTCTCATTTTCACTGCAAAATGTTCGGCCCAGATCTGGAAACATAAACTATGATTTATTCACTCTTGGGGAAGATTTATCTGGAATGAGGAATCCCTCGTCACCGGTTATGTAAGATAAACATCTCGAGGTTATCGGGTTCGTTTACGACACAGAAGAAAACAGTTGCAGTAGAAACTAAATTACCAAATATCAGCCAGAACTTCAAATAAAAAAACACCATAAACATCTATATTAAAGAAAGACTCCAGTGTGCTTTATCGACAAAGTATCATAAACAATTTATTAATTATCTATTATATATACACATCAATAAAATACCCTCAATTTATCAGGTGAACAATGAGAGATTATACAAAACATTTTAAGTGCTCAGTCAGTTGGCAGAATGTATAAGGCTTTATAATAACCATCATTAATAAAGGGTAAATTAATAGTTATTTTAATGGTAAAAACAATGAATTGATTATTAATAATGTTTACTAATTATTAGTAATGCTATAATTTATGTTATTTTAATAGTTTATTGTTGCACACATAACATTTACATACTATATATAAATATATATATATTTTTTTTATATATAAGTATTTGTTAATGACTAAGATACTATTTGTAAACCTTAAATAAATTGTTTGTAAAACATCTATAAACATTACATAGATAGATATTTGTTAATTATTGTTAAATGATTAATAAATACTTCGTAAAGCATCTATAAACATTATTTAGATAGATAGTTAATATTTTGTTAATGATTAATAATTGGTTTCTGCTGCATCTATCTATGTAATGTTTATAGAAGTTTCACAAACAATTTCTTAAAAGTTTACAAATTATTTGATAATCACTAACAAATACTAATGTTATATACAATAAAAATAAAATAAAAAATATAACTATAAAAAAGAAATAATAGCATTATTATTAATTAATCAACATTATTAATTTTTATTTCAATGTTTTTTGATAGTAAAATAACTATTAACTAAGTTTAATTAACTATCAATTTACCATTTATAAATGATGGTTATTATAAAGTGTGTTTAAATGTCTATTTTCATTAAAGCCAAACAGCCCTTACAGTAGTTAATCAGTGTAAAGATAAAAGTATTTATTTAGCGTTAATCCCACTAATACCACTTACCTTCAGAGTGGGCGTTTTGCTATTTATTTAAATAGGAAATAATCAGGGTCTATAAATAATTTATTTACAAATAACATAAATGTTAAAAAATTAAAACTTTAGTGTGTGCTATGGTTTGTTCTGATTTAAAAACAATAACTAGAAATCACAGCAAGGACCTATACCATACCTACAACTCAAATACATACGATTTAAAGTGAGAACACAAAACTGATAAAGAAACAAGACCAACGAGGGAACCAATAAAAATATGAACTATAACACTGTTTGATGAAACACCTTTTGGACACAATAAACAGGAATCTGTGTTGAAGTAACAGCAGAACTCAGATCACATCATATTTTGTGATCTGATCTTCAAGTATTTCTTTTAAAAGAGTGCATTTACTCTTAAATACTGAAGATATGCTGAGTACTTCAACATAATCAGACACATCTGTGCACCACAGGGGGCAAACGTTACTCACATATATAGAGTGGCAATACCAAAGATAAACACAGAAGAACACCCATCATGAGGAAATAATTAATTTAGTGTGTGATACATGTGACCAGTCTGAGATCAGAGGTTTTCCATCATGTGCCATCCTGATCCAACTACAGCAGCTGAAAGCAACTGGATTTAAACACACAACATGTCATTTTCTGCAACAAAACAATGACAACAAACAGAGTTTGGTGACATCGTTAGGTAGCGAGGGATCATGGGAGTTGTTGTCTTCACCACCATTGCCGTCATTCAACCCAGTCGCCAGAAAAAATGTTGAACGTCGACGACTCTGAACCAAAATAAGTTTCATACCCGCTTCGTATCACGTTTGCAGAAACTCATAATGACATGTGGTTCATGTTGTCAAACGATTGTTTACGTAACGTAACGTTACAACGCAGCTCAACAACGCAACGCAACGAAACAATGCAACAACGTAACGCAACAACGCAGCGCAAAAATGCAACGTAACAATGCAACGTAACAATGCAACAACGTAACGCAACAATGTAACGCAACAACTTAGCGCAACAACACATCAACGTGACGCAACAACGCGACGCAACAACGCGGCGTAACATCGCGACGCCACAACCCGACGCAACAACACGACGCAACAACGTGATGCAAAAACGTGACGCAATAACGTGATGCAATGCAAAACACCAATGCAACAACGTAACACAACAATGCAACATAACAACGTAATGCAACAACGTAATGTAACAACGTAACAACAATGCAACATAACAACGTAATTCAACAAAACAACGTAACGCAACAACGTAACGCAACAACGTAACGCAACAACCTAACATAACAACGTAACGCAACAACCTAACGCAACAACGTAACGCAACAACGTAACGCAACAACGTAACGCAACAACGTAACGCAACAACGTAACGCAACAACGTAACGCAACAACGCAACATAACAACGTAATGCTACAACGTTACGCAACACAATGCACAGGTCTAGTTGTTTTTGGACATTTTAATGCAGAAAAGTTACATATTGCACCTTTAAATTATTAGCATATCAGCTGCTAAAACTTTAAAAAAAGATTGCATAGTTTTGTTTAGATTTAAGGTTTATTCTTCATCTTGGAAACAGGTAAAAAAATCTTGAATTCCAAACATTTTCAATTAAAATAATTCTAACACACGGCCCACTTTAAGCTGCACTTCTCTTCGCCGATGAAGACCAAGTAGTTGAAAGCTCCAAAAAAAATCTAGTAACCTTGAGTTAAAACTTTTGGGTCATTATGGCATATGATGTTTTTTTTTTACAGTGGTAATAATAAAGAGAGGTGTTCAACTGGTGCAATGAAATCAGTAATAACTGGACGAATGATAGGTATGTAACGATATTTATCACCACTAAGTAATATATTACATATTATCAATAAACATATTGATGACTAACTTCAGTATAAATGGATTTTCAATCCTCAGTAACAGGATATTAATCTCCAGAAGAAATGTCTAATACATGTTTTCATCATTTACTGTAAATTACTAAATTAATTTTCACGTAAGGAGTTGAATAGTGAGCTGACAATACTGTTACACCCCTAATGAACCAATGAATCAATGAACCAATGAACCAATTAACCAATGACAGGTACTCGGAGACATAAAGATGCACTGAGGAGCTCAGCATGCAGGTGGATAGCAGCAGCAGCAGCAGCAGCAGCAGCGATGGCAGCCAATCAGTACACACGCACATTAAAGTACTCATGTGGTGGCTGGAGGAGAGAAAAGCACACAGCTTAGAGAACGAGACAACGCGGAGTCGTAACAGCCGCCTCATACTGACACTTCATTCACAGGATATGCAGCAGGCTGGACGTATCACTTAAAGGGCAACTTAGGGATTTTAGACTCTATTTCACATGTTTTTGTGACAACAATTTTTGCAACTGGTGAGCGAGAACGCTGTAACTAGCAGCTGCTAAACAGGCTGTAAAGTAATCGCTCGGGGCAACTTCTCACCGTCAATGTACGTCCACTTAAAGTGTTTGTTTTTACCGCTGACAGGCTCACATTGTTATTATAAGTGTCTGACAACATTATGGAGAGAACCCTACAGAGAAAGGAAACCTTTTTCTTACCTTTCTGTTTGTAATTGTGTCTCGCTCAAGGAGAAGTCTCGCTCTGGAATCTCGTGTCTCATCCACATTGTCAAAATATTCAGCCATTTTTGGCCGTTGCTCTTTCAAAATGAAAAGGCGGGAACAGTCCTTTGTGGAAATGAGCCCGTCCAACGCGACGCGTCCGGCTCATGAAACTTGGACCAAACTGGGCGGTCTAGTTCTAAAATGAAACCAGATTCAGCAACGGCTTATTCTCTCTTAAAATGTTTTCAGAAGTAGATTCTGGTGGATTGTTTAGATGGAATAACAGAAAGTTTACGAACAGGCCACCATGTTGTTTCTCGTTTGAAAACCAGGAACCAATCAGGTGCGTTCAACGATGGGATACGTCAACGCTTCAACGTCCAGTTGAGAGGAGCAGCGCGTTCCCCTAATGTCCTCGCCGGACCTGGTGGACATGTAGCGCTGGATTTAACATTATAGACATGACCACTGACTATTAGTGGAACAATTTAGCCACAAATTCTGACCGAACACGGTCCAGACGTATACTCGGTTTGGACCCAGTCTTGTTTTTTTGACGGCGGAGGTACAGAAAGGTAAGAAAAAGGTTTCATTTCTCTGTTGAGTCTGTAAGGGGGGGAAAAAAAACTCTAAAATTACCTTAAAAAAGCTAAACATTTCATTTTTCAAACAATTTGAAACTAGCAGATATGGAATATATATCTTTAATATATAATAATCGTAATGTTGTGTTAATGTTGCCTTAATATTCATATTAATATTGTGTGTATTTTGATGCTTTGGCAACTATGTTTTTTGAAACTTTCATGCCAATAAAGCCACTTTGAATTGAATTGGAAACACTTATCCACCTATCCAAATATGCAGATGTGTAAACATATAAAACATCTGGTAGAGGACAGCATCAATGAAATGTTACACATACATGGAAAACAAACACAAACAGACTCAGACAGACTTTGTTTTCAATACAAACATAGATTGTCAGCTGTGGAGAGACTAACTAGTGACATGAGACCAGGAACTAGACCAGGACCACGGTCTTGAGCTACACAGAGACTGTTATAAACAGTTATAGACGGCCTAAATCCACAGACAAGAGTATTCACCTCAGCAGGCCTAATTCTGGAAAAGACCAGAGGACTCAGAGACCATATTTGGGACCATCACACCTGTGAGGCAAAGATTTGTATGAGGACACGAATAAACAGAACAGAACACCAGTGGTCAGCATCTACACACTTCTACATCTATGTGCTCGGGGGAGCAGGAGGTTAACCGTGCACCACCACAATAACCGTGCCCTCTTCACGGGGACGTCTCGGCTCAATTTATCTCTGAGAGGGAAATCTTCTGAGGCATCGTTATTCCAAAAGAAGATCTGCTTGCTGGCACCAAAGTAATGACCAGCTCCTGAGACGTGTTTCATTAAAGGCTTATTAAAATAACTTCAACCAAATCCCCTGTGGTATGTCCTCAACATAATTACCACTGCACTATGCACTCACTAAAGCCTTAAAGCCAGAGGCACTCTATACAAATGTGCCCCAGTTCAACCCCACCAGTATTTTTATATATGTGCATTATGTTTTAAAAGGATGGCAATTATCTTTTTCTCAAATCATCAAAAATCAGGGAATAATAGACCATGGTGCAGATTAATGTAGGAATATGTATTTAATTTGTGTCTTTTTATTTTTGTATTTTATTATTATTATCATTTGTATTAAATGTATTTATTTATTAATTAATTAATTAATTAATTTATTATTTTTATATTAATATTATTTTGCAAATAGGAGTTATTTGATTTGTTGACCAAAATATGTAAAATATTCATGTAAAAAAAAATCAATAAAATACTAATTACAAAAAATAAGAATAAGAATACATGTGTTTGTTTGTCCGTCCATTACAGAAACATCTTACACACTGCTTGTTGAAAATCTGACGAAACATGAGGAAATTCTGCATCTTCTTTGCACCCTGGTGTTTTAAAAGTTCTAATAATTAGCCTGATTATTAAATTACACTGACCAGGAGTTTGATTACTAAATAGTTGTGTAACTTGCATCATCTCAAGTAGCAGAGAGGCAGTTTTGAATTTGACCTGATTGCTCTCCTGATTATAAACTGACCACGATGAGGAAGCACCTCAACAATAAATAATTTTTAATTTTATTTTCTTTGGTCCACAAATAAAGTTTGTATTCTGGCTGGTGATATTGTTGTTGTTTTATTTTTCTCAACAAATCCCATGAAAAGGCCGACGCCAACTCTGTGCCATAGAGCTCCTTTGTTGTCCAAAAACAATTAAAAACACAACATTAATTGTTATTAAACTACAGTGACCAGTTTTAGGAAATTACTGAGCCTTTTTAAAAAAAAAAATAATTATATATTTGGGACCTATTTTAAAGATTTACCTCTTCGTGAGGAACAAAAGAGCCTGAGTGCAACAGACCTGATGGGAAACTGAAGTCGTTATCTACGCTCTCTTCAAAGCCACCAGACTCCTTTCACAAAAACAGTAATTTTACCTCTCAGAACACAGGAGTTGCTGGTCTACCGCTGCCTCCATCATTAGGTAGTTTATGTTATTGTGTGACTTTAGTGCATCCGAACAAACCCTTTAAAACACCAAAGTAACACAATAACACAAACTAACTAATGATCGAGGCAGCGGTAGACCAGCAACTCCTGTGTTCTGAGAGATAAAATTATTGTTTTTGGGAATGGAGTCTTGTCTATTTCTCCAAACTCCATCTACTGTAGGTAATACACTGACTATGGAGAAGTACGGCATACAACCAAACTATCCCTTTAAGACATTGTTGGTTTTCGTCTTTTCATGGGCTTAGTTGAGAATAAGTAAAATGTAGAACAACACTGTTCTTATCCTTTAATATCTTAATATTAGAAGATGATAGTTAAGTAAAATCGTAATTTTAGGTCAAATAACACTTACAAAAACCTGCAGAATGATTATTAGTAACTGAAAAATACTATGGTTAACATGTTTAGAAATCCTTTTCTACCATTTCAAATTAAAAAACATACAAAATCATTAGACATCAGAGCATTTTCATTCAGTGCTGTTAGTAAAACTACAGGCGACATAACTATTTCACTTATCCATGAACATAGTTACAATTTAAATCTATTTTTAAAAGAGTAAATTTAAAAAATTACAAGATTTATTTGAATTTCCAAATAAATCTGTGACAAAAATATCCAAATCTTGATTGTAAAACCAACAGTTTCCACCATAGAAATAGAACAAGAGTAGAATAGACATTCCCTTTTAAACCAATTTAGCAGGATGATCAGAGCGGCGGCCATTTTTATGTGTACCGTTACCGTCGCAACCGATTATAGCGAGCTAACTTCGTCATCAATTGACCACGGAAAACCGTTTAGTGTCCGTTCTACTCCTATTCTATTTCTATGGTTTCCACCAAAGTGTTGTATTATGCCGCCTGTTAGTGAAGCTGAGGGTGATCAGACATGTTAGAGTTCACTCCTGTTGTTAGTCTCAGGAGGCTGGTTCCTGTGTTTATCACTCATAGTTATGAGACCGTCAGTAGAACATGCAGGAAGGAAACTCATGCTGACGCCAGTCTGGTAGTTACCAACCGCCTCTAGGCCCATTACAAGATCTCCTCATTGGGAAAACTCCCCCAGTCTTCACCCTGGTTCTACGAATACAGAACCGAGCCAATCAGAGACCCGTTCTCTCTCCTCTCAGGGTTAAAGGTTAATTTGACCTCATTCCTTTCAAAGACAGAATATCAACTAAATGGTGAAAGAAAGCTCCTCAGAAGAAGCCCACATTAAGAACGTCCTATTATATAAGCTCTCTATATGTTCTCTATAGTACAGTATGTTCTCTACAGTATGTTCTCTACAGTACAGTATGTTCTCTATAGTACAGTATGTTCTCTACAGTACACTATGTTCTCTATAGTATGTTCTCTATAGTACAGTTTGTTCTCTATAGTATGTTCTCTACAGTACAGTATGTTCTCTACAGTAGGTTCTCTACAGTACAGTATGTTCTCTACAGTATGTTCTCTACAGTGTGTTCTCTAAAGTACAGTATGTTCTCTACAGTACAGTATGTTCTCTACAGTACAGTATGTTCTCTACAGTACAGTATGTTCTCTACAGTACAGTATGTTCTCTACAGTACAGTATGTTCTCTACAGTATGTTCTCTACAGTACAGTATGTTCTCTACAGTATGTTCTCTACAGTACAGTATGTTCTCTACAGTACAGTATGTTCTCTACAGTACGTTCTCTACAGAACAGTATGTTCTCTACAGTACAGTATGTTCTCTACAGTATGTTCTCTACAGTACAGTATGTTCTCTACAGTATGTTCTCTACAGTACAGTATGTTCTCTACAGTACAGTATGTTCTCTACAGTATGTTCTCTATAGTACAGTATGTTCTCTACAGTACAGTATGTTCTCTACAGTATGTTCTCTACAGTACAGTATGTTCTCTACACTATGTTCTCTATAGTACAGTGTGTTCTCTACAGTACAGTATGTTCTCTACAGTATGTTCTCTATAGTACAGTGTGTTCTCTATAGTACAGTATGTTCTCTACAGTACGTTCTCTACAGTACAGTATGTTCTCTACAGTACGTTCTCTACATTACAGTATGTTCTCTACAGTACGTTCTCTACAGTACAGTATGTTCTCTACAGTACGTTCTCTACATTACAGTATGTTCTCTACAGTACGTTCTCTACATTACAGTATGTTCTCTACAGTACGTTCTCTACAGTACAGTACGTTCTCTACAGTACAGTGTGTTCTCTACAGTACAGTGTGTTCTCTACAGTACAGTATGTTCTCTACAGTGTGTTCTCTACAGTGTGTTCTCTAAAGTACAGTATGTTCTCTACCTGACTGTAAATCAGTGAACAGTTTGTCCTCAGGGATTACAGACTTGGATGCAGCTCACAGCTAATGGTTACGGACACTTCTGGATTTCATAATGCTTCCTGACTTTATTGCTCATTTATTTACTTACTTTATACAACTTTGTGTTCCAAGTTTGTTCACATGAATTTCAAATCCAGTTGAGTTTGTAAACTTCGGTGCCCTCATGCTAAAATTTTGCCTGATGATGGTTTTAGCACCGAAACCTTGCAAATAAGATGTTGTTTTGCAAGTTAGACAGTATGCAGGAGTTTGTTTGCAAGGTTTATTCTGCAGCACGTGTTACTGTTATACTCTTATTAGGTTATTTCAAACTGCCTTAGTACATATCTTTATCACAAATAGCCAAATTTGAGGGATATTTGCCACCTTTGGTTTGGTTGTATGTAAATAATTCCTCAATAGTCCAGTATTGGTCAACCTCTCTATTGGATGTTAATGGTTTATCAGCAGTGACCTCATTTTGCTTCCCAGAACTCATTAGCAGCGTCCTTTTGGCTCACTAACGGGATAAATGTTGAGCAAACGAATCCAGCAGACCCATCAGGTCTAGACTAGACTGTCTATCTAGACTACTGTGTGTTTCTAAATACTGTATTCAACATTAAAAAATGCCTTTACAAGATCACCCTTTCAAATCTTTATCAGTGTGTTGTTTTACTAGAACAACATTGTCTCTAGAAATTCAAATAATCCATTAAATAAGTCTCATTAATCCTCTAAACACAAGGTAAAGATATCTGAATTAATGTTTCAGCTGTTGGTTTTGATATATAACATTAATGGATTGAAGCTGTTGGTGTTTGTGGGTCTACTGCTGAATCCTGACTGCAGTGACACTGTGTGTTTTGTTACTGTGATTATGAAATGCTAATCTGGGCCAGAAGTGTTTGTGTGGTCTCAGCAGTGAAGACAATGAGTCTTTGTTTCTGGGCTGCAACCTGAACTCTCCTCACTTCAACCATCACATAAAGTCTGAAAGCCATGTGAGGAATTTGAGGAATTTGGAGAAAATCATCTGAAATATTTTAGTGACATTGAAAGAGAGAACAAGTGATGGAATTCCCTGTAATTTTCAGGAGTCTAATGTGGGGATATTAAGACATAAAAGTTCCTTCTCTCAACTACTGAATGTTACTTACTTACTATGTTACTCTGTTTTAGTGCATTTCAACGGAATTGCAACGGAATTGCGTTGCTAGGCAACAGCTTGGGTCCATGTTTACTTCCTGTCAGCTGATGTCATTCACATACAGTGCAACCAGGAAATAAACTGGGACACATTTAGAATGTTTATGTTTTAAAACTGTGTAAATATTGTATATTTGTGACATCACAAATGGACAGAAATCCTAACGGCTTGTTTCAAATGCACAATTTCTGAATACGGGCTGTGTGTATTTCTCTATATATTGAGCGTTTTGATAGTTTAACAGTATTTATAAAGCACTTAAACCTGCTATATAACATAAAAGACATGAAAATCTCACTTTTAACAATGTGGGACCTTTAAGGTATCGACCGAAATAACCCAAAACCAAGTAGTATCGAAACTTCTCCAGTCAAACGATACCTGCATTTGATCCTTTTTGTGCCCAGATTTAGAAAAAAATTACTATTTGTATGTTTTTGCTCGCAGCCAATCACCGCAAGCGTTCTTCGATTTAATGCGACGTGTGATTGGCCCATTACCGCAGCAGCTAGGCTCTGAACACAGCGAGCAGCTAACGATGCTAACGGTGCTAGCAGCTAACAGTGCTAACGGTGCTACCAGCTCGAACAGCATAGTTTGACATGCAAGGCCACTGACCAAGCGTCGGTATTTGAGAACGTGTTGCGGAGGAAGAGTTATTGGTTAGTGCCTAGTAGGATTACAGTTACATCAGCGATATCAGAAGGTTGAAGTCAGTACGAAGCAGAAAAACACACCAGCAACTTCCACATCTACGGTCTATTACCTGACACTTGACATGTTGCTGTTGCTGGTATGTTGTTTCTGCTGGTGAATCTACATCTACGGCTACTGATCTACAGCTACTGCAAGGGTTATTTGGGTTTTTACAAACTGTACCTGCAAACAGGCGCATCTGAAAGTCTATATTCTGCAAATCACAATAATAAAAGAAGAATACAGAAGCAAAGAGAGATAAATATCAGCTGAAATCAAGATCAAGATCAAGATCAAGCACACTAAATGAGAGACAATCAAGCACAGTGAAGCCAATGAAAAGAACAATCACAAGAAATAAAGCAGGTGTCACTTTTTGAAGGGAAATCTAATCTAAAAGTACAATTTCTTGAATATTTTTAGCTGCTTTTACTTTTATGTGATACAAGCACTCCAACTTAAACTTAAAGTTGCAAACTTTAACATTTTTACGATCTCAAAAGCGCATTTTTGATAGCGCTTATGGTTGTAAATGTTTCTGCAATAGCCATTCAATGTATTTATGTTCAGTAATTACCTTTCTGTATAATAGTTTTCATTGTTAGTGGCGGAGTCCGTGTACCAACAGTAACCATTTATTGTCACCAAATCAACTACTGAAATCTTAATGATTATAACGTTGAGTGAGGAAGCAGTACTAGTATAAAACACTCAAATTAACTTTCTATTCTCTGGTCTGAAAATCACACACGTTGACACAGTTACAGAGGAGAGAGAAGGCAGATTACTAATGAAGTAGGAGAAAGAGAGGGAGATTCATTAGATGTCTTACCTCCTGGAGTAAGTCAGCCTGCTCGATGGCCTTCAACACGTTCTTTTTAGACGTCTCCTGAGCTTCTCCGCCCAGCAAGAACTCATCCAGGATGAAGTACGCCTTCTCAAAGTTGAAGATAATGTCCAGCTCACAAACCTGTTGTTGACAAACGAAAGAGAACACTAATTATGAATATTTTAAGTCTGTTTCAGTGGGAAACATATGAAGGCAAGGATACACAACATGTAAAAGAATAAGAGAGATGAGGAGACATCGGAAACGTACACTGCCAAAGTATTTGTCCAGCAGCTCCACGTATCTGTGGATGATCTCCAGAGTGATGAGCTCGTTGTCCTGGTCCTCGATGGCACAGCAGAAGTACAGGCTGGCATATCTGCAACACAGTCACATGCCAGATAACTTGAACTAAATACACATTTAAAAAAAAGAATCAGAAAATGCACCATTTGTCCTGTAACTTGGTGCAGTTTTGGAGAAAATGTCAGCTATTTTAAGGGGACATATCATGAAAAACACACTTTTTTTAGTGCTTCAGTTCACATCCATTTGGGTATCTGGAGTGACTACCAACCCACAAACTGTGAAATAATAATAACCCTAACCCTAACCCTTTTTTAACATTTAGGGGCCGTTCACAGGCCGAGTTTTTTGCACCCTCAAATCCATTGTTGTAAATGTAGACACATGGAAGGTGCGCTCAAAAGCGAGCGATGCCGGCGCGGTGTGCAAGCGTTCCCAAGCGCCTATTTTTCGGGGCGCGACAGCTGCGCATTTATCTCTCTTTTGACTTTGTTTAGTTCAGTCAGTGAGGCTTCTTGCTAAATTGCCACAACTTCATCATAATCGTCATCGCACCACACAGGTTTCGGTTGCTTAATAACGGCAGGCGCAACAGGAGCGCAAGCACCTTGGACAAAGAACGTATATCGCTAAGAAGTGAAAGTCAATTGTTCGTTCCATTGCAACATCAGCTCCCAGCAGCAGAGCTACGCTTCTGCCATTTTGGACTGAAAGAAACTACCGGACACCAGTAAAACGTCCGCCTACAAAGAGCCGTACAAAAGTAAAACTAAATTATTTCTATTCTATTGTCATATTCTACCGAAATGGCCTGTGTTGAACAATAAAAATATTATAAATATAATAAGCGTTTTCAGTCCAAATTGGCGGCTGTTGTCAAAAAACACCGGAGTTTCGTCCTTTTGCTTCTATACTCTTTGTGTTGGATAAAAGGATGAAAGCGGCACGGCTGGCGTTTTCCACGTGTCTTTAGACGCTACATGTGAACACCGCCTAACGCATGTAAACATGTTTTAGTAGAAACCCAAAATACAAGTATGAACCTGAAAATGAGCATCATATGTCCCCTTTAATAGTCAATGTTTTAGTATGAACAATTTAATTTGTTTTGCAAGAAAGAAAAGTTACCAAACTGTTTGTGTATGTTTTCAATTATAGTTCTTAGAAAGTCAGACTTTTAAAAAAAATCTGAAATTGTCCAAGAAAACTGCAATTAGTGCATCTCTCAAAGGAATCTTTCACTGTGAAAACATCAACCTGATGAAGTAAATATAAGAAGAGCTGACTTTATGCATGCTTATAAAGTGTCTCCCAGCTCACTGTAATAGTGCTGACGGAGCACTCCTGCTGTTTACTGTGTTCAGGGTATTCATTTAAAAGCCAGAAGCCGGATGCAGAAGGCTGTATGAGTTAAGCCTCATGGTTCTTTATCCCTGATAATCCCGAAGGCACTCTTTAAGCATGTGATGATTGGCTAATAAAGGAGCTGGTCAGTTGATCCCTCACAACCAGCGGGTGAGGACGGCACAACGGACTCGGCTGTAGATTTTAGAAAGATTAAAAAATACTGGAGCAAGTCTCAAACTCGACGTGTTGGCATTATGGATCTGATTTATATTCCTGAACTGTGTCATGGTTTAATCCATCCTTCTCTGCTGTCTGCAAGCGAATGAAAGACTTTAACTGTAGCTGACTCATAAAGCAAACCAGGCACGGCAAGAGGAGGTCAACGGGTCAAACCTTTCAAAGCAAATGCACAACTCTATGTAGAAAAGGTTCAGAATATAATCTGCTTCTCAGTGAGTGTGTTTACATGCACACTAATATTCCACTATTATTCCAAATATGACAATATAAATATACATATTCTGTTTGGATATTATGAATTAGGCATTTTCTGATTAAGTTCAAGTTCAAAGACAACATGAAATCACACAGTAAAAACAGCACAGACTCAACAGCACTGCATCCATGAACAAGCATAACAACAACATCAGCAGCGTAGCATTCAAATCAAGACGCCCAACAAGCAAACAAAATCGCCAGCGACAACGACACAAACTGCTTGTAAACGTTCTGTTATTCCGTCTAAACAATCCACCAAAATCTACTTCTGAAAACGCTTTAAGAGAGAAATCGTTTATGCCACTGCTGGTTTCATTTTAGAACTAGATCGCCTGGTTTCACAGCTTGGTCTTAGTTTTTTGAGGCGAACACGTCACGCTGGACGGACTCATTTGCATAAAGGACTGTTCCCCACCGTACAAGAGCAACAGCCAATGAGGAAACTCCAACACTGGACCGACCAATCGTGTAACTTCATCACTCGGTCCAGCCAAAAAAGCTGCACAGCATTCGAATGTTGATTTAGAATTTGAATGTTATGAATGAAGCTTCGAAGCTTCCAACTATTCGGTACAGCCCGAGAAAAATCTATTAATGTGTTTGTTGTGCGCTGGTGCAAAGTCGCTGACTGGTCAGCATACTGTACAACCTTCAGACCTCAATAAAGAGAGGATTTGAAAACCAAAGTCGCTGGGTCTGGTTGTCCTCCCACAGAAAAAAAATGAGTTTCAGAGACTTTGTTTCCTGCATTCTGGTGACTTAAAGAGTGAAAATAACAAAATAATAAATTCACTGCAACAGCATTTATATGTTAAACTTTTGATTTTACCGTTAACTCCCAGGAAAGAAAACTGAATTATTCTCCCCTCTGGTGTGAACTTGAATCTCTGGTATAAACTAATATTCATCAGTTTTTATTTATTTTTGCTCCTGCTTGAGTATTTATTTCTCTTAGTTCTCTCTGTTTCTCTCTCCTTCTCTCACTCACTGAAGGTTCTTTCAGACACAACGCGACAACGGCACCACTGAGCTCTGAAACCAAGCCTCCAGGAAGATCGCCGGTCGTTGATCCCAACTTTCATAGTGGCCAAACGGCGGTACTACAACTTCCGTGTCCATCACGTGATGCCATTGGGCCCAAAAACACTTTTCCCATAGACTTACAAAAGGAAAGAGACGTCTGTAACTCAGAGGATAATATTTTTTACGTAAATCAACTCCCCAGTATGAACACTCGAATAATCCTTATTTAAACCATTAGGTCCTAAAAGCTGTAAAATGCACTAATAGCTGAATCCAGAGTTATTTCTCTTCCTCCGTTCATGTGAATGAGACCCAGACCGTGACGACAGCGCAAGCTGTGATAACGGCGTGACGTTGGGACCCCGTGACCGAGTCGTGTGACCGAGTGGACGCTACTGCGCCTGCCAATGGATGCGGAAGATCACCGGAAGATCCGGGTACTTTTCCAGACGGAAGTCGAGCCATTTTGGCTTCATGCTCCACTGAGCAACTTTCATAGGAATGAACCTCCCCGCTTCCAACACTGGATCCAGTTCTCTTTATACATCCATGTCTGAAACCCGCGCTGTGGCGAGCGCAGCTTAAACATGAGCTCAAACTGCGCTGTGTCGCGAGCATAGGCCGCTCTCTTCCGCCGGGAAACGACAGTTGGTGTAGCTCTATTGTTCAGGTGGAAACAGTAGGGATTATACACACTGTTCAGTTCCACAAACATGTTGAGGTAACGAAAAGGAAAAAAAAAGGTGTGAAAATTTGCCATAAATCGGGAGAAATGCAGGAGAATTGTGACCCCAGGAGGAAACCGGGAGAGGGGCGATGAAACACAGGAGTCTACCGGGAAAATCTGGAGGGTTGGCAAGTATATCAGCACCTCGAGTCCTGTATTTGTCCCCGTCGGGTCACCCGGGTTCACCAGTAGTCTGTCCGTCTGTTGTCACAGCAACAGGATATAATGAGGTAAAATTAAATTTAATCTGATAAAACTACGTCCTGTTTCTCCAGCTGAGCCGTGTCTATGAGCTATAGGTGTACGAAGTGTCCAGAGAAGTGTGAAACACTCTGTTCAACCAGAGAGCATTTTGTTATAAACAAGTCTCACCTCTTATACACAACCTTGAGGTCTCTCCACTCCAGAAAGCTGCACATTTTGGGCTTTCGAGCCAGGACCGTCTGCACCAACTCCCTGGTGATCTTCTTTTTCTCCTTGTCAGACAAAGGCACGTACCACTTCTGAAGCCGGAGCTTTCCCTGTCGACTGAACAGGAGCATGAACTGCATCTGAAATGAAGAGAAGAGAAGAAAAGACGACTTAGAGCAGCTGTGAAACACAATGAGGGATGAGATGAAGGAAGTGGGTGGTTGAAGACATCCGCAGAATAAAGACAGAAAGCATTCAGGACACACTTCATCACCGTTTGTATCATGGGCATGTTCAAATATTTATTCATTTCTTAGACTGCACTGTAACTCTTATTCTTGTATTTTACAACTGTTTTAATCTATTTTAGCTTGTTTTAATTTTTATTGGCTCTGTAATGACTGTTTTTAAATTGTATTTTAATGTCCTTTTTTATAATGTGTTTCTTTTGCACTTTGTCTCGATGCTTTTGATGTTTTATGAATACACTTTGAGTTGCCTTGTTGATGAAATGTGCTAAATAAATAAACTTGTCTTGCATTGCATTTTACATGTATTTTGCAACATCAAATAATATTAATATATAATTTAAGAGATTATCACCTCATGTGAATAGAGGAGAAATGCTTAATAATACTTTTTGAGGAGTTTTTTTTTTCTCCATATCCGAAGCGAGGGTCTAAGAGCTATGGAAGTCCATTTCTGCCAATAAAAGAAAAAAATAAGATGAAAACTTGATGAAAAGTCCTGTGATGAAAGTCATTATAATCATAAACTTTCTCAAAATAATGATTTAGTATCTCAAAATAACACAATTCTAATACTAAGTCACTATTTTGAGCTACTAAGTCATTGTTTTGAGATACTAAGTCATTGTTCTGAGATACTAAATCATCATTTTGAGATACTAAATCATTATTTTAAGATACTAAGTCATTATTATGAGATACTAAGTCATTATTTTGAGATACTAAGTCATTACTTTAATATACTAAGTCATTATTTTGAGATACTAAGTCATTATTTTAAGATACTGAGTCATTATTTTGAGATATTAAGTCATTATTTCAAATACTAAGTCATTATTTTGATAAAGTTTCTCATTATAATGACTTAAAGGATCTTTTTTTTTTTTCAACACAAGGCTAAGTTTTCATCTTATTTTTTTTCTTTTCTTTTACTGGCAGAAATGGTCTTCCATACAGGATAGAGGGTGTCTCATGCTGTATTGATTGTAAAGCCCCCATGAGGCTGCATAAATATAAATATAAATAAAATTGACTTGACTTGAGTAGATATTAAGAGCCAGACTGATTCTGACAACTTGAGCCAAATTAAGTAAATTATTACTGTGGGGGGGTGCTCAAGAAATTAGCAAGATGCGAGACAAAAACAGCCAATAGCAGTACAGTTAGTTAGTTCAGCTGTGTGTGTGTGTGTGTGTGTGTGTGTGTGTGTGTGTGTGTGGTGCTGCAGGTGTTTAACATCCTGCACAGTTTAGCTACCAGAGACAACAACATGTTTTCAATTCAACGACATGTCACAAACCGAGTCTGTGCATTATAATATATCAGGTGAAATAAGACACTTACCGTGAATAACAACAGTGTGTTTCCCTCTGAAGGAATCAGCTGCCGTCCACCGCCTGCTTAAAACATACAACACAGGCTGTCAGTGAGCACCAAGCTTCTGATTGGGCAATGAAGCCCTTACAACGCTGTTCATTGGCTAACATTCTGTCGATAGTCCCCGCCTATCCAATCCTTTAACTCGATACCTCGGATGTGGTTGGTTGGTATACACGTCAATCAAACCACGAGGAAATCGTCATCATCAAAAGCATCAGCTGAATGCTTAAATTTGACTTTAATTAAGGTTAAATAAAATAAAATAAAATAAAATAAAATAAAATAAAATAAAGTAAAATAAAATAAAATAAAATAAAATAAAATAAAATAAATTAACAGAATAACCAGGATGCCAAATAGTTTGTTTGATATGGTGGACAACATTACAAATAATATTAAATAAATTAAATAAATTTAAAAAAAAATAAGTAAAAAATAAAATAATAATATAATATAATAACATTACTCCACATTAAAAGCCAGATTAAAAAGATAATATTAAATAAATAAAATAAAATGAAATAAAAAATAAAAAATAAAAAATAAAATAAAATAAAATAAAATAAAATAAAATAAAATAATAATAATAATAATAATAATAATAATAATAATAATGATAATAATAAAAAACAAAAACAAAATAAAATAATATGAGGCACCTTTCATACAAATATGCAGCCCAAAGTGCTTCACATAAAAAATATTTTATATCCTTAGGCAGTGAGTTCTACAGTTTAGGGGCATAAAAACAGACGGTACTTCTATGAGACATAAAAAAAACTATACTTCTAGTGGTATACAACATTTAGAGCATGTCCATGCAGGTGACATCAGGACTTTAGGGTGGACATTGGGACACTGGCTCCCTCCCTCACTTATCAATCAATAATTACATCACACCAAATGGAGAGAGAAGTGGCTTCTCTGTTGATGGCACCACAATATTGATTTACCCATGCAGGACCATTTTCTGTTCAACACAGTGAGGGTTTCTGGACAATATCTGTCATTGTTTTGTGTTGTTAATTGATTTCCAATAATAAATATATACAAACATTTGCATAAAGCAGCATATTTGTCCACTCCCATGCTGATAAGAGTATTACATACTTGACAAATCTCCCTTTAAGGTACATTTTGAACATGTTGACAGGTAAAAGACTCTTGATTTATTCACCACAGGTGCAGTACAATAGACGAGCCTATAGGGAGGTGTCTAAGGGCCAATAAAGAGAATTAGATGAGGCCATCGAAGGCCTGTGGATTACAGTAATCCCGTCCACTACAGCGTTGAGTATCACACACTCATCTCATTCCAGCACGAAGAGGAAGATGGAGGTCACTGCTCGACGTGTTGCTGTGCTCTTCCTCCTGCTTCTATCTCACGGTAAGACACTGAGCAGCATATTTAAATAATAAGGCCTTAAAAAACAGGAATATACCCACTGTTCTGCTCGGTTATCGTACCTTTTTGTAACCATTGTTTCTTCTGGTCACATCATGCAGAATAATTCATGTTAATCAAATGAAAATACCTGCAAAAAAATCATAAATTTGTGTTAATTTGAGTTTATTTTCCTCTTTAGCTTCTTCTGTAAAATGTGGTTTTATCTTTCACATTTACTTTCATCTGCTTCTACATTTCATGCCTCTGTTGCTGTGGTTCAGCCCTGATCGCTGTTCACTCACAGGAGGTAAGAGCCAGATAATAAGAAACCAAACCACCTGAAAAATGTGATGTGAACTCTGGATTAACTCGTCTCCGTGTGTCCTCCAGGAGGAGGAGGCCGTCCAGGTGGAGGAGGCCGTCCAGACGGAGGAGGATCTGCAGGAGGAGGAGCAGCAGGTGATCGAGACGTGGACATCGAACATCAAAACCTGCAGCTGTGACTGTGAGTCTGGTGATTCGCCGATACGTGTCCCCACTGACGTCCCACGGGTCCCGCCCACCTCGCTGCTGCCGCCGTCACCTCAGGGTCACCCGCTGTACTGCATGCCAGGTGAGGACGCCGCCCGCTGGGTCACATGACCTGGGTTGACCTGTAGTCTGGGATGTTGGATGTCTGTTACAAACCAGGACAGGAAGTTATTTAAAAAGTTGATAAAAGGGATGCACAGGATGAACATCACACAGGTGGAGATTAATGGTTGTATGGTGGACACACAGAGAGAGAGATCCAGCTGCTGTGATGGACCAGATTAACCCTCTGAGACCCACAACAGTGTTTTAGTCTTTTTTAGGGGGGTCCAGGGGGTCTTTAGGGGGAGATAGCAGGTCAACAGTAGACGTCACATAGAAGTGGTGTACATCATCTGAAAGCTGGGAACCTGGAGATTAATTCGAAATGCAGCTCAGCACTGTGTGTCAAGTTGTTCTAGTCATAATATATGATGTCCATCCCCATGCTCTATTATGTCTCATAAGTTGTTGCAGCAATTATTGGGTTGATACCATTTGTTACACAGATTTTGTGTTAAATTTAACCATTTTTTACCACTAGAGAATTGATAAAAATGATCAATAATCCCTCCAAAATACCACATTAAGACACCAAGACCTTGAGGAACACCATCGAAAAAGACATGCTGTGATTTGGGATCAAAAACTTTTTGACATTTTGGAGATTTCTGCAAGAATTTGCATTTTTTGGTGATTAGATGGCGAGCACTTGTGTTGTGTAAACTGTTCAGAAACCCCCTTATTGTCAATCTAGCTAGGAAAGCCATCCATCCTCTGAATGCTCTAGGTCTCTAGTTTGATCCATCCATCCTCTGAATGCTCTAGGTCTCTAGTTTGTGGCTGTAAAGACTCAGAGGTTTGGTTATTATTTTTTAGAGGTGCTGAGATGAAATTTAGGGGTGCTTGAGCACCCATAAAAGAGTCTAAAATCACCACTGCTTTCACTTTAAGTTAAACGGGCTTGGATCTGTTCTAATAACAGTTTAGGTTTAAGAAATGAACAACTGTGAGTGAGAGGCCTGGAACAGATAATCTCATTACCTGTGCAGGAATGTGATGAGCAGATTAAGGAGCCCAAAATAGGTCGTGGCCTTCAGTAATAGCACGATGCTGGACAAAGCAGCACACAATCAGATGATGTCCCCATCTCCCTCCTTCCACTTTATCACGCAATCCTCCGCCGTATCACGTCTTAGTGTAATCAGGCTGCTCAGAATTTATTAATATTAGAGAATAAAATCAAAAGTTACTTGGATATTATACTGACTTAGTTTTTTAGGCTTATGAACTGGATTTCTTTTGCATTTGCACCCAAGACTTGTATCAACCTTTTAATGAATTGGATGTGCATTATTCTAGAAAGACAGCAATTTATTTTGACATAGTTGTATAGCATAATTAACTCTAGTCTTCCACGTGTTATAATGGCAGAATTTTACCAATTAAAAAGTTTTAAATGTCCTCCCCAGAATGCCCGTACCACCGAGCTCTGGGCTTTGAATCTGGATCTGTGTCAGAAGACCAGATCAGCTGCTCCAACCAGGACCAGTACGTGGGCTGGTACTCCTCCTGGGTCCCCACCAAGGCTCGCCTTAACAACCAAGGCTTTGGGTAGGTCATGACAACCCACTTCTTCTTCTTATTATTATTACTGTGAAGAACAGAAGCATAATACATGTTGATTCTTCGTTAGGTGTGCGTGGCTCTCCAAGTATAACGACCAGCAACAGTGGATCCAGATCGACCTGGAGGAGGTGGCCGTGGTGTCGGGCATCCTGACCCAGGGCCGCTGTGATGCTGACGAGTGGATCACTAAATACAGCATCCACTATCGCACCGTGGAAACCCTCAACTGGATCTATTACAAAGACCAGACAGGAAACAACAGGGTGAGTCAGTCGATTTTAAATTTCTTTATGCAACAAATGAAAAAGTAAATATGTTTGTGAATCTTGTCATACTTTAGAGTCAAGGTCCAGTTTGTAGGATCTGGTGGCAAAGAAGCAAAGAGACGAAACTCTGGTGTTTTTTTGACAACGGCCGCCATTTTGGACTGAAAATGCTTATTATATTTATAATATTTTATTTTTCAACACAGGCCATTTCAGTAGAATATGACAATAGAATAGAAATAATTTACTCTTGTACGGCTCTTTGCAGGCGGATGTTTTACCGGTAGTCGCTTTCAGTCCAAAATGGCGGAGGCGTAGCTCTGCTGCTGGGCGCTGATGTTGCAATGGAACGAACTATTGACTTTCACTTCTTATCAACATACGTTCTTCGCTGGCGGTATCTAGTGGTGAAGTGAGGAGATTACAACCAACTGAAGCCTCTCCCGTGTGCGTGATGGAGAGCTACGGTCGGTGGCCGACGTGAAAACGCGAATGTTCCTCTCTAGAGCCGGACCTTGTAAGAGTAGCGTAGGTCATTTGGAGCAGAGTCAGTGTTTAGAGTGTGTGTGAAGAGGAAGTGAGTGGTGAAGCAAGTGAGAGAGAGAGAGAGCAGCAGAGGTTCAGGTCCTTTAACATTTAAATAAAACTCTCATGTACCTCTTTAAAGTGGAGAGACGTGATAATAAAGTGATTTAGTGAATCTCACCATGCTGTTTACTTTCCACTCCTCAGGTCTTCTATGGGAACTCGGACCGCTCCTCCACGGTCCAGAACCTGCTGCGCCCCCCCATCGTGGCCCGGTACATCCGCCTGCTGCCGATGGGATGGCACACCCGCATCGCCATGAGGCTGGAGCTGCTCATGTGCATGAACAAGTGCTCCTCAAGTCTCCATCCTTCATCTGATAACGAAGAAAAGAAAATAGAACAAAATAAGTTTGGGGAAATAAATAAGTGGTGAAATGCAAATGCAAAATCATGCAGAAATAAAAAAATAAATTTATAAATACATAAATAAATACATACATTTAAAAATAAATATAAAATAAAAATAAATGCAAAAATAAATAAAATAAAATGCATTAATACATTTAAAAAAATAGTAAAAATAAATACATTAAACAGAAGAATAAATGAATAAGGGAATTTATCCAAAGATAAATAAATAAAGCAGCAAATTAAAACAGAAATATCAATTAGTCACATTTTATCACTTAATTATCAAAGTAATATTTTTAATATTATTTTTGCTACATTTAATGACATATTTATTTATTTATCAAGTCATTTATTTATTTTTATTTTGGTTGGGTTCCATCCTCCATAACTTAATACATCTACTCAAGTACTGCACTTAAATACAAATTTGAGGTACTTGTACTTTACTTGAGTATTTCTATTTTCTGTATAATTCCATATAATAGTAAAACACTGACAGGGAACAATCAATACTTTAACTTTCAGTACATTTAGCTGATAATACTTCAGTAACATTTTAAATGCAGGACTTTTACTTGTAGTGGAGTATTTCACAGTGTGGTATTAGTACTTTTACAGTAGTAAATGATCTGAACACTTCTTCCATCACTGGTTATGACCTTCATCTCGTTAACACACCTCAAAGCAAACAAAGTCTGTGAAGGTGATGCCCTATTTCTCTGTGTTAAAGTCTGTATGAACTAAACATTTTAATATGTAAACCTTCAGAGTCAAACACTATAATAATAATAATACTAATAATAAAGATTGTACAGGTAAAGACTCAAATCAAATGTTTTATTTGAGATTTACTGTTACATATGTAAACATGAATATTCTAAAACTGTTAAGCATTCATTTGTGGGTTTATGCTCTCATGTAAATGCTCTGTTGATAAAACCAAACATAAGCAGATAAACACGGACTATGCTACTAATTTGTGTCTGTAATAAAAGCACAAACGTAATACTTGATTTCATTTAAACAGTTGATAAACATCTTCTGTTATAAATATTACCAAACAAGTAGTCACACATCAGTATTAATATAATACACGGTGCTCCTTCAGCAAAAAACAAGAATCCAAAGAGAGAGAGATGTATGAGTGTGCACGGTCCTTATACAGATACACAATACGATATACGTCATGTCTGGAGCCTCAAACACACACACACACACACACGCACACACACACACACACACACACACACACACACTGTGCACGTGATGGACGTGAAGTGAGGAGGAATTTACAGAGTCAATATTGCTGAGCCGTACAAAGTGCAACATTAAAAAGCTTCGGATTTATTTCTGCCAAGCTGCTCTCGTGGCACTTTATCTCAGACAGAAGACAGAAGACAGAAGACAGAAGACAGAAGACAGAAGACAGAGTTACAGAACAGAGCTTCTGCCTCCACGATGGAGGCTATACATAAGATTCATCCACAGTGGCTCAGTGTGGTCAACCAGGTAAAGAAATACACCAGAACAGTGACTCCCAACCAGACCAGGGGGTACATCATAGAGTGCTGGGAACAAAGGACTCTGGGAACATAGGACACTGGGAACGTAGGACACTGGGAACGTAGGACCCAGGGAAACCAGGATGCGGGAAACATAGGACTAGGGGAACAAAGGACATTGGAAATGTAGGACACTGGGAACATAGGGCGCTGGGAACATAGGGCGCTGGGAACGTAGGACGCTGGGAACGTACGGCGCTGGGAACGTAGGACGCTGGGAACGTAGGACGCTGGGAACGTAGGGCGCTGGGAACGTAGGACTCTGGGAACGTAGGACTCTGGGAACATAGGACACTGGGAACATAGGGCGCTGGGAACGTAGGGCGCTGGGAACGTAGAACGCTGGGAACGTAGGACTCTGGGAACGTAGGGCGCTGGGAACGTAGGACGCTGGGAACGTAGGGCGCTGGGAACGTAGGACGCTGGGAACGTAGGACGCTGGGAACGTAGGGCGCTGGGAACGTAGGACTCTGGGAACGTAGGACTCTGGGAACATAGGACACTGGGAACATAGGGCGCTGGGAACGTAGGGCGCTGGGAACGTAGAACGCTGGGAACGTAGGACTCTGGGAACGTAGGGCGCTGGGAACGTAGGACGCTGGGAACGTAGGGCGCTGGGAACGTAGGACGCTGGGAACGTAGGACGCTGGGAACGTAGGGCGCTGGGAACGTAGGACTCTGGGAACGTAGGACTCTGGGAACGTAGGACGCTGGGAACGTAGGGCGCTGGGAACGTAGGACGCTGGGAACGTAGGGCGCTGGGAACGTAGGACTCTGGGAACGTAGGACTCTGGGAACGTAGGGCGCTGGGAACGTAGGACTCTGGGAACGTAGGACGCTGGGAACGTAGGGCGCTGGGAACGTAGGACGCTGGGAA
Source organism: Sebastolobus alascanus (assembly GCA_916701645.2). NCBI lineage: Eukaryota > Metazoa > Chordata > Actinopteri > Perciformes > Sebastidae > Sebastolobus > Sebastolobus alascanus. The sequence continues at coordinate 799,417 of CAKAOJ020000209.1, read as the reverse complement.
CGTAGGACTCTGGGAACGTAGGACTCTGGGAACGTAGGACGCTGGGAACGTAGGTCGCTGGGAACGTAGGACGCTGGGAACGTAGGGCGCTGGGAACGTAGGACTCTGGGAACGTAGGACTCTGGGAACGTAGGACACTGGGAACGTAGGACGCTGGGAACGTAGGGCGCTGGGAACGTAGGGCGCTGGGAACGTAGGGCGCTGGGAACGTAGGACTCTGGGAACGTAGGACTCTGGGAACGTAGGGCGCTGGGAACGTAGGACTCTGGGAACGTAGGACGCTGGGAACGTAGGGCGCTGGGAACGTAGGACGCTGGGAACGTAGGGCGCTGGGAACGTAGGACTCTGGGAACGTAGGACTCTGGGAACGTAGGACGCTGGGAACGTAGGACGCTGGGAACGTAGGACGCTGGGAACGTAGGACGCTGGGAACGTAGGACGCTGGGAACGTAGGACGCTGGGAACGTAGGACGCTGGGAACGTAGGGCGCTGGGAACGTAGGACTCTGGGAACGTAGGACTCTGGGAACGTAGGACGCTGGGAACGTAGGACACTGGGAACGTAGGACACTGGGAACGCAGGACACGAGGAACATTGGACTATCAGATAATAAAAAGGTTGGGAACCACTGAACTTAAACACCCAGAATGGCTTTTGTGTTCCTCTAGCTGCTGTAAAAATTACTTTTAGGGAAAAACAGGCGGAAATAAAAGTTGTATAAATCAAATTTCTACAGCAGTTAAACTATATATAATATTTTGGATGCATTTATACATTTATTTTAAGTGATTGAACCAGTAGAACCACTTGGACGTTGCTTATGTGAAACCTTTAAGTAAGAAATGAGCAACAAACAGACTTAAATCCTGGTAGTGAGAGACGTTATCATCACATCCTTCAGCATCAACTTAACCCATCAACTGGCATTAAGTAGAACTGATCCATAAGGATGCTTCAACACTTTGACATAAATAAACATTTCAGTAAATCATTTTAGACCCAAAGGATCATCGGTATCGTCTGTACAAGGAACAGTTATTATTATGTGTGTCCTATTTGAGGTGCAACCATAGTTTTATTGTGTTTAAATACATAATTGAAAATGATGATTTACACATAGTGTGCGTGAGGAGTCAGTGCCTATATGTTAGTTAGTTAGTGCACATGGTAGTCAGTCAGAAAACAGTAGATGCAGTGCTTGGTTATCTCCTACAGAGGGCGATGTAGGTCAGGATTTCTGTTTAGTTTATGGCACCATAAGTGTCTAAAATGGCTGCTTTACAAAAAAGACATAAAATATCCTAAAAAAAATAAAATAACAAATATATTTTAACGATTGTCAGTGCCAACGCAGAAAAAACTGGGTATCACAATTCCTTTTACTGGTCTGCACATTTCATGGTAATAAGGTGATAATTAGCAAGTAACCTATTTGAAATTTCTTTGGAATTACTGCCAAATTACCCCCAAATTTACCTCAAAATTAATTTATAATAAACATGATTTAATAATTATATGCTAAAGTAGCATATACTGGTTAAAATAGCTGATAGAAGACACTTATGATCAGGCACAAATCTCACCATTGTGACTTATTGTCTACACAAATGTAACCCGGTAGCTAATTTCATGATTCAGGGAGGTTTTTAAAAGAAATTTCAAATAAGTTATTATGCTAATTATTATCTATTTATCAGCAGACATGGAAATAAACCAATCAATTAACTTTGTATTCTTTTCCTGGAAATGTATTAAATAAATTACCAGCTATCGGGAAATAGCGGAATATAATTATTAAATAACGTTTATAATAAATAATAAAATAATAATAATAAAAGTCCAGAATCAAGACAGGCAAACAAAGTAATTTCTGATAATTTATGAGGTAATTTAGCAGCAATTTCAAAGAGATGATTCAGGGAGTTTTTTAAGAAATTTCAAAGAAGTTATCATGCTAATTATTATCTATTCATCAGCAGACATGGAAATAAAGCGTATCAATTAACTTTGTATTCTTTTCACGGAAATGTATTAAATAAATTACCAGTTATTTATTACTGCTTATTGGGAAATAACAGAATATAATTATTAAATAATGTTTGTAATAAATAATAAAATAATAATAATAATAAAAGTCCAGAGTCAAGACAGCCAAAAAAAGTAATTTTTGATCAATTTTCAGGTAAATTTTGAGGTAATTTGGCAGCAATTCCAAAGAAATGATTCAGGTAGTTTTTTAAGAAATTTCAAAGAAGTTATTATGCTAATTATTATCTATTTATCAGCAGACATGGAAATAAAGCATATCAATTAACTTCGTATTTTTTTCCTAGAAATGTATTAAAGAAACTACCAGCTATTTATTACTGCTTATTAGGAAATAGCAGAATATAATTATTAAATCATCTTTATAATAAATAATAAAATAATAATAATGAAAGTCCAGAATCAAGACAGCCAAACAAAGTCATTTTTGATAAATATTGGGGTAATTTAGCAGCAATTCCAAAGACATGATTCAGGGAGTTTTTTAAGTAATTTCAAAGACTTTATTATGCTAATTATTATTTATTTATCAGCAGACATGGAAATAAAGTGTATCAATTAACTTTGTATTCTTTTCCTGGAAATGTATCAAATAAATTACCAGCTATTTATTACTGCTTATTAGGAAATAGCAGAATATAATTACTAAATAATGTTTATAATAAATAATAAAATAATAATAATAAAAGTCCAGAGTCAAGACAGCCAAACAAAGTATTTTTTGATCAATTTTGGCAGTAATTCTTGCTAATTATCACCTAATAACCATGACATTTGAGGACCTGTAAAATGAAGTGTTACCAAAAATTGCACTACAGCTCTATTTTCAAGAACAAGACTGCTTTGACTTGAGCAGAATGACGGAGCACATCCAGAAGAGAGACACAGCTTGGACGACGATCCTGGTGAGATGAACAGAGTTACTGACATTATACCAGATAAAACTATATTTGTTTAGAATGCCTTAGATAGTCTTATAACGTAATACTACGCAGTAAAATGTACTATATTCCTATATTGAGTAGAAACAAAAATACTTACACTTAAAATCTACACTTTATCTATCCATTTATATATATATATATATATATATATATATATTTAATTTGTAATATATTTACTTTATAATACAAATTATAATCAGAATTACAGAAGTAATAATATAAAGTCTATCAAACATGGAAGCTTTAAAAAAAATGAAGACATAAAAAGCTAAAACTGAAGGTTTGGTATCAGTGTGTTCATGTGTGTGTGTGTGTAGTAAGCAGGTGTTACGTAAGGGGACGTGTAGGAGCAACGGGGGGGAAACGGTGGAGTCTGAAGAGCGCCGCAGGGTGACGGAGGACATCACAGAGCCGTCTCTTTCAGGTCGTTGAGGTTTGGCATACGAGACCTGGAGGGGCGTCCGAAGCCGTGCCCGTTCTGGCCCCCCTTGATGCTCATTTGCTCCGGGTAGGGGTTCCCCTCGGGGCGACCCAGGGCCGACGGGTGCCAGCCGGACTCCAGCTGTCCCGGCAGCGGGTAGGCTGTCTGTCGGCTCTTCAGCTGGGGCGTGCTGACCCCCGAGTGACCCCGGCTCTCCGTGAAACCACCTTGAGCGGAGGCCGGATTAGGCAGCGGCTGGTAGCGCATGTCAGACTGCGACGTCTGGTTGGAGGACGAGGACGAGAGGTGCAGGAGTTTACGCAGAGACTTCAGTGGTTGACTCTGAAAGGGACACATTATTACAGATGACCCACATATTTAATTAGAAAACAATAAGATGCTTTTATTGTTTTCTTACCGGAGAGTGCGAATCGGACAGTTTCTCAGGCGGCCAGTCCTTGTCCCGGTCTTGGTCCCGGTCTCTGCTCTTGTCGCGGGTCCTGTGGCGGCTGCTCTGGTGACCGGAGGACCTGGAGGACTTCTGGATGGCTGGGTCCACCCCTTCACTAGGAACCTTTCACACAGTGGGCGGAGATAGATATCATTTAAACTGTCCAAACTAACAATGTCAAACATGTGACCATGGTGGGTCCACACAATGTGAAGGACAACAAGAGACACACAGAACGGCCTTAAAATGTCCTTTAAAGGTTTTATATAGAGTTCTATTAAAACATCAAAAATGTACAACGGCGTATTCGGACCATTGTAGGTAAAAAAAATTACAATTACAGAGCTGGAGGAGGGGTAATATTCCAAGAATAAACTCAGAATTTCCAAGATTAAAGTTGTAAATTTAGGAGAAAAACTTTGATATTCTCTGAGATTAAAAAGGTAAATTTAGGAGAAAAAACACAAATTTACTAGAAAAAAACATTTGAATATTCTCTGAGATTATAAAGTAGGAAATTTCTGAGAAAAAAACTTGGATATTCTCTGAGATTAAAGTGGAATATTTACAAGAAAAAAACTTGGATATTTTATGAGATTAAAAAGGTAAATCTATGTGAAAAAAAAATTGGATATTCTGAGATTAAAAAGGTAAATTTACGAGAAAAAAACACACATTCTTTTAAAATAATAAAATATTCTTTTCTTGTAAATTTACCTTTTTAATCTCAGAGAACATACAGGTTGTTTCTCTCGTAAATTTGTGATTTTTTTTTCCGTAAAATTACTACTTTAATCTCGGAAAATATTCAAATGTTTTTTTTCCTGAAATTTGTGATTTTTTTCTCATAAATGAACTACTTTAATCTCAGAGAATATCCACGTTTTTGTTCTCGTACATTTGTGAGTTATTTCTTGTAAATTTACCACTTTAATCTCGGAGAATATCCAAGTTTTTTTTCTCGTAAATTTGTGAGTTTTTTCTCATAAATTTTATTACTTTAAGCTCAGAGAATATCCAAGTTTTTTTCTCGTAAATTTGAGAGTTTTTTTCTCGTAAATTTGTGAGCTATTTCTTGTAAATTTACCTTTTTAATCTCAGAGAATATCCAAGTTGTTTCTCTTGTAAATTTGATTTTTTTCCCGTAAATTTACCAATTTAATCTCAGAGAATATGTATGTTTTTTTCTCGTAAATTTGAGAGTTATTTCTTGTAAATTTACCACTTTAATCTCAGAGAATATCAGAGGTATTTTTATTTGTAAATTCATTAATTATTTATCGTAAATGTACCACTTTAATCTCAGAGAATATCCAAGTTTTTTTTCTCGTAAATTTTAGAGTTTTTTCCCCATAAATTTACCACTTTAATAATCAGAGAATATCCAAGTTTTTTTCTTGTAAATTTACGACTGAGTTTTTTCTCAAAATATTACCCCCTTCCCCCGGTTCTGTAATTTTATTTTATTTTTTTTTACCTACAATGGCCCGAATACGCCGTCGTAAGAAAACATATTTGTGTGTGTTTTGTTATCCTTTACAGGTGTTGATTTACCATGGACATATATCTAAAGTAATTTTTAATAATAAGCCTTATTTGGTCTCAAGTGCAGTGACTTAATACAAATTATAAAAACCATAACATGCATCTGGTGCCAGAAAGCATTCATCGATCTGAGGAAGAGAAGAGACGACTCCTCTCGTTAATGATTGGATGATTTTAGACGTTTAAACAATCTGTGACGTACCTGAAGCCTCAGTGATTTCAAACAATCTACTCTTTATGCAGCAAACACTATTTTCCACCATCTCGGAGTCTGACTGCCTGATTCCTTCTGCCCAGATTGCATTTATTTGTGCTCTGTCATCAGCGCTAACCCCCTCCCAGCATCTGAACAGACTGTCACATATAAATAGAAATGTGACGGGAAGAAAGAGCCTCAAACACCTGTTTCATGCTGAAGATAGTTTAACGTGTCAAAATGTGGATGCTTTTATATTTATCAGCTCTTTTGGTTCCTCCTACTTCCTGATCTAAATGAAGTCAGGGGTTAAGATGCACCTCGAGGGGCCGAGAAGTTGATCAAATGCTGCTGTGTGATGTTGGAAAGTGAAGTAAAGTGAAGTGTAACCAGGCACACAGACTCTTAAAATCTCAGCTTAACCAAAGCAGAGCGCTCTCGTTCATCCTCAGCTCATAACCACAGACATGCTGTTGTCTGAAATCAGCGGTGACTGATCAGAGTCAAATGGAAACGACCAGCCAGATCCATTCATTGAACTGGAAACACGCTGTTAAAGGGACTGCATGTCACTTTTTACACGTATGAATCGTGTTTTATTGCAAATGATGGAACAGGTTGCAACTTAACCTAAAAAATTAGATCTTCCGCAACTTTCTGTGTTTCCTATATCAGCCCTTATTTGCAATAAAAAAACGATTAATACGTGTAAAAGGTGACATACATTCCCTTTAACAGCCCTGCGTTTCATTACATTGAAAACAATCAAATATCAATAATGTCAACATTCAAATTTACGACAGAGTATTAGGGTCACATTGAGGGGAATTTTTTTTCATAGATTTCGAGAATAAAGTCATAATATTACGAGAAAAAAGTCATAATTTAATGAGAATAAAGTCATAATTTATTGAGAATAAAGTCATACTATTTCAAGAAAAAAAAGTCGTAATATTAAGATAATAAAATCATAACCTTACAAGAATAAAGCAGTAATATTATGAGAATATAATCATAACTTTAAGTGAAAAAAGCTGTAATTTAATAAGAATAAAGTCATAACTTTACGAGAAGAAAAGTCGTAATATAACGAGAATAAAGTCATAACTTTACGAGAAAAAAAGTCGTAATATTACGAGAATAAAATCATCACTTTACGAGAAAAAAAGTCGTAATATTACGACAATAAAATCATAACTTTACGAGACAAAAGCCGTAATATTACGAGAATAAAATCATAACTTTACGAGAAGAAAAGTCATAATATTAAGAGAATAAAATCATAACTTTACGAGAAAAAAAGCATAATATTACGAGAATAAAGTCATAACTTTACAAGAAAAAAGTCGTGATTTAATAAGAATAAAGTCATAACTACGAGAAAAAAAGTTGTAATTTAAAAAGAATAAAGTCATATTATTTCAAGAAAAAAAGTTGTAATATTATAAGAATAAAGTCATAACTTTAGGATAATAAAAGTCTTTTCCTCCTCCAGTAAAGAGTCAGTTTCCTCCATCAGGTCTGTGTGGTTCTTTCTTCAGAATAAACTCAGTTTCTTTAACAATCTTTTCCAGGTCCTGATACTGATGATAATGTGGTGCTGATGAGCCAAAAGATGAAGTATTTGGTTATTTGTGAAACCTCAACTAAAGTATAACTTCACAAGATGCTCCACGTTCCTCATTTTCACACTAGAATAACACATCAAATTACTACTTTATAATATGACTTTATTCTCATAATATTACGACTTTTTTCTCGTAAAGTTATGACTTTATTCTCTATTTTTTTCCCCTCAATGTGGCCCTAATACTCCGTCGTACTAATTAGTCACGTTATTGACTCAGAGTTGAAGAGTTGTACCCTCACAGATGGATCTGACTGGTTTGTGTTCATTATTAGTGAATGAATTTTGTCGCCACACAACTGAAAAGAAGCGTAAAGTGAATCAATGGAGCAGCCTAGTAGATTACTTGTTGTTAAAGCATGCGATGTGAGATGGCGTTAGGAGTAGGAGAGTGTAAAACAGTGTGTACCATGGGAGAGGACACTACAGGGAGCACTCTCACTGAGGAGCTATGCTTTATGTTATTCTTTGGGCTAAACAGAGGGAAAAGACATTTCTTGATGACGGGAGGTCTTCCCTCGGGGACCTGCATCTGTAATATACAGAGGCACATGACTGGTGGCACAGGGAAACATGATGCACACGACAACAACAACAACACACATGATCATATATGTCTGTAATTGTTATTTGATTCTTTGAAGTTTGGTTGTTTTAGGATCTTCTCCATAGTCAGTGTATTACCTACAGTAGAGTACCAGCACAGGAGCAAAGTGATGTACTGCTGTGAACGGGGGCAGCAGCTAAACACATTTTAGACAAATCAATATCAGTTTAAGTGTACGCTATATTTAGAATAGTTTCACAGCTTTACCTCGCTGTCAGACAGCCCTTTCTGACGGGGAACTGAAGCTGTTATCTACACTCTCTTCAAAGCCACCAGACTCCATTGAGAAAATCAGTTATTTTACCTCTCAGAACACAGGAGTTGCTGATCTACCGCTGCATCCATCGGTTAGTTTGTTTGTGTTATTGTGTGACTTTGGTGAATCCGAACTAACCCTTTAAAACTCTCACAATAACACATCTAAATTAAAAAGATCTGAATGTAGATTTCCTAAAAAATACATTGCAAAGCCAATTTCTTTTGGAATAAATAAAAACCTTCAAACCACCAAAAAGTAGCACAACACAACAGGAAATGGAAAAAAAAAAGGTTCAAGTGAAGACTGGGACTATATAAAATATTAAATACGCTCTACCTTTCATATATATGTTTCTGAATTTATAGGTACACAACAGAGAGACTCACGTGCACTGAAAAGCATGTGCAGCCAGCCCGGCTACGTCAACAAAGCACAGAGAAGCTGTAATTATAACTCACACAGAGGGAGAGAGACAGAGCAGCAGAGCTACGCTTCCACCAATTTTGGACTGAAAGCGACTACCGGACGCCAGTAAAACGTCCGCCTACAAAGAGCCGTACAAAAGTCAAACTGAATTATTTCTATTCTATTGTCATATTCTACTTGAATGGCCTGTGTGGAACGAGAAATATTATAAATATAATGAGCGTTTTCAGTCCAAAATGGCGGCAGCAGCTGTTGTCAAAAAAACATCAGAGTTTCGTCTCTTTGCGTCTATACTCTTTGACTTCATTCTCTGCTCAGGTAGACATTACTCCTCTATATATCTTTACATAGACAATAGTTGTTTGCTGCTATATAAATGCTCTGAATCCCATATATAGAACCTGATATAGATTATTTTAGGTGTCTAAAATGCAGTACATTACTTTGCTCCCATGCTGGTACTCCTGTCTGTTTCTACTAACTCCATCTACTGTAGTAATACACTAACTATGGAGAAGAACCTCAAACAACCACACTGAGAAACACCTGAACTATCCCTTTAAACATTTGAAAAGCAGAGGAGGAGATAAAGTATGTATAGAGACGGCTTCACAAAACGAGGTCAAAGGACATACAGTGTGCATGAAACGGTGCATCCAGACATCCTCACAAGTATTTGACACACGAGTTACCATTTGAGATTTCTTCTTCTTCTTCTTTATTGCTCTGAAGAAGCCCTGCTTCTCCTTTTCTTTGGACGGCTCAGAGGTGTTCAGCACAACGGTATCTGGGCCAGTCCTGGAAATAAAACAGAGGCTACTGAGCGTGACGTCGCAACTAAAAATGTACCAAAAACTGTTCAACTCCCAAAGAGACCTGGCGTTAAAGCCGCCGCGTCATGTGACCAGTGTTTCACAGAGCGATGTACAATGAACAGATCTGTGTTGTAAGTTAGAGGGGTTATTGTTTGGTGTTGTGTTGTGGACGGAGGAGATGATTTACCAGGGGTCAAATGTCGGCTGGCGTTTGGAGTGGTTGGTAACGCTGCTGCCGTCCCCGGACAGACCAGAACCCCGGCTCGGACCCCTGCTGTCGTGGAAGGAGTTGTCTGGTCGGGGAGAAGGGACTGTTCAACAAACAACAAAAAGGTTCATTCACCTTTTGATGCACAAAATAAACTAATTTCTAGTTTTTCAGTCTATACTGGTTTACTATATCAAAGCAAACGGTGGCAGATAATTACGACGGCATATTAGGGACATTGTAGGTTAAAAAAGAAAATATTACGGAGCCGGGGGAAGAGGGTAATATTCAGAGAAAAAAACTCAGAGATTAAATTGATAAATATTTTAAAGGTCCCATATCGTGCTCATTTTCAGGTTCATACTTGTATTTTGTGTTTCTACTAGAACATGTTTACATGCTGTAATGTTAAAAAAAACACTTTATTTTCCTCACACTGTCTGCTTGAATCTACCTGTATTTACCCTCTGTCTGAAACGCTGCGTTTTAGTGCATTTCAACAGAAAGGCAACAGAATTGCGTTGCTAGGCAACAGCTTGAGTCCATGTTTACTTCCTGTCAGCTGATGTTATTTACATACACTGCAACAGGAAACAAACTGGGACACATTAAGAATGTTTTTGTTTAAAACCGTGTAATGATCCATATAATTGTATATTTGTGACATCACAAATAGACAGAAATCCTAACAGCTTGTTTCAAACGCACAATTTCTAAATACGGGCTGTGTGTGTTTCTCCGTATATTGAGCGTTTTGAAAGTTTAACGGTATATATAAAGCACTTAAACCTGCTTTATAATATAAAAGACATGAAAATCTCACTTTTTACAATATGGGACCTTTAAAAATAGCACGTTCAATAGCATTCAATCGATTCTAGTCAAAAATTAGGTGTTCATGTTAAATTGTTAAACTTTTTTAGAAGATTTTTAAGGATTTTTATAGTTTCAAATATCAATATCGGTATCAGGCTCAGAACTCTAGTATGCGTCGGAATATACAGTAGCTATATGACAGATGCTGTAAGTGTCTGCGCCCAGATGCATAAACTAAGTTTCAACCTTATGCAAAACATTTCCCTTAACTCAGGGGTTCATTTAGGAGCGTTGCATGAAGCCTCTCAGGTTGTCCCCTTGCATTCACGGTAGTTACTATCATAGAACAGCACATGTGCACTTCAGTTACCATGGTTACGCTTCCACTCACTCACATCATCTTCATCCTTTAACAATACTTGACAGCTTCTCCAAAATGGACAACAAAGAGAATACTAAAAAGAAGCAGGAAGCCAAATGAGAATGTTCTCCTCAAAGAATATGATATATATAATAAATAAAAATTAATTATTAGGGCAAAGAAATTCTTAGTCTTCTAACACTAATACAATTTAATTGACAGATAAACATGAAGAATCACACAAAAGCACCACTTTAAATCTGGTGTTTACCATAGATGTGCTCACAAGTTTCTTAGAAATAAGTCATTCAGCATGAAAAAATGACTAATCGACTATATAAATCTTAGTCGACTGAGACCAAAACGACCAATTAATCTAATAAAAAAAGACAACTAAGAGGGGGCAGCCCTTATAATAATTATATGTATATGTACACTGTGTAATACAGATTTTGAAGATAGACTGATAGTCAAATCTATATTCTCTAACTAGTTGTCTCTCATAGTGTCCTCGGTATCTCCTCGTTCTCTTCAAATTACCATAAATTCAGCCGTTGTCTTATATTCCACAAATTATTTCACTTTTAAGAGACTGATATGGGAATACTTAAGAAGCTAACGGCAAACACTTATGGATCAAAGTGCTTCCCTTACATCCTACAGAAATCCTTATGGTGATTTTATGCAACTCTATTATTTTCTTGGGCATCCTTAGATGAAAATTTACGCGAACCTTAGCCTAAGTGGTTTTATGCAACCGGGAACTGATGCTTAAAGGGACACTGTGTAGGATTTAGTGACATCTAGTGGTGAGGTTGCAGATTACAACCAGCTGAGTACCCCTCTGCTCACTCGTTACCGTGGTAACGCCGTATGGATGGCCTCACTCAGAGGTCATCCCGCTCCCTATGTAGATATTAAGGACTCATTCTAAGCTAACGAAAACACAACGATTCTTAGTTTCAGGTGATTATACACGAAAGAAAACATAGTTTTATTACACGGCTTTGTTGGATACTCGATTCTGATTGGTTCATCATGGCGTTCTACGGTCTGTTATTTCTTTATAGGACTCTGGAGGACCGTTTTTGTGTCAAATGATTGATTTCTTCAGTAAGTAGCCGTGTAATAAGCAGCATAATGTACAGCTAGCGGGTCATTGTTGTGAAATAAACCCCTTCAGGGCGACACAATGACCCACTTCCTGTACATTATCCCTCTAAATGTTGCACACTGTTCCTTTAAATGTGTGTAGTGCTATCAGAGATATGAGTGTGACTGAACCCACCTCTGTAGAAGCTGCCCACCCTCCTCGGCATGGACTCGCTGTAGATGTTGCGGTTCTCTTTGGAGGATCCCCCATCTTCTGTCTGCTGGTCGTGATATAAGCCAACCTGAGTCACAACAGAACACCTGGTCACATAAAAACAAAAGGCTCTGCTCTACATCTCTGCATGCCTCTCTGTCTCTATCTATATCTCTATCTGTCTGAGCTGCTGCTGATATATTTATTTACCTGACAGAACAGACAAAAAAAAAAAAGGAAGAGGAGGCGTATTGATTTACAAATTATAATAAATCTGCAGAGGCTATAAATGTATCTGAGAATCAAACTGCTCGGATGACAAGCTTGACTGTGCAATCATCAAGTAGTCACATTAAAGGGAAGCAAAGCACACTGAGAAAATGAAGAGGCACACAGAGAGAGAGAGAGAGAGAGAGAGAGCAGTTCATGACAGCAGTATCCACCCACATCCGCGCTCTCGGAAGACTGGATGTGGGTGGGGAATGGTGGGTGCAGGCTGAATGTCGGACCTCGTTTTTTTGCTGCTGTGTGTGAAAAGATGCTGTGTTGTCCCTGGTGGAGTCCCTTATGGGGGGTCTGACCTCAGTGGGTGCCTCGCTCTGTTAATGGAGACATGATGAAGCATGAAGTGAGCTCAGCATCGCAGCACAAACACACGCAAACACACACTATATATACTATATACAGTATATATAAATATACAGGTAATAGGATTCACTGTATATCCTAACAAGGAAGCCACACTCGCTGCAGTTATGTTAACACCCTGAGACCCGCAATCCTGAGTGTTTTTCAGAGGCTCTAGTAGGTTCAGTTCTAGGGCTAGAATGAATTCATGTGTGTTGATGTTAGTCCCCATAGGAGACATTTCATTGACCTCATTGTATAAAATGACCTGTGGTGACCTCTAGGATAATCACAGCCTCATGAAACTTTACAGCCACAAACTAGAGACCTAGAGCATTCAGAGGATGGATTGATCAAACTAGAGACCTAGAGCATTCAGAGGATGGATGGATCAAACTAGAGACCTAGAGCATTCAGAGGATGGATGGATCAAACTAGAGACCTAGAGCATTCAGAGGATGGATGGATCAAACTAGAGACCTAGAGCATTCAGAGGATGGATGGATCAGACTAGAGACCTAGAGCATTCAGAGGATGGATGGCTTTCCTAGCTAGATGGACGATAAGGGGGTTTCTGAGCAGTTTCTACACAACACAAGTGCTCGCCATCCAATCGCCGAAAAATGCCAATTCTTGCAGAAATCTCAAAATGTGAAAAGTTTTTGATCCCAAATCATAGCATGTCTTTTTCTATTGTGTTCCTCAAGGTCTTGGTGTCTTAATGTGGTATTTTGGAGGGATTATTGATCATTTTTATCAATTCTCCAGTGGTAAAAAATGGTTAAATTTAGCACCAAATCTGTGTAACAAATGGTATCAACCCAAAACTTTGCTGCAACAACTTATGAGACATATTAGAGCATGGGGATGGACATCAAATACTTCTATCATCATATTCTAAACCCTTATACACTTTCACTATTAATTTTATTTCTGATTTATCTGCATCTCAAATTAATCTCCAGGTTCCCAGCTTTCAGATGATGTACACCACTTCTATGTGACATCTACTGTTGACCTGCTATCTCCCCCTAAACACCCCCTGTACCCCCCCCTAGAAAACAGCTCTATCGTGGGTCTCAGAGGGTTAAACCTGCCGTTCCTACAAAACAAGATCCGGCTGAAAACCTAAAATACACATGATGATATTTTCAGACGCCACCAGAATAAATCCTGGCTGCTGCGTCGTCGTAGCGACTGAGGCAGAGCTATCCAACACAACCCGGTGTAGGCATTTGATATGATTAGATCATGTAGGCTTTCCTTCAGGTTGGAGAGGTTTGCCGTGGGCTGCTGACTGACCCGGCTCATGTCGTCCTCTCTGGAGGAGCCGCCGGAGTGGCGAGGCAGCGTGCGGTGCTGCAGCTGCGGGGACAGGAGCTGGAGGCTGCTGGCTCTGGTGGGCATGCCCTGCCCGACCACCAAACCCTCCTCCCCCCCGTGTGTCCTCTGGTGGTCACGCCGTACGTACATGGAGTGGCGGTGCGGCCGCTGCTGGGACGAGAAGGGGCTCGTGTACCCGTAAGGCAGAGGGTCGTGCGGGGCGGACAGAGAGTGAGAGTGACTCCTTTCGACGCCACTCTCCCCGGGATCCAGGGCGTCCGGCGACTTGGCCTCCTCTGTGGCCTTGTGGCGGATGGAGGAGCGCCGGTAGGACGAGTCCAGGGTGTTGCTCTCTTTTTCTGAGCGCGTGCTTCCTCTGCCAACCGGTCCCAGTCGGTCCACTCGGCGAGCCGCCGGGCTGCTCGGCGCCGTGAGGTCGAGGCAGCTGGAGGGGAAATAGCGAGACGTCGGCTCATCGGCGTAAAGATGCACGTCGTTTAAGTTCCCCACTGACTTGGCGTCGCTAAGCGTGCCGTAGCTCTTGGACAAGTTCAGGTAGCCGAACTTGGAGGAGGCCGGCGTGGAGCTGTGGGACTCCATGTAGCTGTGGCGGCTGTGTTTCTCCCCCGACTGGAGCGTGTTGGTCTTCCCTTCCACGAACGAATGGCGGTTCTGCTGCGAGCGGAAGTTGGATTTGAGGTACTTGGCTCCGGGGCCGTCGGACGCCTTGGTTCCGCCCAGGTTCATCTCGAAGTCGTTGCCCTTGCTCTTGGCCTCGCCCGGGCTGAGCAGCTGAGGCAGGTTGCTGCTCGCCAGGTCCATGTTGCACGAGGTGGAGTGGTTGAAGATCTGCGGCTGGTAGTTCTTGGGATGCAGCGTCGGGCTGAGGTTGATCGCTGCGGGCAGGTTGCCGTTGAGGAAGCCGTCGGTGCTCGGGTGGAGATCCTCGTGCCGGGGCAAGCTGGAGCACTCTCTGCTGCTGGAGCGGTGGCCTCCGGAGCTCTTCCCCACGTGGCTCCTGAGAGAGAGAGAGAACGGACCTGCATCAACATACTGCACATCAAACTCTACATTTTAACGCCACTAAACAGTAAACGCACTGCTGACCTGCTGGGGGTGGTGTTGTCTCCGTGGTGAGGTTTCCTCTTGGAGGAGCGTACAGGTGTAGGTGTGGGCGGGCCGGGTCGATCCACGAGCCGCAGGGTCTGGAAGGCCTGGTGGTTCAGGCTCTGCTCCGTGAGGAAGCGTTCGGTCGGGTTCAGCAGCAGCAGGTTCTAAAAAAACACACAGAGGGAGCCGGTGAGTCCTGGAAACACCGCGAGCATCCGGACCTCACAACAACCGGTGAGTCCTGGAGACACCGCGAGCATCCAGACCTCACAACAACCGGTGAGTCCTGGAGACACCGCGAGCATCCAGACCTCACAACACTTTGAAACAGTCACGCTGCTATGAGTCATCATCACCATTATCATGAAAGTCAGGCTGCTGCTACGTTTAACTTACAGTCACCAAACAGTGATGTGAAATATGATTTGTGACATTTTTCTAACTCAAATAAATGTTTAATCTTCATACACTAATGAAAGCTGAATCCTGTATGAATGCACTCAGTATAAAACCTGTGACATCTCTTCAACCATTTCCCTATGAGCTGGCTGGAGCTCTCTAAATCAAAATTGTATTGTTCGATAATATTTCAATAGTGGTACGAGTTTGTTTTTTTGTCCAGTGCTTTAAGAGCTGGTTTAAAGGCTAAAGCCTGGCCTAGCATACTGCAATCACTTTTACTGTTTCATACTGCATACTACTGAGGAACGAAGTATGCAGTATATACAGTACATACTGCGTTCCTCAGTAGTATGCAGTAGGCGGTTTCGAATACAGCCACAGTTTGAGCTGCGCTCGCTGCTGAGTTTAGCGCACATCACAGCGTGCAGCGCCCAAAGTGCAGTGGTGTCGCAGCGAAAGCCACAGGAAATAATGAGTTTCAGAGCGCAGTGGTGGCGTAGTCACGTTGTGAAAAGGCTTTCAGTGAGAAATGTAGAGATATTTAATAAGCAGGGGCAAAAAAATAAATGAAGGAATGAATGAAAGCTGATGAATAGCTTAAGACAGAGATTCATGCGAGATGGGTGAATTACTCTGTCTTCTTTCCTAAGAATTAAAAGTAAGATTAAAGATAAAAATGCTGCTGCAGTGTACTTATTATTTTGCTATTTTCATTCTTTAAAAGTCACCAGAATGCAGGAAACAAAGTCACTGAAATGTCCTGGGGGAGGACCACCAAAAATCCTCCCTTTTTTTGAGATCTCAAGGTTGGTACAGCAAGTCTGGGACAACAACAGAACTAAAACCACTCTTTGCTAATCATACAGTTTTGCATTAGCAAGCAGCAAACATATTTTTGTCAAATCAGTATCTGAAGTCAGCTGGAGACAGCCTGATGAGTGATGAGAGAGAAGCCTGTCCTTGCTGAAGTCGTTCCTGAGATGACATTGTGTTAGCGGTGACTCATTTATCTGCTGGGAAAAGCGCAAGTGCACAAGCTCAGCCCACATCCTCGACACGGAGCTCCTGTTTACATGCAGGCGCAGCAATAACAGCAGAGCTGGAACCAGGAATATGAAGCAGTGAAGAGGCATCGCGCAGTCACGACGTAAACACCACGATGACGACGAAGATGATGCATTTATCAGACGTCTAGCTGGTGAATATTTGGGGTTTTAAACTGAATAAAGTGAAATGTCTGCAGCTTTGCCAGAAGTGTGATCTACCTTCAGCAGGTCCAGCAGGGCGCCGCCGATGATTCCCAGGTATCTTCGCTCCAAGGTCTGGGGATGGTTCACAGCGGGGAACTAAAACAACAAACAGAGGATGATAGTAGAGCCAAAAAACATGCAGCCACAACAAATGTCCACGTGATAAACAGTCGAATAATCACGACTTTGTAGAAAGACCAGCGATATCATTCACCTGCGCTCTGTGTGTGGAGTAGAGGAGGATGGGAAATCAACAAGTTTTCATTGTGAGTGAACTTAAATAATAGTAAGACAGAAGCTAGTTATTAATCTTTAATAGCTAAAGATTGAGCATCACTAAGTCTTTGTACAAATATCTGCTTCAATCCTCCACATTCACTCTTCCTCTGTCAGATTTTTGTCCTCTGACTATTGTGAATCTGCGTCCAGAAGCTGTTCTTTTCACATCACACATTTCCAAGTGTTACAGAAAGCACACCGTAGGTGGCTAACGTGAAAAAACAACCATCAGACGTCCTAGTGTTCACTCACAAGTGTTGAGTGCTTTCTTGCTGGTCTGGTGCTTTAATATTACAATAAAAAAAAAAAACATTCATTCTCTCTTCTCTTCACTTGTTAGTTGTATTTTATCAATATATATTATGTTGCTCAGATTCTGCACTTTTTAATCACTGATATTTTTCACTAATCTTTTATCTCATTCATGCCTTAGTCCTTGTAAATATGTGTGAATGCACCATTTGAGGTCAACTGCAATGTTGTTATGCTCACATAATGACAATAAAGTTCCTGATTGATTGATTGATTGATTGGTCTTCTCTGATGTTATTAAGATAATCTGACTGTAGAATGGGAAGCAGAATTGTCTCAATCTGGGACAAGAGACTGAAATATACACATTAGGGCTGTCAAAGTTAACGCTTTATTAACGACAGACTTTTCCAGAATATTTTTTTTTTTAAATTTTGTCGATATTATTCAGACTTTTTTTTTGGGACTTTTTTTTGACTTTTTTCTGACATTTTTCAGACTTTTTATCATAAATTTTTTGTACATTTTTTAATATTTTTTCCGGACATTTTTCTGACATCTATTTTTACCTTTTTTTCTGACATTTAATTTTTTTTTTTTTTTTTTTTTATATTTTTCAGTCATTTGTTGGACATTTTTTGGACTTTTTTTGGGACATGCTAAATCTTTATGCTAAATGCAGTACCTGTGAGGGTTTCTGGACAATATCTGTCATTGTTTTGTGTTGTTAATTGATTTCCAATTATAAATATATACATACATTTACATAAAGCAGCATATTTGTCCACTCCAATGTTGATAAGAGTATTAAATACTTGACAAATCTTCCTTTAAGGTACATTTTGAACAGATACAAATGTTCAATTTAATATAATGTAAGGTTTTGCATAGATTGCACTATTCAAAGACTTAATTACACAGCATATTTCCAGAAATCTCTCCACATTGTGATAAATGTGGCTCAACAGAAGCGACCTCATTACAGAGTTCACAGAACTTCTGGATGAGGATATTTAGATTATTCTCACAGATATTGGTATTAATCACCCGAGGAATATCAGAAGGGCTGAGGAGACGGCAATTAGCTCAACAAAGCCTCTTATTTTACAGACATCTCACTGCTGAGAAGCTCTTATTTCTAGTTTGGAACAAAGAAAGAAAGTGCCCACTTGTTAAACTCATAAACTCTGCATTGACAGAGAATTAGATTTATTCTTAAAGAGCACCTCCAGACAATACCAAGTTAAAAATTCTCATAGAAATATTGAGGAGAATAGAGGATTTTTTTTCCTAACAATAGCAGGTTCTAGATGTTTAGTCAACAAACATCTCTGACCAACATGTGCATCTTACTGGAGAGAGTATTTCACTGAAGAAAAACAACTTGCACGTATTTATAAGCTGGAATTTAGGCTCCAAACCAACAGATGTTACACCCAATGACACATTTTTATACCTACAAGTAGGGCTGCATTTAATTAATCGAATATTAATCACGGCTTCCCACAATTAGATGATAATGATCGACTGCGATATTGACGTTTAAAATGCGTTCTTCCTGATAGAAAACTCATGTTTTGGCTTCACTTTTGGGGCACCGCAACTGAAGTTGCCGGTGAAAAACTTTTGTTGCGGCTGGATCCCAGAGTAGAAGAGTGTATACTGTATATTACTGATTTTGCAAAATGAAAATGCACTGAATTCAGTTGAAGGAGAACCTTATTTGAAGTCGTATTTTGATGCAAATATTTGTACAATTAGCAGGAATGTAGCTAGGGGCTGCACAATTAATTGGACATTAATCACGTTTTCCATTTTAGCTTGCCACAATTAAATGAACATGATCGTTTGAAATGCTCCGCTGATAGAAAACTCATAAATCAACGCTTCCTAAACTAACAGGCAGCCACTGGAGGGGACGATCCAGATGTTTTGGCTTCACTTTTGGGGAGCTGTCGTGCACGGACAGCGGGATATCAGAAGGGCTGCAGTCCAGAGTAGAAAGAAATATACTGAATGTTACTCGTTTTGCAAAATGGGTCAAACTAAAATGAATTCAGGTGAAGAAAGAGCCTTATTTTGATGCAAAGATTTGTACAATTAGCAGCAATGCTGCACAACCTTATTTTGATGCAAAGATTTGTACAATTAGCAGGAATGCTGCACAACATGGAAGTGAAAGCGCAATAAAAATATTTTGTCCCTAAAATCAATGAATAATCATCTCAATATTGATCGAAAGAATTGTGATTATCATTTTGGACTAATCGTGCAGCCCTCGAGTGTCCCGAATATAAAAATTGCAGCATTATCAAGCAGAGGTCTCATTTGTGGGGATTCGCTGTAAGGTTTTCACAGAGGGGCAGTTTGCAGACTATTATATCCTGAGGCGTGGGCAGGGAGGGGAAGAGAAGGACGACCCAGGTCTGTTGTACCAGCAGAAGACTTATCACAGCCTCCCTTCACAGAGCGATACAGGATACATGATACACGATGAGTCACTGTGATCCAATCAGTCACGGCACAGCAAGAAAAAAAAAAAGAGACAGAAAATAAAGGGAAGAAGGAGGAGGCAGAAAGAGACGAGAGAGAAGATCAAGTCAGAAAAGAGAAGGAGCAGAAATAAGAGCACCGTGGAGGAGACGGGCAGCAGAGTGAGGGGGGGGGGGGAAACAATCGATTCACCTGTTTTACGATGTTGAAATAGATTGTTTTAATGCCAGAATCGATATATTTGCTTCATCTGAGTCTATGTGGAGGTAGAAGGAAGTTACCGCTTTTATTGTTGTAGTCTGAGTAACGTGACGTCATATCTGTTCCGTATCCGTCAACCAAAACAAACCTCAGAAAGTATAAAACGTTGGAGGGTCGTCGTGGATACGACCTGCACCCTCACATGTTAAATCCAAAGTGGTAAACACTACACATCCAGTAAAGGATGGAAACACTTTGGGTTTCACACATTAACAGGAAAAGCAGAGCTAGACATCACGGCTAAAGCTGCATGCTAACTCTGTCACGGACAGGAAACGTTATCGTATCGCGGTAACGTTGCGGTCGAGCCGGCCGTCGCTCTCGTCTCCGTGGTCAAATGGGCCGACGCTACAACTGTAGAGCACCCATATACTGACATTTATGTTAAATGCATTGAAACGGCCCCGATGGAGCCGACCATGGATGGATAAAGAGAACGGAGCTGACGGGAGAGCTAGAGACGGACTTGGAGAAGTTAGAGGAAGTAGAAACGTGGGACTACGTCCGCTTTTCAAAATAAGATGTTAACAAAGGGAACTGTATATACAAAATACATCTATAGAAATAAGATTGATTGGATTATATTCACCAGAAGTATAAAACATTACATGTCCCTTATAAATTAAAAAGAAAATACCACTAATCTGTGAGGGAAATGTCTTTATTCTTTGATTTTGGGGTTGATTTTTGGGATATATTTGACTTCAGGACATCTCTGACTACATACATGCTGAAAATCAAACATTTTAATCGGATTAATTTAGATTTAGTGTTAAAAAAGTTAACAATAAATCGCAATATCGAATCGCAATACTTAAAAATCGCAATACATATCGAATCGGCACCCAAGTATCGTGATAGTGGAGAGTGTGAAGAGTGGCGTGGCGTTACCCGCAGCCCGTGGAAGCGAGGGTTGTTATAGAAGAGCTTCATCTGTTCCGGTGGCAGAGGTCCCAACACTTTCTGGATGGTGAAGAGCTGGTCGATCTCGCTCTCTCCCGGGAACAGAGGCTGCCCGTCACTCAGCTCTCCTAAGATGCAGCCCACCGACCACATGTCCACCGCCTTCCCGTACGGAGCCCTGCGACCGCACATTTAAAAGAGGGTTGTTGGTGATGAAGGCCGGGCTACTAAAAGGACATGACTGAGCTCTACGTACCCGAGGAGGAGCTCCGGAGAGCGGTACCATCTCGTGGCCACGTACTCGGTGTAATTGGCGTCCGTCCCCTCAGAGAGATTACGTGCAAAGCCTGGCGAGAGAAGACACAGGAAGTAATATAGTATAATGAGGAGCTTTATGATATGCTCTACATGCTGAGACACCTAGAAATGGTTTCACCTCTCTGGACGCTCGTTATGAAACAGTTATAAAGTAGTTGAGTTCGGAGGAAAGCTGCACTAATATACAGTAGAAGAGATGGTGCAGACACACTGCACTGGAAACAGTAGTCACATTAATGCTGTTTAACTCTTCTGCATCACTAGGGACATTTCTGGCTTTTTAAATTCTTTTTATCATTTTGTCTGCATTAATGAATTTGGCATACATTTTGGCAAGGGAGTGAGTTTTTTTTTATTTTATAAGTGTAACTTCAGCTCCTATAAGAAGTCTATAATAAACTGTGTAGCTTAAATACACTCAGACCCTTAAGGACAAAAATATCCCCATTGAAACCAATTAAAACCACAATGTTTGACCATTAAAGCATAAAATAGTTCACTCTATTATTGTTGCTAATCATTGACTTATGACAGTGAAAAAAAATAAAAATACCCCTAGCATTTGATATTCTCAGAGTTTAAAGTGGTAAATTTCCGAGAAAAAGATTCACAAATTTCCGCGAAAAAAAGACTTGAATATTCTCTGAGATTAAAGTGGTAAATTTCTAAGATAAAAATCACAAATTTACGAGCAAAAAACCTCCGCTATTCTCCGAGATTTAAGTGGTAAATTTACGAGAATTTTTTTTGGGATATTCTCAGAGATTAAAATGGTATATTTATGAGAAAAATCTCACAAATTGACGAGAAAAAAACCCTCCGCTATTCTCGGAGATTAAAATGGTAAATTTCCGAGGAAAAACTTACAAATTTATGAGAAAAAAAAACTTGGATATTCTCTGAGATTAAAGTGGTAAATTTACGTCAAAAAACTCACAAATTTCCGAGAAAAAAAAACTCTGCTATTCTCCGAGATTAAAGTGTTAAATTTACGAGAAAGAAAATCACAAATTTACGAGAGAAATAACTTGAATATTCTCCGACATTAAAGCGGTAAATTTCCGTCAAAAAACTCACACATTTTTGAAAAAAAACCTCAAATCAGTATGTTGTTTTCTTTTGAATAGGTCCAATTCACAGCAATGTCTCCACACAGTCCGGATGCTGATGATAACATAGTGATTCTTGGCTAAATTCACAACTATATCCCTATTGCTAAATCCTAATGCAAAGTCTAAATACAGTGAAAATAAATGTGCAGTAAGATGTCTGTTTGGCCTCTGTCTGCTCTCTCGATGCCTCCGGCTGACACCGAGCAGACAGCAGAGCTTCAGTCTCTCACTCCAGATTGCCTACATGATGCTGTCCACGCCATGTTTTCCCCCGTTTTGTTGTGCCGCTACCAGCTTGAATCAACGCGCGATTAGCCGCTTGTTTCCCCAACACGTTTCATTAACCGAGACGAGGGAAGAATACACAGCAGCAGCAGCAGCAGCCTGAGAAGCAGGAGAGGAGGAAGCTGCACACAAAGCTTGAGATAACCGGATGAAGCCGGCCTGCTGCCCTCCTCAAGCACAGCTTCCAGCCAAATATAGTCTCTGTTGAAAAATACTCCTTTTACATCGCAGCTCCGACTGCTCGGCCACCTTTCTCACAGCTCTCAGTGTTTGATGGAGGTGCTCACCGAAGTCACACAGCTTGAGGACGTCATCGGAGCTGATGAGGAGGTTTTCTGGCTTTATGTCTGAGAAGGAAGAACACGGATGGGGAGTTAGCTGCTGACATCATCACTATCATCACCACATCGGTCTCATTCATTAAATCCTTACAGTATTCTGACATAAAGCAAACTCAGTGAAAATTCACAGACAAAACCAGAACTTATACATCAAATCCTGGATAACGCTGTCATATGTGTGCCTGGTGTACAGTACTACGGGCCATTTGGATGCTCACTCTGCTGCATTCAGGGAGCCAAAAGCTCACACGGTCCATCTGGTTTCCTGCTCTGCAGCCACCGATTCGCCTAAAAGCTCACATCTCGTGAACAATAGAGTGATTGGTGACAACACATCAGAAAACCTTTTAAGCCCCTGTTCCAGTCAGACGTGTGCATTTATACTATTTTACAGTGAAAATGTACAGCATTGGTTCTAGCTGTTGATTGACATCTGAGCACAAATGGTGCCCAGTGATTGTGTTAGTGGTAAAAACTGAACTCTGTGGACCTGCATGAGCCTCTTCCAGCTTAGGATAAAAAAAATGTCTCTTCTCTGCCTAAGAAAAAAAAAAACGTTTCACACCAACCACGGATTTTCGTCAAAAAAAATTAGCATGGAAATTTATAAAAACTGTGATATTGTTGGAGAAGGCTTACGACCTTGTCCCCTTAAATTGCTTTAATTATTATTATTATGTCTAATGTTTTATCTTTACACCATCAATACAGTGTTTGTTTGTGGTTGCTCACGCTTTGTGCAGCTTATTGTGCTTCCACCTGGAATAAACTGTGTTATATAAATAAAGTTTGCTTGCTTGCTATTTGTCGTAAAATAAAGTAAAGAAAAAAACAGAGAGGTTATACCGCGGTGAACGATGTCATGCTTGTGGCACCAGTGAATTGCTCTGATTAACTGGAGGATGTAGCTGCGAGCTTTGTCAGTCGGCACACCGTTGGGTAACTCCTCCAGCAGCTCCAGCATGTTCTACAAGAGAAAGACAACAGAAATCAAGATCACCACCACGCTAGGTGACATTAAAAAACATCATAAAGTAAAGGGTCTGTAGAAGAAGCGTACCTTCTCCACATACTCAAAGACGAGATAAAGCTTTCCTCTTCTTCGGAAGGCCTCTTTCAACTCAACGATGTTCTCCTGTTTGAGGGTTCGGAGCATCTTGAGCTCCCGTAGCGTCGTTTCTTTAACCTCCTCATTTTCTGCGTGGAGGTCAGACAGAAGGTCAATCAGGATCAGACAGGACTCACATGTAGAGATGATGGGATGCATCCTAACACATCCTCTGATGAGGAGTTTATTGCCCACCTACCTTCGCTGTCCTTGAATTTCTTTATGGCCACAATTTCATTGGTGTCCTGCAATAAAAACACAGAGCAACTAATCAGTCTTACTGCTGCTGTTAATACGTCCTGACAGACAAAACACAACAGCAGAGATCACAACAAATCAACAATTCATCGATTAGTCGTCAACTATTAAATTAATTGCCAACTATTTTGATAATTAATTAATCGGTTTGAGTAATTCTAAATTCTAAATAAGTCTAAATTCTCTTATTGCAGCTTCTTAAATGTGAATATTTTCTGTGTTTTTTCCTCCTCTATGACAGAATATCTTTGAGTTGTGGACAAAACAAGACATTTAAGGACGTCATCTTAGGCTTTGGGAAACACTGATCCACATTTTGTGACATTTTATAGACCAAACAACTAATCGATTAATCGATAAAATAATCGACAGCTTAATTGACAATGAAAATAATAGTTAATTGCAGCCCTAAAACGTTACGCCGGGTTGCATTTCTCTAAAAGCTGATTCTGTTTCGACTTTTCGCCGCAGAAACAACACAGAATCATCTTGTAGTGTACTGTTGTAGCTGTAAAATGAGAACGTTTTTGACCCGGTAGCCATGTTGAGGAAATACCAAGCACCGCCCACTAGCCGGAGCACAGCCAATAGGAACGCTCTCTCTCTCTGAAATGACCTGTGATTGGTCAACCGTCTAGATGTTTAAAAGCCGGAAAACAGAGACATGAGGAGGAGCAGAAGTCTTCTCTCAGAACACTTGAATTACAATATGCTGAAAGGTTATTATGGATTTTTTGCCCAATGATGCCAAAAATATACTGTCTACTGCAGCTTTAAGGAGTCAAAAGCATAAAAAAACTGGGTGCCACTTTTCTGACTGAATGATTCACGGCTGAATTGTTGTGCAAATAGGACCGGGCACCTGGAAAAGTGAATGCAAAAACAATATTTGTCACTTGTTTACAAGCATGAGTGACATGAAATACTCAAACAGTACACGGAGCAAACAAAGAAACTCAGAACTAATCAGCACTGAGTCACTGTTTAGCTCAGACACTTCATCATCCCTCCATGAAGTACTGTGTGTGTTTGAGAGACGCCCCTCCGCTAGCCCCGTTTCTCGACATGTCCTAGTTAGGCCTGGTATTTCTGCCTATATGGCTCAGAGCTGTGCTCCAGTTTCCCCCCCCCCCCCCCCCTCCGTCAGAGAGCCAAAGGCAGCATCGCCATCGCAGCGCTCCAACATGGATCACAGAGAGCAGCGAGCCCTCCTCCCAGCACGGAGAAACATAAGATGACTCACAGCGGGGTCAGCTTCATGAGCATCACTCTGCTGCTGTACGCAAGGAAGTCTGAGTGAAGGGAGATGATGCTGCTGCAGGGTTTATCACCGCTTATATGTCTACATGTTGCTCACTTATACAGGAAATCAAACACATCAGTAGCTGCACTTCATTTCAACTAACCAAGATCTTCAAAATAGCAGGCTATAATTGTACTGTACATCTAACTGTTTACTTATGTAAGTCTGCACGATGGAGGTAATCTGAGCTAAAATAATACTCCAATACTGTCATTGTTCTGACAGTACTATGTGTGTTAAAGTATTACCTGTCATATCTGCATATGAGAAGCCATATTTGTACTTGTATTCATATTATGTTGAGAAGGTTTCTCATTATTTTGAGATATTAAGTAATTATTTTGAGATACTGACACATTATTTTGAGATACTTAGTCATTATTTTGAGAAAAATTCCCATTATTTTGAGATACTAACACATTATTTTGAGATACTAAGTCATTATTTTGAGATACTAACACATTATTTTGAGATACTAAGTCATTATTTTGAGATACTAACACATTATTTTGAGATACTAAGTCATTATTTTTAGATATTAAATCATAATTTTGAGATACTAAGTCATTGTTTTGAGATACTAAGTCATTATTTTGAGATACTAAGTCATTATTTTGAGAAAATTTCTCATTATTTTCAGGTACTAAATCATTATTTTGAGATACTAAGTCATTATTTTGAGATAATACGTTATTATTTTGATATTAAGTCATTATTTTGAGATACAAAGTCATTATTTTGAGATACTAAGTCATTATTTTGAGAAACTAGGTAATTATTTTTGAAATACTAACATTATTTTGAGATATTACATTATTTCATGATACTAACTCATTATTTACAGATACTAAGTTAACATTTCAAAAAAATGTCTCATTAAAATGACTTACATCTTTTTTTTCTTCATCACATTGGCGGCAATGTGCTTCCATAGCAACTACCCAACAAGTAACTTCACAACTTCACAACTCCCAAGTTAACCTTTTATAATTCTTTGCTCCAATTCACAACACATTATTACATCAGTCACTGAAGTCAGTTCAGCTTATTTCTGCTTCAAGTCCAAACCTCAGTCAGGAAGGGTTTAGAGATCCTGAAAACATTACTGTATAATAACCAATAATACTGCACCGGTGTTCACATCAACCTCTCATTTTGTTAACAGTCAATTAAGTTCTGCGGTGCATTATGTGTTCATGTTGGAGGGATCAGTTAAAGGACAGTAGCTGCTCTCAACCTTTTTGTGTGAACATTTTATTTTAAGCTCTTTAGGGATTCCCACGTGGCGATGGACTCTGAAGGCTCATTTGTGTGGGAGAGAAACCGAGCTGGTGTAAATGATTATTTACTATCTATCCCACCACTTAAAATTGCACCGATTAAACACTCGGGTCAAACGAGACCACGATACCTCCTAAATTCACACAACCTAAGGTACAGCATCTACAGCATTAAGTCTTGTAAACTAGTCCAACTCATTTAAACTGTTATGCAATCTGCTGTGATGTTGATTAAGTTGTGATTGAATCAAACACTGCAAGATTATTTTTCAGTTTCTCCACAATTCACAGTGGAGACGCTGATACACCAGTTTTATAACTATGTAAATATCACCCACTGGAAATGACAAAAAAGACCATAATTAATTACTAAGTTATTCATTCATTTCATAATCCTGATTAAAGCTGCAGTCATCTTGTGTGTTAGTCAGCGGAGGATGCAGTCATATCCGCGCAGCTGTGCAACTTTTCCTTCGTGCATCACGCTGTCATGTTTTTCTGTTAAAGTTTCGGCAGCAAACACTGAACCCAACATTAAGGGCTTCACTTCTGTGTCAAAGACTTGCTTCTGCACGGAGTATAACATGATCAAAAATTATAATAATGCCAAGATCCCATGTCAAAATGTCCAAATACGGAGATCAAACACGAACTGCTTGTCTGTGAAATGTGTTAATAACAGCCTGGTGGATCTCTGGGATGATCAACGCTTAAAGACAACAAAGAGTTCAGTTAGTAGTAAGGCTGCACGATTATGGCCAAAATGATAATTATGGAAGTTTTTATTGGACTTTAATCCACAGAAGACAATCCACAAATATGTACCATGATCCACAAATATTTCACTATCCACAAACATGTATTTTTGTATTTGTGTCGTGTAATCCACAAAAGTACAGGGCTATTTGGTGCATTTTAATTCCACACAATAATGTTATAGGTTTACATGTAAAGCTCTCGTGGAGCTAGTAAATGCACCTCATACTTACGGATTGTTTCTACAGATCTGCTGCGGTACGAATTGGACAAACTTACGTAAAAAAACAGGAGGGAAGCTGCAAATGTTACGTGGCCCACAGACCGGCAGGAAGCGATCCATAAATGCGCAAATATCATTCCACATGTACAAATGGATGCACAAATATGTATATATGACTTTACATGTAAACCTATAGCACTTTTATGTGGAATTAAAATACGTATTTACAGAGTAAGTTATGCGTGTTTGCAAATCGCCCTGTACTTTTGTGGATGTGACTTTACACGACACATATACAAAAATACATGTTTGTGAATGGTGAAATATTTGTGGATCATGGTACATATTTGTGGATTTTCTTCTGTGGAGTACAACTATTAAAGTCCAATAAAAACTTCCATAGATAATCACGATTATTTTGATCAATATTGAGATCACGATTATTTATCACGATTATTCCTAGATTTTAGGGACAGAATATTTTTATTGCAATTTCACATTAAAGGGCCCATATTATAAAAAGGTGAGATTTTCATGGTTTTTTTTATTATAAAGCAGGCTTAAGTCCTAAATAAATACTGTGAAAGTATCGAAACGCTCAAAATCCACAGGGAAATACACACAGCCCGTATTCAGAAACTCTGCATTTGAAACAAGCTGTAAGGATTTCTGCCCATTTGTGACGTCACAAATATACAATATTTAGACCCTTTACACAGTTTTAAACGTCAACATTCTAAATGTGTCCAAGTTTATTCCTGGTTGCAGTGCATGTGAATGTCATCAGCTGACAGGAAGTACACATGCACCCAAGCTGTTGCCTAGCAACGCAATTCTGTTGCAATTCCGTCAAAATGCGCTAAAACGGAGCGTTTAAGACGGAGGGTAAATACAGGTATATTCAGGCAGACAGTATGAGGAAAATAAAGGGTTTTTTGAACATTACAGCATTTAAACATGTTCTAGTAGAAACACAAAATACAAGTATGAACCTTAAAATGAGCATAATATGGGACCTTTAAATAAACAGAGCTCTGCTTTCACTTCCATGTTGTGCTACACTCCAACCATCAAAAACTCCAAATTTTATCCTTTTACTTTGTTATTGTCATCTATAGTGGTTATTTGCATAAAAACACACAATTCAAATGATTAGGAAATAAATGTATTTTTATTTAAATATTTGCATTATTTAAAAAATAGTCTTTCTAATTATATATCATAAGCTGCTTGGAGAAGCTAAACAGTTCATAATTCCCTCTCTATTATCTATCTTATATTGCTGTGAAAACATTTCCTTCAACTGCGACTGCAAATGTATTTCTGTTGCGACTCAACCTTTTCCTCAGTAGGTTTCTTGATATACTGTAGATACACATCAGTCCCTGCTGTAATGAGAGGGAGCATCGCTGAGCGTCTCTCAACAGCAGGTTGCTGAAGCAGCACTTCAGGTGATGCAGAGGACTGCAGGTGATGTTCAACGTGATAGACCACAAGCCACCGGAGAAAAACCCCTGTGGACTTTCACATTGAAAGGACTTTAAAGTAAGCGAAAAAGCAAAGTGGTGCTGGTGACCCTGCACACTGTTTTGTAGAATGCATATTTGGTGTTTTATGTGTATTTTGTGAGGATATTAGAGATGCACCGACATAACATTTTCTCCAAAAGTTACAGGAGCTTCTATCACGCTCACTGAAAAAAATCTCAAAGTTGTTCCAAATGTTTTTAAGGTTGTTTCTCCCTAAAAATAAAGCCATAAAAACACACATGAAGGCTGTGAGACTCCAGTCACAAAGGGAGCATCAACAGGTGGGCAGCGCCCGACAGTCCGATTTAGACTCTACCTGGGGACAATGATGACTTTAACATCCAGGAACCGTGTGTCCCCTCTACACGTCTCCGGCTCCTGATAGGACCACATAGAGCTCCACTCAAGGTGACCCATTTAATGCTCGACGTGAAAGTCCTTTTTTCCTCTGCTGTCCCAGTTTCTGTTCACTGGGAGCAAAAATAACTGTTCTCTTCAAAGGGGGGGCGGATAGACTCCACTAAATAAATCTAGATGTTACTGACAGCATCTCAGCTTATTTAGGAGGAATCATAATTAAGCCGACCGCATCGATTCTATTATCTGTGGGGGAAAAGAGCCATCGGTTACACAACCTACAATATGACGCTGAAGCAGTGCTGAAATAAAAGATGAAAAAAAGGAACATTTCTGATGAAGATAGGACGACTGCAGAGCGGTGGTGACTCACTGGATGTTACATGGCAGTGATGCTTAATAGATCTGGTCAACACACTAATTACTCACTTTTGGATCATTGTGTGGTATCTGCAAGTAACAAAGTCACAGACAGAAGTGATGCAAACATTAAGGAATAATTTCCAGCAGTTAATAGATAAATAATAGATTCTCACTGGGCAAAAGGACGCAGCATTAAAGAGTGAGTCATCCATGAACCACAAAATGTTTAACCTGATGTTGAACTGTCTGAGATACTGTGCTACACTTGTGGCCACACCCTAATTAATGACATCTCTACTCTACTAATTAGCATGTAGTTAGAAATGTTAAATACTAGCCACCTTATTCTCGGGGGCGTTACTGTAGAAATGATGATGGGCGTAACTTCCGGTGAGGTAGCGGAAATAGCGGTAAGCTAGTTAGTCCCATAGGCTAACCGTAGTGACTACCGTAGTGACTAACCGTAGTGACTAACCGTAGTGACTAACGGTAGTGGCTAACGGTAGTGGCTAACAGTAGTGGCTAACCGTAGTGGCTAACGGTAGTGACTAACGGTAGTGGCTAACGGTAGTGGCTAACCGTAGTGACTAACGGTAGTGACTAACGGTAGTGGCTAACCGTAGTGGCTAACCGTAGCGGTAAACCGTAGTGGCTAACCGTAGTGGCTAACCGTAGCGGTAAACCGTAGTGGCTAACCGTAGTGGCTAACCGTATTGACTAACCGTAGTGGCTAACCGTAGTGAGTAACCGTAGTGAGTAACCGTAGTGGCTAACCGTAGTGAGTAACCGTAGTGAGTAACCGTAGTGACTAACCGTAGTGAGTAACCGTAGTGGCTAACCGTAGTGACTAACCGTAGTGATTAACCGCCAATGGCGCTTCTTTTGAAAAGTAACTCGCCTTCAATTTAGCAAATCCTGCTTTATTTTTTAACAGATATTTATCTAACGTTAAATTAGCATTTTCTAAAATGTCCTTGTGACAACACCGGTGTTACCGATTAAACCGGACATTTTACAAGAAAAAGATGACGGTTAATATATGTAGAGCGCTTACTTTGATCTTTACCGTCGGGTGGCTGTGTGTAGACTTTTTTTAATACAATCGCTCTAGGAGGAGCGGATTAGCGTAGCGTTACCATGGAAACCACCGGTTCAGTGACACGATGCGCCAGGAAGTTGCACCCATAAATCATGCAAGGCATCATGGGGGCTCGGAGTAAGGTGGATAAAACAAGGAGAGACGTAATATACCAGGTTTTAGCTAATTGCTGTTTTTCTGCCCGTAGTCCCTGAGCAGGTAGGTAGAATTCATCACCTTAATGAGTAGCAGAGGAGTAGCTGGCACATAAATCATGAGCTTAAGGCTGAGAGGAAGGTATAAACACATTAGTGCCTGTTGATCGTATTATAAAAACAGTGTAAAAGAAGGATGCTGCATTAACAGGCTATTATATATATATATGGTTTCATATCATTCTGGATTGTACACACTGCTCCACCATTGGCTGAACATGCTCACTGTGTGTTGGCATCATGTCTTCAACCCTCGAGGGGTTTTGTGGACCTAAACCCTGCCAGGAAAATACAATCCCCGTGCCATACTGGAGCTGCCAGGAAGCCTCCACCATGTGCAGCAAGCATGTAGACTGCTTCTGGCATGTGCCACATATGTTCTTACTCACACGCTAATAATAGGATGACTCACGTGATCACGTGATGCTCTCCGGGAGAACCCTCGCTGCGTTTGTTGCCCTCAACTCACAAAATTGCTCGTTTACGTTTAATGACGGGATTGATTATGTGATGCGAGCTGCACAGTGTGAAGTTTCTACAGACTGCAATCAATGGAAGTGCCGACTTAGTCTGTTTCATATCGATGTATCCCTGTCAGGAGGTGTTGTTTTATCTACAATCAACTCAAGCTGACGTCTTTCTCTAAGATTTTCATGCCAACATCACATTAGGGCCAGCAGTCGTCCTCCTCCTGTTCCAACCAGCTTAACTAATGGGTGGGAAAACAAGTAGATTCACCTATGTATTGCGATTTTTTTCGTTACGATTTTGAAATATGGTAAGCAAATATATTTGCTTAATTTGAGTCTATGTGGAGGTAGAAGGAAGTTACCGCTTTTATTGTTGTAGTCTGAGTAACGTGACGTCATATCCGTTCCGTATCCGTCAACCAAAACAAACCTCAGAAAGTATGAAACGTTGGAGGGTCGTCGTGGATACGACCTGCACCCTCACATGTTAAATCCAAAGTGGTAAACACTACACATCCAGTAAAGGATGGAAACACTTTGGGTTTCACACATTGCAGGAAAAGCAGAGCTAGACATCACGGCTAAAGCTGCATGCTAACTCTGTCACGGACAGGAAACGTTATCGTATCGCGGTAACGTTGCGGTCGAGCCGGCCGTCGCTCTCATCTCCGTGGTCAAATGGGCCGACGCTACAACTGTAGAGCACCCATATACTGACATTGATGTTAAATACATTCAAACGGCCCCGATGGAGCTGACCATGGATGGATAAAGAGAACGGAGCTGACGGGAGAGCTAGAGACGGACTTGGAGAAGTTAGAAAAAGTAGACGCGTCCAGTTTTCAGAATAAGGTGTTAACAAAGGGAACTATATATACAAAATACATCTATGGAAATAAGATTGATTGGACTAATTCACCAGAAGTATAAAACATCACATGTCCCTTATAAATTAAAAAGAAAATACCACTAATCTGTGAGGGAAATGTCTTTATTCTTTGATTTTTGGGTTGCTGGTTAAAAAAATGTAATAAATAATTCCTGACAATGACTGATATATTTGATTTTAGCACATCTCTGACTACATACATGCTGAAAATCAAACATTTTTACTGGATTAATTTAGATATTTTCTAAAGTAAAAGTCCCTGGAAGTGTATGATTCAACATTTTCCCATGGTCTAGTGTTAAAAAAAGTTAACATTTCACAATAAATCATAGAAACACAATACATATCGATCATATGTGCTGAACCGTAAATCACATGCTCAATTTTTCAGAATAGTCACCTCATATTAGGCGTCGTATAGTGTAAAAACGCGAATTCATAATCAGAAATATGTAGGATTTGCCGCAAGACATCACAGGGAATCCTAACTCCACATTATTTCAAATACTTATTTCTGTGTGGGTTGAAAGCTGCTCTCTTGTTGCTATTTATATCATCTAAATATAAGAAAATGCAACAGGCGTGATACATGAAGCATTACCTCCTGTGATCTCGAGTGCTCTGAGACTTTGAGTCAACAAATAGAAAATTAAAGCTGCAAGCAGCGATGAACGGGTCCTCGCACCTTCGCGCACGTCTAGAGAACACACGCTAAACATGCATGTTGGTGCTCATAATGAAGTGTAGATCACACAATGTAAATTTCCTGTAAATCGGATGACGTTTGCCACATAACGCTGACTTCCTGTTCCAAGTAGGTGGCGCTATGACTATGAGTCAATATTGCCATTTAGATGTCTTCAGGCCTGGACTACTATGAAGTAGGTCAAGTTTGGGGCAGATTGGACCAAGTACCATCAAGTTGCAACAGTTTGTCGTTCAGTGGCGAATCATATAACTTCTCCGCCACGCCACGCTAACGTCGTTGCACAAAAACTCAAGATTTTAAAAACTTTTCATCACAAAGGTCTTTAGATTGTACTGACCAAATTTGAAGTCGATCGGGTTAAATCTGTAGGAGGAGTTCGTTAAAGTACAGAGACTGCAAATGGCCAAAAATACACAAAAAAAATCGCCGTAGACCAAAAAATGGCCGACTTCCC
The DNA here is from genome assembly GCA_916701645.2 of Sebastolobus alascanus. Classification (NCBI taxonomy): domain Eukaryota; kingdom Metazoa; phylum Chordata; class Actinopteri; order Perciformes; family Sebastidae; genus Sebastolobus; species Sebastolobus alascanus. Next base: position 765,441 of record CAKAOJ020000209.1, on the reverse strand, counting down.
AAATAGAAAATAATACAGCATTTGCATGTAGAAATTCTATAGAGAAAAATGACAGCTATAAAATGCAATATGAATGTGGATAATAACCATGCTCTCAGTCTTACACCTGCTGTTTCTATGCTGTCTCACCTGCGTTCTGTCAACACTTTAATAAGATGTTATTTTATATGTGCAGTGTGCCAAGCAGGTAATTAGGTAAGGAGGTAACAAGCCTGGATACTGTCAACAAAAACAAACATGGCGGGCGTACGTTTAACCGAGAGCGATGTTAGTCTAAAGCCTGTACTTCATTTTTTTCCATCTTTTCTGATGTTTTATAGACGTGGAAGATCTCACACACGCCTACCTACTCTGCACTCTCCTCGTCACATATATCACTATAAATACTGGTTTTATTGGTGATTTGAAGGTCAAAAATGGTTCTTTCATGTTGTCCTGGAGACATTTCAATCTGCACGTGTGACTTTTCTTCTGTGTGGGCTGATAACTTTTTCAATGATGAAGCCGACTTTCAGGACTGACTGGCTGGCTGGCTGGTATCCAATCATTATGTAGCCGGACCACCTCCGCAGCCGGGGCTCTTCATAAAGGAGCTTCATTTTATAAATCTCCTGTGAGTAATGAAAATGTATTACAGATAATTACAGGGCGGGTCCATTATGTATGTTTTTTCTTTAGGTTTTATATCATTCTGTAGTTACCCAGTGGGGCTCTTAACGTACGTTTGATTTTCAGCCTGTCTGTAGTCAGAGATGTCCTGAAGTCAAATATATCAGTCATTGTCAGGAATTATTTATTAAATTTTTTCCAGCAACCCAAAAATCAAAGAATAAAGACATTTGTCTCACAAATTAGTGGTATTTTCTTTTTAATTTATAAGGGACATGTAATGTTTTATACTTCTGGTGAATATAATCCAATCAATCTTATTTCCATATCTGTATTTTGTATATACAGCTCCCTTTGTTAACACCTTATTTTGAAAACCGGACGTAGTCCCACGTCTCTACTTCCTCTAACTTCTCCAAGTCCGTCTCTAGCTCTCCCGTCAGCTCCGTTCTCTTTATCCATCCATGGTCAGCTCCATCGGGGCCGTTTGAATGCATTTAACATAAATGTCAGTATATGGGTGCTCTACAGTCGTAGCGTCGGCCCATTTGACCACGGAGATGAGAGCGACGGCAGGCTCGACCGCCACGTTACCGCCATACGATAACGTTTCCTGTCCGTGACAGAGTTAGCATGCAGCTTTAGCCGTGATGTCTAGCTCTGCTTTTCCTGCAATGTGTGAAACCCAAAGTGTTTCCATCCTTTACTGGATGTGTAGTGTTTACCACTTTGGATTTAACATGTGAGGGTGCAGGTCGTATCCACGACGACCCTCCAAAGTTTTATACTTTCTCGTTTCGGCTCGCTGTGGTTTGTTTTGGTTGACGGATACGGAACGGATATGACGTCACGTTACTCAGACTACAACAATAAAAGCGGTAACTTCCTTCTACCTCCACATAGACTCAAATGAAGCAAATATAATGATTCTGGCATTAAACAGGTTCTAGTAAAAACACAAAATACAAGTATGGACCTGGAAATGAGCGTGATGGAGCCGTGATGCTGTCAATGTTTTACCAGAGCGGCTGGAGAAACCAGTTCATGGGATGATAAGCACATTCAGGGTGACGCTGTGTGTAGTGTGCATTCCACACTTAAATAAATACTCACCACAGCCATGTTTACCCTCTCACTCACATTCCCCATACTGCTAAAGAACCACCAGTGATCATGTGACGTTTCGAGCCTTATCCAGGATTTAGATTAGCTGCTACAGAGAAGTCTTTGACTAATAAACTCACAAAGTGTTTCATGTTTAAATCAACAGGTCCTAAGTTGGGTGGGAGGACTTATAACACCATCTACCAGTGAAACTAGTGATAAACAGAGAGTGGGCCACACTGAAAAGAAAACACACCTCAGTTTACCACATTCATTGTTTTTAAATTTCTTTTTCAATGAATCCTACGATATCATGTCAGTAGAATTGTGCTGCTGTATAAAGCAAAGAGGCAAATATGCACAATAGGATAATAAAGTATCACTTCATCAAGATTTTTTGGGGTAAACATGGCTAACTTTGCAACACAAAACAGCCCAGTCTCATGAGCTATGAGCTCATTATAAAGAAGAACATTTCCTTTCGATTTGCTCTAAAGGAACATGTGAAAAACGTGCAGAAATTCCCAGTTTCAGTGTGCAAACTTTTTGATGGTTCGTCTGAGAGCCGTATGTAGGTTAGCGTTCTCTGTAATCTACCATGAGTAAACATACCTTATATGTTAATGAACCCTAGGGTGGTTTCCACTCTCAGTACTGATATTTACAGTTTCATCAACACACTGAATCAACAAACGAGACGCCAGCACCATAATCACAAGTTTACATCATACCTGCGACATAGCGGAGTTTGAATTTGCTGAATAAAATACACAAGCACTATTAGCGACCAATGAAAAAAAATGTAATTTTGAGCGAGTTAGAGCTCATGAAGTAAAACAGTTATTTTTTAATTATACAACAACAGTGCTAGTGGTTAAAAAAAGAGGAAATTAGCCATTTTTCCACCATTTTATCTAACGTTGACAGTTCATATTTTGTCTTCAGGAGTGATCACTTTCTTTTTTGGTCGACCAAAGACATTCACAAATTTATACCATACTGTTCAACAACTCTGAGAGGAAAATTCACAAAAGGATGGCGCGGCTTTTGCGGCTACTAAACCTGCACAAATACGACAAAAATAATTCTCAAAGCAACTCAAACGGTGAAATGGACCCCGAACTGAGCTGCCAAGCAAACAGCATCTCGGTGCACCTGTGCAATTTGCATGTATTTAAATCAGGTAATATGCATTCTAGGGCTGCACAATTAATTGAATATTAATCACGATTTTGGCTTCCCACAATTAAATGAACATGATCGACTGCGATATTGATGTTAAAATGCTCCGCTAAAAGAAAGTCTGCCGGCCTGTTTTCAGCAGTCTCATATTCAGATATCCAAGTTTATTTGGCGGCACAGAGAGTAACATCTCACACACATAACATGTCGTTGGTGTGGAAGTTTTTCAGTGTGAGAGAAGAAGACATAAAGCTGCAATTTGTCACAAGTGCTCGTCCAAAATAAGCCGCAGAGTAACGACTTTAAAACATCTGGAACAACTAACTTAATCAGACACTTATTATGTTGTAATTGATTCCCATGATGCTGCTCAGACTAATCACAGTGACCGGCTCGTCTGTCGACTGCATGGAGCACGTTATGGTGCGTTCAAGCTCTACTCAGTAAAAATGAGAACGCTATCATGATATGTTAAAATGTAAACTTGTAAAATGTAGTTTTTGGCGGGAAACTTGAATAAATCCAGCTGTTTGAAGGAGATGTTTTCACAATAATATAAAATAGATAATAGAGAGATAAATGACACCTGTTCAACTTCTCTAAGCAGTTTATAATATATAATTAAAACTACTAACGCCAAGATTTTTAAATCAAAGGAAATATTTAAATAACAGTACAATCATTTGAATTGTGTGTTTTTATATAAATAACCACTATAGATGACAATAATAAAGTAAAAAGGATAACATTTATAATTTTTCATGGTTGGATTGTAGCATGAAATGGAAGTGAAAGCAGCGCTCCGTTTATTTAAATGTGAAATTGCAACAAAATATATTTTGTCCCTAAGATTAATGAATAATCGTGATCTCTATATTGATCAAAATAATCGTTATTATCCTGCATCGTGCAGCCCTAATGCATTCCTTTCTATGCAAATGAACCTCATTGCAAAAAAAGTCCAATTCACAAAGATCAGCGCTAATAGCCGCACGCAGTTACTGTGGAATTATTATGATATTAAATATGATATTAAATCCCAAATAGGGTCTCTCTCTGTCACGTTGAAATTCCTTGTTTAAATCATTTTAGAAGAGCTGAGGCTGATGGGAATTAGTCATTAGCTTGCAGCTATTTGGTCATAAACCAAAGTACTGGATAAACTGAAATTTTGACAGTCAGGGACGAGCAAAGTGATTACAATTCATCCTGAAAGGGACATGAATTTGTGTACCAAATTTCATGGCAATCCATCCAATTGTTATTGAGAAATTTCACTCAAACCTCATTGTTGGACCAGAGGAAAATTCAGGGGATCACCACCGAAGTTATCAGGATTAATCTTCTGGGAACCATGAAATGTCTGTACAAAATGTTCATGTCAATCCATCCAGTAGCTATTATTATCATATCTTAAGAAAAGCTGCATGTTGACTTTACCGATATCCTCTCTGAGGCTCCACTAGTATGATGAAGATCAGTGGCAAAAGCCTCTTACAGTAATTACTGAACAAATTAGCATAATTCACAAGGTTTGATGAAGCATCGACAGACGAGAGGAAAAGACCCGGAGCGTCCTGCTGGCTCAGTTGGCTAAAGGTTCATACGTAGCTGCTGCATCCTAGTGAATCTAGTTTTCCCCCTCTTTTTTCTCTCATCACAGCACAATAAAACACTGTACTCCCATTACAGAGAAAAAGAACCAAAACATGTTCTTTTGGTGATTCATTTACATGGACAAGAAATAAATAAAAGATGAGCCAGAACTACAAGACAAAAGCTTCTCTGTGTCCCAGTGTGCTTTATGACAGCGCAGCATGTTGCAGCTTTAGTCTGGGTGCTCTTTTTTATTCTTTATCAAATAGCTGTGGCAAAATTTGGCCAGATAGGACAAGACTGAGTGAGGCAGGAGAGGTGGAAAACATTAGTTAGCTGGCAAAACACACAAACTGTGTCCCCTTTATCAGGTAACAACAATAACTGGACTTTAATCTGCACCATCATCAGCTTCTTGAGTACATTTTGTCTGTATTCTGTCAAAACTGTCTACTTGGTGTTTATGCACAGTTCAGGGGCCGGTTGCACAAAACACCTTAAAGGTCCCATATTGTAAAAAGTGAGATTTTCATGTCTTTTATATTATTAAGCAGGCTTAAGTGCAATATAAATACTGTTAAACTATCAAAACGCTCAATACACAGAGAAACACACAGCCCGTATTCAGAAATTTTGTGTTTGAAACAAGCCGTTAGGATTTCTGTCAATTTGTGATGTCACAAATATACAATATATAATATATAGACCATCACACGGTTTTCAACATAAACATTCTAAATGTGTCCCAGATTATTTCCTGTTGCAGTGTATGTAAATAACATCAGCTGACAGGAAGTAAACATGGACCCAAACTGTTGCCTAGCAACGCAATTCCGTTGAAATGAACTAAAACAGAGCGTTTCAGGCAGAGGGTAAATACAGGTATATTCAGGCAGACAGTATAAGGAAAATAAAGTTGTTTTTTTTAACATTACGGCATGTAAACATGTTCTAGTAGAAACATAAAATACAAGTATGAACCTGAAAATGAGCATGATATGGGACCTTTAAGTTTTCTCCTTAAGTATGACACTTAAGCAGGGTCTGAAATTAGCACCCACCAAATGCAGGTACATTTTTGGCAGTGGCGGGTAAAATCGTCAGGTAATCCGCAGGGAAAACGCTAGAGATGGGAATAGAGAATCAGTTCCCGTTGAGAACCGGTTCCTAGTTGGCCGGATCTCATGCCTCCGTGTCTATCGATTCCTCTTACCGATGCTCTCTGACAGTTACGCATGCACGATGACGGCATACGCACGCCGTATCATGTTTCAGTTTGTTTGGGACCGGAGACACGGTGGAGAAAGAAAAAAAGCGCTCAAAAGCATGACGCTACTACTACATTTACATTTACATTATGATGCATTCAAGCTCTGTTAAGTAAAAATGAGCATTGGGAGAAGGTTAATTCTAACTTTGTCATGATGTGTTCAAATTTAATCTTGTAAAATTAAGTTAAACTTGAATAAATCCAGTTGTTTGTATGAGATGTTTTCACAGCAATATAAATAGAGAGGGAATTATGCCTTTTTATTTTTTTTAATCAAATCATTTACTTCCTAAACTTTTGAATTGTGTTTTTATACAAATAACCGCTATAGATGACAATAACAAAGTACAGTACAGTGCTGTGTACAGTACAATCCCATCCCCGGAAGCTACGGTGTAATTCAAACGCTTTAATTTAATGATTTTTTAATGTAAAATATATTGAACATTGAATGACTTCAGATCTAAAATGTTATTATATATATATATTATATATAACACTGACAATGAAAAGATTACACCTCCAAGTAACGTCATCACAAACTCCCATCCTTCTCTCTGCGTCCCACTAAGCCCGGCTGCCTCTTACGTCGGTGTTCAGATGTTGTGAAGCATGTGTGTGGGTGGGCACATCCAGCAGCCTCGAAAATAGATTCACATTATTATGTGGAAATTGATGAATGCACCCTCGTCGTTCCATCCTTTCTATATCTGTCCCCGCATCTAATTATTCCTGTTAAATACATGTACTGTATAAACCAAATGTGAGGGGCGTGCCACTGCTGGAATAAGTGCGTTCTGTGAGCGCGAGCAGCTGCGACTCAGCAACACAAATACAGACATTTTCTCTGGCCGCTGCTCCTCCTGCCCATCGTCACAGCAGCGCCATCGAACCCACGGTAAGCTCGTGTGTTATTCACATCACATGCCTGTGTGTGTGTGTGTGTGCATGAGGTGTGTGTTTGACTGCGTGCCCACGTCCGTGTGTGTGTATGCACACATAATTATGCAGCATAGATCTGTGAGTTAGCCCTTGAAAAAAAAATTCACACTAACAATTCAATATTTTCCAGATGGCACTGGTCCATATTGATCTGCAGCCAGAGGATTCGTCCTCCTGTGCTTTCACACGTCAAGCAATGAAGTTCCCAACAGATACTGCATATATTATGGACTTTCCAACAGATACTCCATCTAAACTGCATATATTATGGAGTTTCCAAACACGCACGAGGCCCACAGAAGAGCAGCAAAATGTCAGACTTCTGGGGGATTGCTGTTCCTTTGTTGTATGCCAGAGAAATAATGAAAGTGTAATGAGCTAATTAAGAAGACCAAGTCCCAATAAGCTTTATAAACTAATGTCAAATCAAGTCAAATAATCTCTTTAGTGTTTGTTTTTAAACTACAGTTAACCACCAACCAGCACCTTATTCCTCTAGCCTCCTCTGGCAGAATATTCTGAGATCAAGAATGACTACCGTTGACCTATTAATGATTAATAAATGATTTGTAAACCGTCTATAAGCATTATTTGGATGGTTATTATAAAGTTACAACTGATGATTATAATGCCTTGTTAAATGGTTAATAAATACTTTGTAAAGCATCTATAAACATTATTTAGATAGTTACTTTGTAAAAAAAAAGCACAACATTGACATAGTATCTCCTTTTAAAGTTGTATTGCCTCCATACACATTAATCAGTGTGCTCAAATATCGCTCAGCTACATATGAAGATGCTTACATTAACTGATATCATAAAAAAATCAAGGAAACAAACAAAGCTACTATAACTAAATAGACCCTTCCTGTTTTAGTCCTATACATTAGCTGCACAAATGCATGATGGAAATGACAATAATATGGTGTTTTGCGTTTTTATTCTGTAATAAAACTATATTTAAACCAGAGCCGGAGGGCCAAAACGGAATTATTGAGTCTGATATCAAAATCAATACTCAAAAAATGTGATTAATATTGTCCAATATTAATTATTTTACTCCCCAACATAGACCAGACCATCTGACTTTAATGCTAACTGTTCAAATAAATAAATAAATAAATAAATAAATAAATGAATGAATGAATAAATGAATAAATGAATACATGAATGAATAAATAAATAAATAAATAAATAAATAAATAAATAAATAAATAAAGGCATTAGCTGTACAAATGCATGATGGAAATGAAACTAACATGGTGTTTTTATTCTGTAATAAAACTGCATTTAAACCAGAGCCCGAGGCCAAAACTGAATTATTGAGAAAATGTGATTAAATATTGGCCAACATTAATTATTTTACTCCCCAACATAGACAAGACCACCTGACTGTCTTTAATGCTAACTGTTCTGACAGATAAATAAATAAATAAATATCTGCCATCATGGTGGTGATGATGTATTTTCACACAAAAAACCACAGTAAAGACTGAGTGTTACAGACAAAGCAGCAGCCTGCGTCTGTTGTGTGGACCGAACTGAGGACTGATGCGAGTTGTGTTGTGTATAAAATGGAGACATTGGCATTTGCAGCTGCGTCGGCCTGGGATCAATCAGTCTGAACAATAAAGCCCAGTAATTATAGGCTGTGAATCCGGCTTACAGCGGGGCTTTCTTCTTTCTCCTCACTTCTGAGTGCTAGCTCAACACCAGGTCTGATGCTGTTGTTTTTTTGCTGTTGTCTCACACTTAAGCTAACGTGATGGCATTAGAAACCTGGCTGATGGATACACGGAGTAAGGTCGCTGCTGTAATAAACACTGTAATGAAGGCAGAAGAAGAAGAAGAAGAAAAACACCAAGGATCTTGTTCTGTCTTTTTTTCCTCTGTCAGTAGGAGGTAGTTAGTCTCTCTTATTCATGCTGGATTGCTGTCAATTCCTGGCACAGCCTCTTCCTTAAATGGACTGAGATGACAAGGCTATTACTGCAGTGCGGGTCGTCTTCTGCTCACAAGCCCGCTGTTTCCTCTTTTCCTTATTCTTGTGCTTAAAAAAAACTAATCGATTCAAGACTATCAGCGCCGCTTTTACATGAATGAGAACAAATCAAGTGGCAGAGTGGTGGAAGAATTTAAGTTAACGAATGTGTTGCCATTCAAAGCAGATCTTTCTCACCGATGAACCCGAGCAGAGACACAAAGACTTTAACTAATTACCCAGCAATCCACGGGAGCCAATTACGCCATCACAGTAATAATGAGACACTGTGACGTCACGGTGGCTACGTCCACTTCTTATATACAGCCTATATGGTCGGGAACCAACGGGCCCCCCCACAACACGCACACAAAACACAAGGTGATTATATGTAAATCTGTAAGATCTTACCTTGTGTCGGCACTTCAAAACAACACCATAGGCACCTAAAAAAAGACGAAAACCGCAAGTTTAACTGAGATTCATCACAGCTGACCTATTCATGAATATTCAAAGTATTCAAGTATTCCAAACACTACAAACATATGGAGGACGGAACCTGCCAAAATCAAAAATAAATAAATAAATGTAGCCATTAATTAATTGATAAAATGTCATATATATTGATATTTCTGTTTTAATTTGCTTCTTTATTTATTTATCTTTGTATCAATTCCCTTATTTATTTAATCTTCTGTTAAATTGTCCCTTTTATTTATTTATGTATTTATTTTTATTAATTTTTAAATGTATTTATTTATCTATTTTTGCATTCATTTTTTATTTATTTATTACTTTGAAAGTATGTATTTATTTATGAATTTATGCAATTAAACAGAAGAGTAAGAAATAAAGAAGCAAATTATAATGAAGTATCAATTTATGTCACATTTTATCAATTAATTAATGGCTACATTTATTTTATTATAAATTGATATTACTGTTTTAATTTGCTTCTTTATTTATTTATCTTTGTATCAATTCCCTTATGTATTTACTCTACTGTTAAATTGCATAAATACATAAATAAATACATACTTTCAAAAAATAAATATAAATAAATAAATAATAAATATAAAATAAATAAAAAATAAATAAAAAAATTAACAAATAATACCTACATTTAAAAATTAATAAAATTAAATACATAAATGAAAAAAAGGGAAAATTAAACAGAAAAGTAAATAAAATAGGCAATTAATACAAAGATAAATAAATAAAGAAGCAAATTAAAAAAGAAATATCAATTTGTCACATTTTAATCGATTAATTAATGGATACATTTATTTTTTATATTATTTTTGCTACATTTAATGCCATATATATTTATCTATTTATCAGGTCATTTATTTATTGATTAATTTGTTTTTGATTTTGGCAGGTTCCGTCCTCCATACAGGCAGACCCATATAAGATAATAATAAAAATCACAGCATCAATTCTGTTTTAAAATGTTGATTTGTGATTAACAATTCCAGCATGACCTAATGACATTAATAAACAAACACTAGCTCGGTTTAGAAAGTTTGAGTTGGCCAACGATGCTAACAAGTGCTAACAAGTCTCGAGCAGGCTGAACCGTTGTATTTCAGCATGCTGCTACAAAGTGAAAACAAAAAGGGTTTTAAATCCTCTTTTTTTAATGCTTCTCATATGTTCATGTGAATTAAAGAAAAACATCCCCCACTATAAAAAAGACAGGTGGCTCAGAAAGTAGGACACAAGAGTTGGCAAGCTGCTGTAGTTGTGATGTTATCGACCCTGGCAGTCACACACACTCATCCCCCGAGGGTTCACGAGGAATTCTTGGACAGAGCAGACGTATGACGAACTGCTCCTTCACAAGAACTCATCTAGTCTCTTCAGGAGGCCGCTCTGATATATTTACCTTTGTTCTAACACAGTTTAAATACAGGGTTCCCACTAGTGCTGCACCATATACCGAGACTAGAAAGGCAGGGCTCTAAACTAACTTCTTTCACTGTCCCAAATTTAAAATCTTTGTTTTTTTACATTATCATTAGTTAATCATTTAAAGTGACCTTTAACATAAATCGAAAGTGGTTTATTTTTGTTTAAAAATGTATAATTTATTTTTAAAAGTATTTTTTATTGTTATTATTATTTATAATTTGCATGTTTGTTTTGATTTTGATGTTAACAATGCAGCTAAGTTAAATTAAAATATTTATTTTTTTATGTGCAAAAAGTAGCATTTGGTCAAAAAAACAAGATGTCGCATATGGGCCCCCAAAAAGCTAGAGCCGACCCTGCTAGCTGGAACCGGGCCAGAAACGGGCTAACAAAGTACAGTGTATGCCCAGCTTTACTTAACAGAAAAGGAAACCTAAAGACAAACAACAAGCAAACTGGACTGCATGAAAGAATGTAACTTTTTGCATTAAATATATATATGCTATTTGTCAAATCTTGGCACTTGAAAACACCGAAAAAGGAATCGTTTTAAAAACTTTCCCTACACACAAATCCGTTATGAGATAACATGAAAGAAAAATAAAAGAGCAAACCCTCCAGAATTATCCACCCCATTCCTTCTCCTCCTTAGATAAGGAACTGGGATATAATTGCAGATTCTTGTGTATTTTAATTGCTAGACTGAGCCTACATGCTGCTGCACTCGGCCCTAAATGATTAACAAAATTGACTGACCTCAAGATCAGTGAGGAAAGATCTATGATGCCGGATCAAGTGGAGCCAACAGGCAGAGAGTAGAGCTGGACTGAAAAAGTAAAAGTGCTGACTTCATTCCAGACAGACAGACAGTTTCCCTGTGTCTTCTAGCGACACATTATAAAACTGGATGTGGGCGTAGCGGAGTAAAACTGGGACAAGTGGGTGGCCTACCTCACCTCAGGGCCATTTTATATCAACCAAGTCCATTTTGGGGGAATTAAACTATCAAATCACCCCGACCCATTGATATTTACAACAATAAAACTGAATCCCACAATCCACCTCTTCATTTCTACAACAGCAACACAAAGAGTTCAGGTCACAGCACCTTCGATTCAGCTTTCCGTGATTTTAAAAATTGTCCTTGACCTTCTGGAGCTGCACAATCACGAACAACTGATCAGGCTTTTAACAGCCTCTTTCCGCAGGCAAATTGAATAAAACAATCAAATGATTGCTCGGTGAAAAGCCCTACAACACATTGGAGAGTGTACCACCACCTCACATGAAAAGATAAAGACTGGACCAGTAGTCACTGCTGCAGAGTGAAAATACAGAATAATAAGAACTGAGAACTCTCACCTTCACCCACAATCCCAAGGACTTCAAATTTATTCATCACATCACCGATGTCAGGGATCTTCATGAAGTCAAAAGGTGTGCTGCGTGAGGTGCATGGAGCTCAGGCGGAGGAGGCCCAGCTACAGGATGGCGTGAGGCGGGCAGCTGTTGGCTCCCAACGGGCGTACGCCAGCTGTACGCCATAATGTCCGCCACATGCCTTCTTCAGTGGCTCGCTTTCACCTACACAAAAACATACAAAATTATACACACACATATTCCTCAGTTAGCTTTGAGAGTGCATCAGTTAACAAAACCATATGTGAAATTGGTTTTGAAATTCACATAATGTCAAATTAATGTCAAGCTAAAGCTTGTTTTGTAGAGTTAGCCATATGTATGGAGGACAGAACCTGGCAAAATCCAAAATAAATGAATAAATGACTCGATAAATTAATAAATATGCCATTAAATGTGTCAAAAATAATATTAAAAATAAAAGTAGGCATTAATGAATTGAAAAAATGTGGCATAAATTGATATCTGTTTTAATTTGCTTCCTTATTTAACTTACTTCTCCTATCTACTCTTCTATTTAATTTTCACATTTATTTATTTCTTATTAACTTTTAAATGTATTGATTTATTTTTGCATTTATTTTTATTTATTTAAAATTATTTTTTGATGTATTTATTAATTATTAAATTGTATGTATTTATTTATTTATGCATGATTTTCCCTTTGCATTTCCCCCCCTATTTATTTCCCAAACTTATTGATAATATGTGACATATATTTATATTTTTGTTTAAATTTGCTTCTTTATTTAAATACCTTTGTATGACTTCCCCTATCTACTTTATTTAGAATTTATTTTTAAATGTATTTATTCATTATTCAATTGTATGTATTTATTTATGTATTATTTTATTTTCCCAAATGTATTCATTTATGTATTTATGTATTGTTTCGTCCTCCACAGAGATATGTACTTCAATGACACAAAACTGGCACTCTACAGCTCTATTTCCTTCAGTTAAAGGAGCACTCCAGTGACACAGTATTGCATTTCCATTTAGATAGTTAGGGGACCTGCAAGAGGCTGAGATATCCTGACTTCGTGCAACACTGGATCCCAGAATGCAATTTAAAAGCATCTTTCATTACACTTTCCCTGCCTGTTAAATACCTTCATCTGTCAAACTTCAATCCACCGAGCATGCAACACTTCAAATATTTGACGTCTCAAGTCTAACTCATGATAACCCTGATGATGTCATCAGATAACCCTGATGATGTCATCAGATAACCCTGTTGATGTCATCAGATAACCCTCATTATGTCATCAGATAACCCTCATGGTGTCATCGGGGTTATCTTGTCAGACTTCACAAAGCTCCCTCTATTATCAGACAACTTTTTTTGTACTCTCAGCAGAGAAGGGACCAAGTCATTGTTTTGCAAGTCACAAGTAAGTCTAAAGTCTTTGCACTCAAATCCAAAATCCTAAACTCTGGGCTTCGAGTCTTAAAGTTGTTTCTCACCAGTACAATGTGATGCAAATGCAGTGCGGGAATGCGGAACATCCTCATGTGAATTTTCCACATTGACAACTATATGCGCACCGGGTCCGGTGCGAATTATCCGCGTTGCCGCGTTCCATTTTCGCAATGAGTTTCCTCCTAAATAGAAAATTGCATACTATTTTCGGTGAAATATTACAGTATGCAATGCTGGACACAACGGCGGCATAAATATCCCACAATGCAATGCGGTAGTGAGGACAACGTTCATAGCGGACGGCTCTGTAACATCAATAACGCTTCAATTTAACTGCAAGTATAAGATTTCACTTTGCCAGGCGTTAATATATATTTTAAATTAATTCAAACTTTTGATTCTCACAAACCGTCGTTTTGGTCCAATGAGGTTGGCAAGGGTTACCATGGTTACACGTCTCCAACCGGCAACAAGGCTCTCAGGAAGTGACGACGTGTGTCCGAAAAGATACAAACTACTGTTTATTCACACAAAGTATGTTGAACGATAGTATACCTGTTGAGTATGTAGTACATAGTGTGTGATTTCGGACAAAATGCAGAATGTCTGAGTGGCTAACGTTAACTACACAATACATAAACTAATCGGACCCCAAATGTGATGCTAACACTAACGTTAGCTTTCGTTTCGTGGCCAACATGTAATGGATAATGTACAGCGAGCCGGTCATTATTGTGAAATAAACCCCAACAGGGCGATGCGTCGGGGTCTTGCATCACCCTGAAGGGGTTTATTTCACAACAATGACCCGCTCGCTGTACATTATCCCGCTTATTACACGGCTACTTGCTTAAGAAATCAATAATTTTACACAAAAGGGTCCTCCAGAGTCCGACAACAGAACTATGCCCATAGCAACGGTCTGTTATACATAGCAACAGTCTGCTATAAAGAAATAACAGACAGACAACAATAATAATAATAATTCATACATAACATTAGCAAGTGCATATCAGCTACATTACCATCAACATATCCCAGCTGCTGGGTGATCTCAAGCCATATATTGTCCTGTATGTGGTTGTTGAGGTCGTAGTGTTTAACCTACATTATTAGGTGTTGAGAAGGAGACGGCCCGTTGATATTCCCAAACACCAATAGTCCGAAAAATGTCCCAGTGGAACGAAAAAAGTCCATCTGTCCGACAGTCCGTTACCCCAAAAACAAACACCCATTGTTCCAAAAACTCTAGCATGCAGCTTTAGCCGTGACGTGTAGCTCTGCTTTTCCTGTCAATGTGTGAAACCCAAAGTGTTTCCATCCTTTACTGGATGTGAAGTGTTTACCACTTTGGATTTAACATGTGAGGGTGCAGGTCGTATCCACGACGACCCTTCAACGTTTTTACTTTGCTCGCTGCGGTTTGTTTTGGTTGACGGATACGGAACGGATATGAGGTCACGTTACTCAGACTACAACAATAAAAGCGGTAACTTCCTTCTACCTCCACAAATGAAGCAAATATATCAATTCGGGCATTAAAACATCTATTTCAAAATCGTAAAAACATAATTTACTATACCTTATGAAAATAAAGAAAAAGATACCATGCTCCAAAGCTCCTCCTTCTATTCCTACCTTTTTTTCCGAGGGTGAACCAGCACCACACAATCTCTTAATGTGATCAAAGCATCTCCTCTGGTATCCACACGCTCTTTACCCTTATTGAATCAGACAAGACTCCAGATACCACTTTCTCCATTTCATCTTCTCCTTGCAGGACAGCTCAAGGACTTGCGTATAGCCTACTCACACACTCCTAGTCTCCTACGGCGCTGTGGGCACAGGAGCTGCTCATCAGTATGCAAAACCTCGGCACCAAAATAAACTCCCAGAACACTAAACGCCGCTGTGTGGTCTATTCCTCCCTTATCCTACTCAGCCGAGCACCATCGACACAAGTAATAGGTAAACTTGAGGAGGATGATGCAAGACGAACAGAGAAAAATGCCCTTTTGGTTGTGCGTTTGTAATGTGCTTCCTCCTTCTCCTCATTTCAACAGCCTACACACAGCAGTGGCATGCAGCCTGTTGTTTTCCAGAGCAGATTTTAGCCAACTGCTTTCCAGGCCCAGACCTAGAAGGCTAATATGATCAGGAATGCACCGGGCATTGCTCGGCTGTGTGGATCATATATTTGGTCTCTATCAACAGAATGACTCATGCGTGGTAATGGACTGAGTCTGTGGAATTCACAATACCTTTATAAATGTATTTTTAAAACCTTTAAACCTCCTCATATGATCAATACACTTATAACCTATACTTTGAAATGGGTTTATGATCATCAAAATTAGACATAGTCGATGCAAAAACAAGACATCCGGCTTATGTCACTAACATTTGAGGTACTTTGACTACACATTTTTGGGAACTACACAAAATTACAACAACCAGCAGGATGTATTATGGGTTGTTTTTTTTAAGTGAAAATAATTCGTGTATATGTAAATATCTGTCATGCACTTGTGTTGTTTCTTCTTGTTCTCTCACATCCTTATAACAGCAGCAAGAAATGTGTCTGTAAAATGATTGTTTTTAACAGGGAGTCTGGTTCAGCTGTACTGTAACGTTGCATTCAAGTGTGTGTTAAATTGATTGTTTTTTAACAGGGAGTCTGGTTCAGCTGTACTGTAATGTTCAAGTGTTTTAAAATGATTGTTTTTAACAGGGACTCTGGCTCGGCTGTACTGTAATGTCACGTTCAAGTGTGTGTTAAAATGATTGTTTTTTAACAGGGAGTCTGGTTCAGCTGTACTGTAACGTTCAAGTGTTTTAAAATGATTGTTTTTAACAGGGAGTCTGGTTCAGCTGTACTGTAACGTTACGTTCAAGTGTGTGTTAAAATGATTGTTTTTAACAGGGACTCTGGTTCAGCTGTACTGTAATGTTATTTATTTATTTATTTATTGGTTTAAAAGGAATGTGTGCACAGACATTAATTGTTTACATAGAAACAAAAAGATGGGTGCACCAGATTTAAAAGGGAAGCTAATTTCCATCTGTAGTCCTAAACACAGACACAATAGTCACAATAGAAACACTACATAACATCACAGTTTCAGGTACGATCCAAAATACAATAAATACATATAACACAATAATAAATATGACAGACTTCAGTCAAGCAGCATTATAACAAATAAATACAGTAAAAATACCCCCTGCCTAATATAAAGTGTGTCAGGGGGCTGAGATGTGTTGATGTGGGACAACCTGTGCCACATCAATGTAGAATTAATCCAAGTTAAATTGATTGTTTTTAACAGGGAGTCTGGTTCAGCTGTACTGTAATGTTGCGTTCAAGTGTGTGTTAACTGCCCACAGAATGAATGTAGCTCCAACATTTTCAATGCAAAGCTGCAGCAGCAATAAATCCAACAAGTCAAACATATGGCTGTACTCAAGCATACTTAGTACAAATTGCCTCACATTGACAGCTTTTCCATGCTGGACTCTGGTTATTATAATTAAGCCAACGTTTGTTAATCACAAAACATATGAAACCCGCAAATTAGCTGAAAAACAAACCTCCAGCTGCCTTTCTCCTGAGCTTGCACTGACAATATTAACATTATACTTGGAGCTGATAATTCTTATCCATATAAAAGATGAAATAAACTACTCACTCAGTCAGTGTTTTGGGGAGAAGATGATGGAAGTGGGCCCATAATATCCACCCACCAGCGGAGGTATTTTCATTGCAGCAGGCAGCTACAGTAACTGGATCGTGCGGTTGACAAGCTGCAAGCAGCCCATCGCCTGGCAACAGTTTGAGTGACGTGACGTCGACCAATGAAAACGGTTCAAGCACTTGTTTATTCCAACGCCCCCTTCACTTCGAAAAACACGGTCAAGCCAGCCCCCCATGTTGTTTTATGGTGCGTGTATATCCTAGGCATTACGGTAAGAGCTTGTACGCACTGACTTCAAAATAAAAGCACTGTTCTGGTGAACATGAAAGGACATTTCATATTTATTCAAAGTCAGTCTGCCAATAATAAATAAAAAAAAAAGTAAAAAAAAATAAACAAAATGAATACATATGAAATACAAAATTAAATTAATGATAATTAAAAAGAAAAAAACAACTACCAACAAAACATATTTCAGAGAAAAATGTTATTCCAATTGTGTAAATACTTAGTCAAACTTAATATGAAAGAATACATTTCCAAAGACTAATCTGACTTCAAAATGACAGCATAGCACCTCAGATTCAGAAACTTTATGTTTCTACTAAGTGACTAAATTCACTTGGGATTGATAAAATGATGTAGAATTTCAGAATAAAATCCCTTTGAAATCTCAGAAATTAGCTACAGTATCTTCCCTCTAAATTCAGATTAGATTTAAAAGGAAACTGTCCACTATCACAGACTAATTTCACTTCAGAATGATAGCAGCCAACCTCATAGTGTCACTCAGACAGTATCAGGACATTCTGATGTAGAATTTCAAAATTAAAGTCCTTTAAAACCCCAGAAATTAGCTATCTTCCCTCTAAATTCAGATTAGAATTAAAAAGAAACTATCCACTATTATTTAATTTTAATCTGAATTTAGAGGGAAGATAGATGATAGATAGATGTTACGGTTTCTTTGATTTCAAAGTGCTTTAACTTTGAAATTCTACATCAGAATGTCCTAATACTGTCCGAGTGATGCTTTAGAATGATCTACTATTATTCTGAAGTGAAATTAATTTGTGATGGTCGTTTCCTTTTAATTCTAATTTGAATCTAGGGGGAAGATAGCACATATGAGATTTTAAAGAGCTTTAATTTTGAAATTCTACATCAGAATGTCCTGATACTATCTAAGTGTCTGTCTAAGATGATCTACTATTATTCTGAAGTGAAATTAATTTGTGATAGTTGGTCGTTTCCTTTTAATTCTAATCTGAATCTAGGGGGAAGATAGCACATATGAGATTTTAAAGAGCTTTAATTTTGAAATTCTACATCAGAATGTCCTGATACTATCTAAGTGACACTCTGAGGTGGTCTTCTATCATTCTGAAGTGAAATTAGTTCACGTTAGTGGATAGCTTCCTTTTAATTTTAATCTGAATTTAGAAGGAAGATGGTTAATTTCTGAGAGAAATTATTATTCATTTCACTTAGTATTTCATATGTATTCATTTTGTTTCATTTAGTTATTTATTTATTATTCATTTATTTATTATTTACAGACTGACCTATTGAATGAATGTGAAATGGCCTATCACGTTCATCAGATCGGTGCTTTTATTTTGAAGTCAGTTCTTACACGCTCCTACCGTAATACCTAGGATAGACACGAACCGCAAAGCAATGTGGGGGCTGGCTTGACCGTGTTTTTCGAAGTGGAGGCTGGCTTGACCGCAGTTTCATGCTGACCAATCAGGGAGCAGAACGGCAGCAACAAGGGGGAGAAGAGAACTGTGTTGCGGTCTGAGGGTTGTTCCTATGAGGTGGGATATTATTGTTCTAATTTCTCAATTACATAATCCACAAAAATCACACCCTGCTTTCACTGTGATCATATAATGTATGTAAAGGCCATAGCACAGTATACAAGGAATTAGAAGGAGGATATAAAGCAACAAAATTCATAAACATATTGCAAAAATTTGAAGTTTGCCTTGCTCAAGGGTAGCATGACGCTTTTCACACCTCCCAGTGGCGGATTCGGGCTGTCTGAGGGGCAGGGGCGCAAAAAATAAAAGGGGGCACCAGCTTCATGCGGTGGTGCACCAGCCCACAGAAGGTTTTATAGCATTTAGGGCAGCCGATATGGCACTGGATCATGTTTTCTCCATTGCACAGCTACCTTGAGGGCACTTCATCACATTTTCTCCATAATAAGGGCACCCATTTGTACACTGCATCACATTTTCTCCACTTGAAGGGCACCCTAAAGGGCACTTCATCACATTTTCTCCACTTGAAGGGCACCTTAGAGGGCACTTCATCACATTTTCTCCACTTGAAGGGCACCCTAGAGGGCACTTCATCACATTTTCTCCACTTGAAGGACACCCTATAAGGGCACTTCATCACGTTTTCTCCACTTGAAGGGCACCTTAGAGGGCACTTCATCACATTTTCTCCACTTGAAGGGCACCCTAGACGGCACTTCATCACGTTTTCTCCACTTGAAGAGCACCCTAGAGGGCACCAGAGCAGTGATTGTCAAACTTTCTTCAATAAATACCCCCTTTGAAATATTTTTTTCAGCCAAGTACCCGCTAACCAGTGTAAAACATTTTTGGTAGAAAAAAAAATTGTATTTGTTGCAGCAGTTGACATTTTACAACAGTTAATGATTGCGTTAAAAACAAGAATATTGAATTTAAAAAGTGGTTTATCAAACTTACATTTTCTGAATTATGCACGACTGATATTTTTTTAAATTAACATTTTAAAAACATCTCACGCACCCCCAACAGCACTTCAAAGTACCCCTAGCACCACCATAAGATCTTGCCTGTTTAAATAAAGGTTAAATTATTTGCGAAACACTGCCCTAGAGGGCACTTCATCATGTTTTATCCATAGAGGCATCCAAGAGCTGTGTCTTTTTCAAACATGGGGGAATCATGTGGTTTATGGTTTTATAAAACTTTCATTCTCGTCTTTAGATGAAGCATTGCAATTTTGCACTCTCTCTGAGGAAAACGTTCATTATTATGAACTGTTATAAACAATTTGTTTCTTCTTTCTGGATTCTTTTTGGCATACAAATTACACCAAAAGTCTACCGAATAAAATGCCAAAAGTGCTGTGATAACAAATATGTTTTTATTGAATATTGATAATATTTTTCAGCCTACTCCTCCTTTTTGGATAAATTCTGAGGGGTGCAAAGCAAAATGAAAAGTGCTGATATTGTCCTGTGTGTATCTTCATCACTGACCTCATTCAGAGCAGATCTGAGCTGTTGACATTTAAAACACTGTGTAGGATCTCTACTTGTTCCATGTTTGCACATGAAACCATGCTGCCACCCACAGGGGGAACCGAAAACTGTGTTTATCTGAACAGTCTGTAATGTTGACTTGGCTCCCAAAATAGCACTAAAGTTTATTTAATTAAATTTCTTCTTGATAGATTATATCTACAGATCTGAGTCGTTTAATATAACATTGCACTTTTCATCAATCAAGATGTTATTAACACAATAATAACTGATCACAACCGTAATAGAGCCATCACCTTAATGATATTTTACTATAATATATATATATTTGTTACTAATACGTTATTATTATATATTATTAACAATAACGTATTACTAACAAAAGATTCTCTAATTTAAAAAAAAAATAGTTACATTGTAAATATTTGTTATAGTATCTTTTTCATATTTTATTGTATTTTTTTTCTATTCTATATTTATGTTCTTGACTTTTGCAGTACTTTTCCTCTATTTTATTACCTCTTAATATGTTAATTATATGCACCAAACACAAAGGCAAATTCCTTGTTAGTGAATAAACTACTTTACTTGCCAATAAACATTATTCTGATTGGTGACATATGAACCCACACGGAATATACAGTATATAAATGTACAACAAAAATAAAATAAAAATACATAAAAATTGTGCCTCTCAATGCCATTCCTGTCTCAAAGGTGATATTTATGTATATTATATTACTATTACTATTACTATTACTTATTACTATTACTATACACTTGTATTTTATACAGTTGAAACTCGTTGTAATTTGTTGTATTTTTTTGTATTTTTTGAGCAATCTCTGGCACAAGAATTTCCTTCGGGATTAATAAAGTTCTATCTTATCTTATTTTATCTTATCTTATTATTTTTTTAATAAACTATAAGATTGTTGCCTCATGTTTAGGGTATCATTTGCTTTGATCAGTTTTGAGCCACAGCATCTTGTAACAGACCTTATAAAAGAAGAGAGAAAAAGTGAAGATGGGTGACTCGTGTTACTTTCTGGAATCCCAAATTACAAGATAGAGTAGAACAGACGCTGATTGGTTGAATCGAGTAAGCCTTTCCCTGATTGGCTGTCAGTCTGAGCATCACGAGATTCAATTGGCCTACCGCTCTAAACCACCCGAGCAGTTTTTCTTGCTCTGTGCTCTTCGTACACAACCCTATCTTTGGCATAAATTACATTGCGTGTAAAGCATTACACTACATTCGTGAGAAAAAAATGGCAGCTGACGATTAAGAGAGAAGTGTGTGGGATCTTTACACGGAAAAAACACGACACTCGTAAGTTTTTTCTTCACACTAAATAATATAGAGTTCCGGGAGAATGTGATATAAAGCCACACGACCCGGGTTAAGTGTAATTAGCCTGGTTAATAGAGTAGAAACAGCTCTTAGAGGGTTAACGCTAAGGTTAGCATACCCTAGTTATTAGCATAGGAAGCTAACGGTAGCTAACCAAACAGTCCCCAGTTGTAAACATTGGGCCCAGACTATCACCTGGATCCGCTACTGTTACACTGTTACACACAACAGAGCAAAAAGATGGAATATTTATAATAATAACTGTTTTAGTGTAGTTATAGAGAAAGTAAATTATACCTATGTTGGCTTTTAGCTCGCTGAGCTAAGTTAACATTGTAAGGGAGGTGACATAACCAGGTGGGGTTAGCTGCAGTAACTGTAACTGTAACTGTAACGTTAGCTTCATTATAAGAGTCCTCCTACGTCACTAATCTTAATGAGATGTGGTTTTATTATCGGTGACGTCACTTTGTTTTTTCTTTCACTTGAGTAAAGGTAGCAGTACTACAGTGTAAATAATACTATGTTACAGGTAAAAAGTCCCTGCATTCAAAGTATACTTTAAGTATCGAAAGTAAAAGTACTCATTATGCAGAATGGCCCATTTCAGAATAATATATATGATATAACTGGATTATAATTATTGGTTCAGCTCTTTATATACTGCTGGGTAGCTTAATATATATAATATAATTATATTATATGTATAACACTATAATAATACATATTTTATTAGTTTTAGATTTATATATATATTTTTTATTAATATTTTAAATCTACAAAGTAACTAATTAAAATTGTCAAATAAAAGTAGTGGAGTAGAGTAGAGTAGGCATTTTTATGATATTTCACATTTATTTAAGTCATTTCAAGGTTCTTTATTTACTTTATATACTGCTGGGTAGCTTAATATATATAATATAATTATATTATATATATATAATACTATAATAATTTATTAGTTTTAGATTTATATGTTGTTTTAATATTTTAAATCTACATAGTAACTAACTAAAGTTGTCAAATAAATGTCGTGGAGTAGAAGTATTAAATGGAAATACTCAAGTACAAGTACCTGAAAATTGTACTTAAAGCCCCCCTCCAGTGTGCTTGGGCATTATTTATTATATTTCATATTTATTTAAGTCATTTCAAGGTTCTTTATTTACTTTATATACTGCTGGGTAGCTTAATATATATAATATAATAGTATTATATGTATAATACTATAATAATACATAATCATTTATTAGTTTTAGATTTATATGTTGTGTTAATATTTTAGTAGCTGAAAATTGTACTTAAAGCCCCCCTCCAGTGTGTTTGGGCATTTTTATGATATTTCATATTTATTTAAGTCATTTCAAGGTTCTTTATTTGTCAATTCCAGGACATTGTAGGACGGCTGTTTTTATTTACTTCTTACCTAACTAACTAACTGCAGTGGTGGAAGAAGTACTCCGATCTTTTACTTGAGTAAAAGTAGCAGTACTACAGTGTAAATAATACTATATTACAGGTAAAAAGTCCTGCATTCAAAGTATTATCATTAAAATACACTTTAAGTATCGAAAGTAAAAGAACTCATTATGCAGAATAATATATATGATATAACTGGATTATAATTATTGGTTCAGCTCATTTTATACTTTATATACTGCTGGGTAGCTTAATATATATAATATAATTATACTATATGTATAACACTATAATAATACATAATATTTTATTAGTTTTAGATTTATATATATATTTTGTATTAATATTTTAAATCTATAAAGTATTTCACTGAAGTTGTCAAATAAATGTAGTGGAGTAGAGGTATAAAATGGAAGTACTCAAGTACAAGTATGTATAGTAGTATAATAATACATCATAATTTATTAGATTCAGATTTATATGTTGTATTAATATTTTAGTAGCGGAAAATTGTACTTAAAGCCCCCCTCCAGTGTGTTTGGGCATTTTTATGATATTTCATATTTATTTAAGTCATTTCAAGGTTCTTTTATTTACTTCTTACCTAACTAACTTATTGTGAGGCTAATGACGTTGTAATTTTGACTGTGACTTATATGAATGAGCTGATGAATCTCTTTGGAACTAAATATTTTCATCTTTTTATATTTTTTAGATCACGACTACACCGGCAAGAAGCATACCTGGTCGCCATTGGTCGCCCTCGTAGAAGTGTCACCATTGGTCGCCATCGTAGAAGTGTCACCATTGGTCGCCATCGCAGAAGTGTCACCATTGGTCGCCATCGTAGCAGTGTCACCATTGGTCTTCGTCACCATTGGTCGTCATCATAGAAGTGTCACCATTGGTCGTCAGTCACCATGGGAAAAACTCCACTAAAAGGCAAGCAGACGTACTTTTACTATGCTTGTTATAGGCGCTCTAATAATTGAAAACAAGAAGTGAAAACACCTGTGTGGGTATACAATGGGACTGTAAGGGCTTTACAATACGGTAATATGGCCAAATACAGCTTCATTTGTGTCATTCTGGTTATGGGTCACTGAAAACATCATAATTAGATATTTTTTGATGACTCAAGGCTTCAGTACAGTATTTCACAAATTGGTGCATAGTAAACATTTCAGTGTTTTATTCAAGGTTTGACATTCACTCCCTCAGAAATCCATTATCATTACCAGTTTTCAGACTATTATTTCTGAGCCGTGTTAAAGTACGCAAATGAGAAAAGTTATTACGACGTAATTATAATGTTTCACATGTGAAAAATGTAAATTATGTTGGACAAAATTCAAAATAGGGGTTTGACCTGGAAGAGGGAAGATAAATCCATTAAAGCTATATTTTACTTTTGTTGTTAAGATCTGTTAAAACAACTTTTGTATTTTTATATATTTTCTAAAAGGTTTTTTTTTTTTAAATCATTTTCAGATCAGAAAGATGGCAAAAAAGATAAACCAGGAAGAATTGTTCCACTTACAGGTACAACTCCTGTAACAACTAAAGGTGAACTTTTTATTTCATATTTTGTGATGGTGTTTTCCCTGAATTGTGATCTTTTTTTATTCCCTTAGATTACTTTAGTTGAGCACAAGAAGAGCGTTAGAGTGTTAAGTGTTATTATCAGAAGTCATTTTACACTGTTATATTAACTTTTTAAATTACATGATGCCACTGGTGTACTCTACATACTACTAGATTTTCACTCTTTCTGAAAAGCTCAAACATGATACTGATGCATGATTTTCCATCTGTATTCTGAGCTATGAGAGAATCTATTCTCTATCTGAGGATAGTGGACCAGAGATGGTCTTGGAAAGGAACGAGAGCTTTGGCTCACCGTGTACTTAATAGTATAACCTCAAAATTCAGGTTATAGTTAGGAGGTTCTGCTCAAGCATTTACTGGATTTTATGTAATCTTTCATAAGCAAAACTACACTTTTAAAGTCCATATTGACATGTAATCAAAGCTGGGATTGAAACTGGGCTTTCTTTTTAGAAATAAATCTCGCTTTCAATTATTTACGAGAAAAAGAATTGTTGAAGCAGTTTTCCTTTCTGTATTTATTTTCTGTAAAATTTCAGCTTTGAGATTCACTTGGAATATGCTTCAACAAAACTTTAAGTTGACCTTGTTAATACCACTGAGACAGTTCCAAGGTTTAATCGCTAATCTTATTGATTGTAACTGTCATTTCTTTTTGTTTTTCTCCTTTTGTTTTAATTGATATAGCCATGTATTCTTCTTTTATTGCTATGTGATTCTAGTTGTGTCTGCATTTATTTTATGTACCTCGGCATCATTGAAAATGAGGGTTCTCCCTCAATGTGTTGAATAAAAGAAAGAAAGAAAGAACATATTTAATAGGTTGCATTAAACAGCAATCATTGCAGTCAAAACATTTACATTTTTTGTATTTTTTGTTTAGATGCTTTCAGCTGGGAAGAATATCTAAAGGAATCGTCTGCTACACCGGCTCCACCAGGATGTTTCCGTCAGGTACGTCCTCCTGGATTTCTGAGGTGTTAAATATTTACCAGGGGTCACATGAAGATAGTCCTATTCTTATTAGACTTTAAGTACATCTTAAGTAATTGGGTAAGAATTTGCAGAACTGTAGTCTTGGATAAGATAGTGTCTACTATCTATTTTATCTTTCCTGGCTGGAGGGGAGTTTTAAGTAATGATTTGTGTGCAGTGCTTACAGTACTTACATGTTCCTAACATCAGCAGGCCAGAGTCCCGCCCTCCAACGACTTCAAGGTGGGGATGAAGCTCGAAGCCCACGACCCGCGCAACTCCACCTCGGTGTGCATCGCCACCGTGATGGGTTTAACTGGGGTTCGTCTGCGTCTCCGTCTGGATGGAAGCGACAACAGCAACGACTTCTGGAGACTGGTGGACTCCTCTGACATCCAGCCGATCGGCACCTGTGAGAAGAACGGAGACATGCTGCAGCCACCACTGGGTAAGAGATCAGGGGGAGGTCGGATGGAAGCACATTGTTGTCAATTTTGATCATTTCAAGACAGTAAAAGGAAATATCTTAATCTGTCTTTGCACTGAACTGTCATGGCAGAGTTATGAAACCTGTGCAACACGAAAAGAAGAAATGGTAGACTGATAAAATTGAACCGAAAATGCTGCGTTCACACCAAGCGTGAAGTGAACTTTTCGCACGGCGCAATTACATACAAAGTCAATGCAAAGACGCTCATTTGCATATTCATGCAAGTTGAATTATTTGCATCTTTGCAATCAAAGATAGATCCCATTCACATGATGGGTGTAGGTTTCACTTTAGACCTTGTGATCGGTGATCTATGATCAGTATTGACCGATCCTGCTTCCAGTCCCAAAAGTCCTGATCGGAGCACCCTTACACAAAATCACACGGTGTGTTAATAACTCTGAATTTCTGTGTTCTGAATTAGCTTATCTCACTTATGTTTTTAATGTTTCTCCCCCAGGATTTCGGATGAATGCCTCCTCGTGGCCCATGTTTCTGTTGAGAACCTTAAATGGAGCCGAGATGGCTCCAGCAATGGCCTTTAAAAAGGTACGTGTTGTTTCATTATACAAACACAGGACGCCGCTATCTTATTGGCAGCGTATGTCTTTAAAAAGTAGTTGTAATGTGTTCACTCATCCTCAGGAACCTCCGAGGCCCCCCCAGAACAACCTGAAGCCAGGCATGAAGCTGGAGGCCGTGGACAAGAAGAACCCGTACCTCATCTGCCCCGCCACCATCGGAGAGGTGAAGGGCGACGAGGTGTTTATCATGTTCGACGGGTGGCGGGGCGCCTTCGATTACTGGTGCAAGTACGACTCCCGGGACGTCTTCCCCGTGGGCTGGTGCTCGCTCACAAAGCACAGCCTGCAGCCACCAGGAAACAGTGGTGAGAGTCTTCCTCTAGGTGGCAGCACCGGTCTGCACGTACACTGAGATCTGATGAAGCAGATGCTGTTGTTTGTAGTCTGGAAACTGCAGCCACAGTTAGAATAATATAAACACTGTTATCATTAATCATCTGGTGTTGTTTCTTAGGTCTGGCAGAGCAAAATATACACAGTGTAATCTTTAGCAGGTGCTGCACACACAGTAAAGGAGTGCATGCGTTCTGCCTCGAGATCTAATAGCAGCATATTAACACGTCTCCCAGAGGAGGTACGAATGGAAACGTTTCTGAATTTGAAGGGGCGTGATGAACTAGGGCTGTCACGGAGAAAGAATTTCCTCTTGAGGTGATAACGATTGGCTCAACAGCGGCTATTATTAGGTATATTGATGCTTTTTAAATGACAAAGATGACAGTTTTAAAACTAATTAAATACTGTCAATCGATTCAAATATTTAATCTTGATTAATCACACATTTTTTATCTGTTTAAAATGTACCTTAAAGGGAGATTTGTCAAGTATTTAATGCTCTTATCAACATGGGAGTGGGCAAATATGCTGCTTTATGGAAATGTATGTATATATTTATTATTGGAAATCAATTAACAACACAAAACAATGACAGATATTGTCCAGAAACCCTCACAGGTACTGCATTAGCATAAAGATTTAGCATGTTCGAAAAAATGTCCGGAAAAATGTAAAAAAAAAAAAAAGTCTGAAAAAAGTTTAAAAAAAATGCCCGAAAATTTTCGAAACAATTCCGAAAAATGTTAAAAAAAAAAAAAAAAGGTAAACAAAAAAATTCCCCAAAATGTCCGAAAAAATTCAGAAAAATGTAAAAAAAAAAAAGAGTTTAAAAAAAAATGCTCAAATCACAACATGGTAAACTGCAGCCCAACAGGCAACAACAGCTGTCAGTGTGTCAGTGTACTGACTTGACTATGACTTGCCCCAAACTGCATGTGATTATCAAAATTTAGCGCAAGTTTGGAGCGTTATTTAGCTCTAGCTTTAAAACTGAGCCCACTACAACCTCCGAAGGATCGATTAGCGGAGGCATAGACAGTGTTTTGGAGAATTGATACAGTGTCACGCAACATAATATCGCTATACTCATGTGTATCGATATTTTCTTACACCCTTATTGATAACTCTTTGGGCAAGTAGATTTCTGACCCACTTAAAAAAACATTAATGTTTAACTCTGTATGAACTTCTGGTCAACTCCCTCCATCCTAATTGCGTTGCTGTCTGCTGTTATTCCAGTTTCGCTGCCAAAGAGCGTGCCGATCCTCCCGGCGTCGCCCTCCAAGCCCAGCAGGCGGTCCATGCAGTCTCCTTACAGACTCCCCAACCCTCTGCCCGCTCTGCCCGTCAGGAAGGGGGTGAGAGGCCGTCGGCCCAAGAGCGAGACCCTCGCTCTGCTCAAAGCCGTGGCGGAAGCGGCCGCCGCCGCCGCCGCCCAAAACGGAACTGAACCGGAGAACACGGAGCTCATACCGCGGTGCCACAAGAAGAGAGGCCCAAAGCCTGGAAGCAAGGTGAGACCCTCTCCTCTTTCCACCCTCCTTGACCCAAACTCTCTTTACTACTCCTCATGTTTAAGTGCGTCTGCAAATCAATGTGTGTTTTTCAGAGGAAGCCCAAGATTCTCCAAAGCCCAGCTCAGCTGCCCAGCATCCAGGTTCCACAAGAAAGCCCCGCCAGCCTCAACTCCGTGGTGTCAACAGGTAACGATCGTTTATTAGCTATTGAATTAAAGATCATTAGAATATCTCATCTGCTCACTTGTGTTTCTGGTGTTGTTCCAGTGTGTGTGTACGTGAATAAGCACGGGAACTGTGGCCTCCACCTGGACAGGAAGCAGATGCAGCATCTGCCGGACCACTTTGGCCCGGGCCCGGTGAACGCCGTGCTCCAGCAGGTGGTCCAGTCCTGTATAGACTGTGCGTACCAGCCTAAAGTCCTGCTCAGTGCTCTGCAGACGCACTCAGGAGGAGGAGAGGTTGTCAGAGGTAGAAACACACACAGATCGTTGTTATTGGACGTATCTCACCTCTAGAATAATAACTGAATAATGAGCTGAGTCTCTTTTGTGACAAACATGTTGTGGTTCCTCCCAGTGAGAACAGACGTTGGCGTCCGTGTGGTCAAACTGCCGTCGGCCTCCAGTGCTTCCTTCGTGCTGCGCTTCTTGGAGACGATGTGTCGTCACCTGCAGTGTGACAACCTGTTCAGCAGCCAGCCGTTCAGCCACTACGCTGCGTACGACAGGACCAAGTCAGGTAAACAATCACTGCTCTCTGACTTCTTAAACCAGGAGGTAACGTTGTCAGTAGTTACAGCTCATCCTTGTTCCTGTGTTTCAGTGAAAGAAGAGGCGTTGGACGCTCCGTCTCTGGCTCGGGGGAGTAAACGGAGTCTCTCTGGCGTCTCCCCGCCGTACGCTGCCCCTCTGTCTCCTAAACATTTACGCACCGAAGCTCACCCTTCAGAAGGTACAGCTCACTACACACGTTTTTATACTTGTAATACCCTTTATATTAGACCTGTCAGTCGATTAAAATATTTAATCGCACATTTTTTATCTGTTCAAAATGCAATTTTAAGGGAGATTTTTCAAGTATTAAATACTCTTATCAACATGGGAGCTGACAAATATGCTGCTTTATGCAAATGTATGTATATATTTATTTCTGGAAATCAATTACAGGTACTGCATTTAGCATAAAGACTGAAAGATGTAAAAAAAAAATGTAAAAAGTAAAAAAAAAAAAACGTAAAAAAAATATCAGAAAAAGTCTGAAAAATGTCCGACAAATGTACGAAAAAAAGTAAAAAAAAAAAATGTCCGAAATATGTCCGAAAAAACAAGACAAATATCCAACAAATGTCCAAAAAATGTCCGAAAAAAAGTAAAACAAATGTCTGAAAAATGTCAAAAAACAAAAATCTGAAAAAAGGCCAGAAAAATATCCGTAAAATGTCAGAAAAGTGTCAGAAAAAATGTCAGAAAAATGTCAGAAAAAAGTAAAAAAAATGTCTGAAAAATGTCAGAAAAAAGTCAGAAAAATATCCAAAAAATGTCAGAAAAAAAGTCTGAAAAATATCCAAAAAATATTTTCAAATCATAACATGGCAAACTGCAGCCCAACAGGCAACAACAGCTGTCAGTGTGTCAGTGTGCTGACTTGACTATGACTTGCCCCAAACTGCATGTGATTATCATAAAGTGGGCATGTCTGTAAAGGGGAGACTCGTGGGTACCCATAGAACCCATTTACATTCACATATCTGGAGGTCAGAGGTCAAGGGACCCCTTTGAAAATGGACATGACAGTTTTTCCTCGCCAAAATTTAGCGTAAGTTTGGAGCGTTATTTAACCTCCTTCATGACCAGCTAGTATGACCTGGTTGGTACAGATGGATTCTTCAGGTTTTATAGTTTTATATGATACCAAAAAAAACTGAGCCTGAAAAACTGATAAATTAGCCTAGCGGCTAGCGGACTTTAGTTAGTTAGTTCGTTACTTTTGCTTACTCATAGCTCTTCTACTGTTACTTGGTTTCGTGTTAAATCACTCCATCTCCCGACAGAACAACTCCACGGTTGAATTTCAGCCTACATGCACGTTTTTCAGCTCAACATTGTTAAAACACAGCAGCTAATATTGGTAGCGAGAGCAACAAGCTAGTGCCGTATCTCAGCTCCGCGCAGACGAAGTGGATTTATTGTTTTACTTTAGTTTTTTACCGTGGTATCGAATTGGTGTCGAGAATCCTGGAATTTCACTGGTATTGGTATCGACTACAACATTTCTAGTTTTGTGACATCCTTACACGTATATACTGGACGTTGTCTTCTAGAAAGAATGACATTTGAATGTGTTTCTGTCTCCAGCAGAGACCCTGCCTCATGAAGAGAACGGCCTAATAAAGGAGCAGCGCTACATGGACTCCGCCTCCAACTCCATGACCCCTCGACCACAGACGGTGCGCAGTTCCTCAGAGTACCACTCCCACGCCAGCAGCCGCTACCGCGCTGGCAACGCCGTGGCCATGCGCCGCCTCTCCTCTAACCCCGCAGAGCTCAGCTCCACGCAGCCTCTCAGACGAGTAGAAGGTACGGTCACAATCTGAAGGAAGTGCAGTAGATGGTTTTGAATGCTCTCCAGATGCTCAGTGTGTGTCTTCTTCTTCTTTGGTAGCAGCCAGCTCCACCACAGGTCCTGAGGCGCTGGCGTCTGAGCTGCCCAGTAAAAACCCGTCCTCCTGGTCCATCGAGGAGGTGATGCAGTTTGTGAGGGACGCCGACCCCACAGCGTTAGCTCCACATGCTGAACTATTCAGAAAACATGTAAGTTTACTTTTACTATTTAATAAAGGTGCCATGATGCATCGCAGACATATTCCAGATATCTAACAGGCTAAATCACGTCTTGCGTCACTTCTGGCGTGCGTTTTCGTGACAAACGTGATCACTAGGGGTGGAGAAAAAAAACGATTCACCTATGTATCGCGATTTACGATTTTACGATTTTGAAATCCATTTTTTAATGCCAGAATCGATATATTTGCTTCATCTGAGTCTATGTGGAGGTAGAAGGAAGTTACCGCTTTTATTGTTGTAGTCTGAGTAACGTGACGTCATATCCGTTCCGTATCCGTCAACCAAAACAAACGGCAGCGAGCAAAGTACAAGACGTTGGAGGGTCGTCGTGGATACGACCTGCACCCTCACATGTTAAATCCAAAGTGGTAAACACTACACATCCAGTAAAGGATGGAAACACTTTGGGTTTCACACATTAACAGGAAAAGCAGAGCTAGACATCACGGCTAAAGCTGCATGCTAACTCTGTCACGGACAGGAAACGTTATCGTATCGCGGTAACGTGCGGTCGAGCCGGCCGTCGCTCTCGTCTCCGTGGTCAAATGGGCCGACGCTACAACTGTAGAGCACCCATATACTGACATTTATGTTAAATGCATTGAAACGGCCCCGATGGAGCTGACCATGGATGGATAAAGAGAACGGAGCTGACGGGAGAGCTAGAGACGGACTTTGAGAAGTTAGAGGAAGTAGACACGTGGGACTACGTCTAGTTTTCAAAATAAGGTGTTAACAAAGGGAACTATATACAAAATACAGATATGGAAATAAGATTGATTGAATCATATTCACCAGAAGTATAAAACATTACATGTCCCTTATAAATTAAAAAGAAAATACCACTAATCTGTGAGGGAAATTATATAATATTTATTATAAAACAATGACTGATATATATTTGACTTCAGGACATCTCTGACTACAAACATCCTGAAAATCCAAAAATTTTTACTGGATTAATTTAGATATTTTCTAAAGTAAAAGTCCCTAGAAGTGTATGATTCAACTTTTTCTCATGGTCTAGTGTTAAAAAAGTTACCAAAAACCGCAATAAATCATAAAATCGAATCGCAATACTTAAAAATGTCAATATATATCGAATCAGCACCCAAGTATCGTGATAGTATCGAATCAGGAGATTGGTGAATCGTCCCAGCTTTAACATATAGATGGTAATATGCATAAGAAATGATGCACAACAACAAACATTTGGTTATAATAATCATCCACTTATAGTGATAAATTTGACCCGGACAGACGTGATCACTAAGCGGTTTCCACTGTACTGAGTCACGTTGTTTGTTTCTACAGGAGATCGATGGAAAAGCTCTGATGCTGCTACGGAGCGACATGATCATGAAGTACATGGGTCTGAAACTGGGTCCAGCACTGAAGCTGTGCCACCACATAGAGAGGCTGAAACAAGGCAAACTGTAAGGAGGAGGAGCAGGCCAAACCCCCCCCTCCCCCCCCCCCTCCCCCTCCCCCGTGAGCAATAAGCCCTGCAGGAGCCAGCGTCTGGACTCATGGGCCACGCAGGGGCTGCATGTGAACTCTCGACTCCACCTTCGACGGACTGAACAGGTGTGACGACTTCATCCCGACTTCCAGAGTGGAGGAAAACGAAGTGTGCCGTGCGTTTGCTGACACATTACCTCATCCCCCTCCATCAGTGAACGACAAAAGCTGTTGATTGACTTTTTGAAATCCCAAAGGAACAGAATCCCGGCAGTGTTTACATTGCATAGCACATGTGCACACGTTTGGACACGTTTTTTTTAACGGAGATCTTTTGATCCTGGTTTTGGATCCCCAAAGATGGAGAATGTTTCTTCTTATATAATGTTTTTATTCTTGTTGAATTAATAAGGAATCCGTCAGATGTTCTTCCCCACAAGAGGATTTGGATGCTCTCTCTCTCTCTCTTCTCTCTCGTCTGTGCTGTCGTATTCTCCCTCTTCACACGAATGCCTCAAGTATGGGAATATCCGCCTGCCCGAAAGAATGCTAATAACGTCATTCCATTTCGTTCACACAACTCCAGACAGACGTTTTCATTTGCTTGAACATTGTCAGCATCATGTTGTGTTCTGACAGTTTTTATCTAGCCTCACATTTTCCACGAGTGTCCTGCAGGATCATCATCTGCTGTGTGGCATGATTGTGTCTTACGGTGCGTTCACACCAAGCGCGAAGTGAACTTTCCACGTGGCGCGATTACATACAAAGTCAATGCAAAGAGGAGAATAGACGTGTATTCGCGGGAGTTGAAATATTTCAAGCAAGAAATTCGCGTGATGCTGTGTGGTGGAAGCCTGAGACCGGACCAAACTCTGTGTAGAAACCACAGACTGTCTCTGGTAGAAACAACAACGTCGCTGCCGTATTTATGCCTAGATGACTTTAGCAGGGAGCAGCTGCATAGCCCGGCACTGATCGATCCAAACATCATTCAGAAAACAAGTATTTTAAAAGTTGTTTGCTTGTCATCTTACAGACAGACCTGACAAAGCATAAATTCAGACTTTTTACAAATCAACATCATTATGTAGTTATTCCGGCATCATTTTGATCCGTTTACAACAATGTCGCTGCTGTATTTATGCCTAGATGACGTTATGTTGAGTGTTGATGGAGCAGCTACAATGTTAGCAAAGCCTGGCACTGATTGATCCAAACTCCATTCAGAAAACAAGCATTTTAAAAGTTGTTTGCTTGTCGTCTTGGTAACAGACCTGACAAAGCATCAATTCAGACTTTTTACAAATCAGCATCATCATGTAGTTATTCCGGCATCATTTTGATCCGTTTACAACAATGTTACTGCCGTATTTATGCCTAGATGACGTTATTTTGAGTGTTGATGGAGCAGCTGCATAGCCTGGCACTGATCGATCCAAACATCATTCAGAAAACAAGCATTTTAAAAGTAGTTTGATTACAGTCTTGCGGACAGACCTGACAAAGCATCAATTCAGACTTTTTACACATCAACATCATTATGTAGTTATTCCGGCATCATTTTGATCCGTTTACAACAATGTCGCTGCCGTATTTATGCCTAGATGACGTTATTTTGAGTGTTGATGGAGCAGCTGTTATAGCCTGGCACTGATCCATCCAAACTCCATTCAGAAAACAATCATTTTAAAAGTTGTTTGCTTGTCGTCATGGTAACAGACCTGACAAAGCATCAATTCAGACTTTTTACTAATCAGCATCATTATGTAGTTATTTCTGCATCATTTTGATCTGCTTATTGATATTAAATCACAGCACAATCTGTTTATTCTGGTTTCATACCGCAGTAGTGACGTGTGTCTTGCTAGATACAGTCAGTACAATGGCGCAGTATGTGAATACAGCTCGCCGCCAGGTGATGTTATGAACCCAGACACGACGGCGTTTGGTTTTCTGACATATCTGGGACTTCACCAACATGTTACAAAGCAGCAACAGTGGTTATTTCTTCCATGGTTGATGGAGGAAATGGAGGAAAGAAAAGTTGTTGGTATCCATGGAGACAAGCTCTGTCTCTCCGGCACAAAACACAAATGATACCGGCGAAAAATTCACTTCGCTCTTGGTGTGAACGCAACATTAGCGAGCCCTACGTCGCCTCTCACTGGTCTCCACGCAGTTCTTATCAAACCGTTTGCATCCCAAGCAGCTTAGAAGTTAAGGGTTTATCAATTTCAGTGGTTGTTCAGAAACACATTTCTAAGGGCTTTCTTTGTTTTAGTTTTAATATTTTATCATAATCATAATCATGTTAAGCTCGCCGGTCCGCCTGCGGCCTCAGTGTTGTCACTCTTGACCGTTACAATCACTGTTAGCAATGAGAACAGATGTGTACAGTTTTATGGGTTTAACCATGAATATCAGCGACAGAATGTACATTTTGTAGAAACGTAATATTTTAAGGAAAATCATTTACACGAGTTAGAAATGTGAAGATAAATGGGATGTGGACAGTGGATTCCATTCTGCTTTTTAATACTTATTAACACAGCGCTTTTAGTTGAAATACTCCAGTAAGTAATAGACTCTGCCTTGCTTTACCTATATGACATTTCTCAGGTTTATGTGGTCTTTGTTAGTACGAGCTTTTGTAGCATACTGTTTATAATATACGTAACAGAATTTTGCTGTTATTCCCTTCCGCGATTTAAAAAGACTTGTGCCATATGATATTCAACACAGGACAGAAGTGCTGTTGATTTCCCTCTCCTGCATCTTCTTCAAACTACTTGAAAAATATGTGTTGCAAAAGTCACTTGTCCATTTATGTCACACCAGATAAACAATATGTGTTTATGAC
This sequence comes from Sebastolobus alascanus, assembly GCA_916701645.2. Lineage (NCBI taxonomy): Eukaryota > Metazoa > Chordata > Actinopteri > Perciformes > Sebastidae > Sebastolobus > Sebastolobus alascanus. The sequence continues at coordinate 729,583 of CAKAOJ020000209.1, read as the reverse complement.
GTTGTGTATTTCCTTTTTATAAACCTACCAAAAACAAAACCATGTGCGTGTGTTGTTACTGACTTCGACTAATTATTTAGACTGAGGATGCTGCAGGAAGTTTGATCGGATTATTTCCTGTGAATATTTCATCTTAGACGAGTTTACCTGTTATTTTTTTTAGTAACTTTTAATACAATTCTCTGTATTATGTATTTTATATACAGTCATACCCATTTAATAGGCTTCTTTTTTTTTTTTTTTTTTTACAAATTCTGTGTCATAAACAAAAATATGTGCATGTTGTTACTGACTACAACTAATGATTTAGACTGAGGATGCTTTTTCACATAGGGGAAGACAGGCGCTGAATTATTTTATAAGAAAATAAATATAAAGAGGAAAAAGTAAAAGAATAAATAGGTAAGTAAATAAATGTAGAAACATAAAGACAAATAAAATAATAATCATAAGTCTTTTAATTTATTTTCACATTTATTTATACATGTATATTTATTTATATCTTTTTAAAGATATTTACTTTTTTGCATATAAATTATTCATTTTTTTCTGTATATTTACAAAAAATTTATATATTTTTCGGTCTTTATATTTCCACATTTATTTATTTTTTCTTTTATTTCATGTTTTTATTTCCACATTTATTTTCTTTTTCTTTTACAGATTTATTCTTTTTTTACAGCACTCCTATGACTACATCACTGGTTCCCAACCTTTCCCCTTAAGGGACCCCTTTTCTATTATTGGGTAAACTGACTAGGTGACATAATTTACAGATATTTCATATTATATTCAATGCATAATAACAATATGAACAGTACATAACAACTTAACGCTTTAAATGCCAGTTTGTTTACATAACACTGTTGTTTTTTCTGAAAAAAACATATATTTTCTGTATAATAAATGCTAAGGGGATTTTTTTATTTTATTTTATTCACAGTCTGGGATATGTAAATGATTAGCAACAACATTGATTTTGATGTTTTTATTTGTTGTGCAGTGTCAGATTAAAAAACCTTAAACTGCTATAAAAATACTATATATTAATATTATTTCACTGTTTATTATTATTTTTTTTTACCAAATTCAGTGCTGATCGTAACTACCAAATAGTAATTCATTTTTAGAATTTTAACACTTAACATGCCAGTTTGTTTACATAATTTTTTTTTATAATGAAAAACAACAACAAAAAAACACAAAAATTAAATTATGTTCTGTATAGTAAGTGAGATTTTTATTTTTTTCACCGTCTGGGATATGTCAATGATTAGCAACAAGATTGTTTTGATGCATTTTTTTTTTTGAGCAGTGTCAGATTTGAAAAAAAATAAATAAAAAGTCCTCTACTAAAGCTGCTATAAAAATAAAAAATATTAATATAATTTTCCACTTTCACAGAGTTTAACATTTTTTTTTAATCTTATGTCACAGCAAACACAACAACACTGGGAACTGGATTATTTGGGGTACTAACACTGGTGTCTGGAGCTTCCAGGGCTTCATGGCTGAATCTCCTGCTGAATGAGGTCAGGTGTATCTGGGCTTACCTGTCGCTCTGATCCGATGCCTGTCTCTCCATCAGCTGCTCCGGCTCTCTGTAGCGTCGCTGCTCCATTAACACTTCATTAGGTGACGTTAAACACTCGGACAGTAACTTGTAATCAAAACTAGTCCTTCATGTCTCCATCACAGCAAACAAACATTTCCTCTCCCACCTGTTCTCATCACTCAGCCACGCCCCCTTTCAAACTTCTGGCTTTGAGACGAGGTAACCCCGCCCCCTTTTAATCCACCCTTCGCTAAGCCCCTCCCCCCTTGGTTACTGTTGCTAGGCCTGTCAAGCTTTCACACCCAGCATGTCAAATATGTCGTTTTAAACGACATCACTGAGAGATATTTCAAATGAAATAATGGCAGATTTCTGGAATAATCGCTATGAAATATTAGAGAGAAATAAACAGAAATGATTTAATTACAATATGATTCTGAGAGCTACATTCACTATATAATTTGTCAGCAGATTATTGTGAATAAATATTGAGGAAGTAACCTGCCAAAATAAATAAATAAATCAGTAAATAAATGACTCGATAAATAAACAAATGTCATTAAATGCAAAGAAAAAAATAAATAAAAAATTAATGTGGCCATTAATTAATTGATAAAATGTGACATAAATTGATATTTCCGTTTTAATTTGCTGCTTTATTTATTTATCTTTTTATTAATTCCCTTATTTATATAATCTTCTGTTTAATTTTCTCTTTTATTTATTTATGTATTTATTTTGATTAATTTTTAAATGAATGCATTTATTTTTTATTTATTCATTTTTAAATGTATTTGTTTATATATTTATACATTTATTTATTTATTTATGCACGACTTTCCCTTTGCATTTCACCCCTTATTTATTTCCCTAAACTTATTTATTTCTGTATTCTTTTCTTTTTACATTTCTTTTCTACTTCATTTAACCCTAAGCACTTTATTTTGTTCCACAACTATGGATGACGGAACCTGCCAATATAAAAAATAAATGAATAAATAAATGACTCAATAAATAAATGAATAAATAAATGAGCCATTAAAAGTAGCAAAAATAATATTAAAAATAAATAATTAATAAAATGTGACAAATTTATATTTCTGTAGTAATTTGCTTTTTATTTATTTATCTTTGTATTAATTTCCTTATATATATTTACTCTTCTGTTTAATTTCCACTTTTATTTATTTATGTATTTATCTTTATTATTTTTTAAATGTATTTATTTATTTATTTTAGCATTTATTAAAAAATAAGAGTGAAAATAAATAAATAAAAAATAAATGCAAAAATAAATACATAAATAAAAATAAATACAAAAATAAATAAATACATTTATTTATGCATTTATTTAAATACATAAATAAATGAAAGAGAAAATTAAACAGGAGAGTAAATAAATAAGGGAATTAATGCAAAGGTGAATAAATAAAACAAATCAAATTAAAACAGAAATATCAATTTGTCTAACAGCTGTTTGCTAAATGAAACATTTTTGTCTTTTTTATGTTGAAATATTATCAGAGCGCCTCTTTCAGACTTCTTTAATTTATCTTTAATGAGTAAATTCTGAAATTTTTCTCTGATTTCAAACCAGTTTCATCAACAGAAACGGACACATTTGAGATAAAAATGAAAAAACGGTCGTTAATGAAAAGGCAGAGACTCACAGTCAGACCTCAGAGATTTTAGTTCACTTCCATATAAAAAGCACACACACTGTACAGTAAGCAAACATTTAACTGCCAGCACGTTTCAACTGGAGTTTCTTCACCGACATCTCGATCAAAATAAGGAAGCAAAACGTGCTTCAGGAGGCGACAGTTACAAAGGAAGCAGTTATTTAATATATCCAGTCACACACTGCGTCTCCTCACTGACCCTCCAGTATATATATATACAGGTTGTATAAATAACAGTTGTACAAAGAATAAATTAAATCCTGTACAACCAATGAGCGCTCTGTTGACATGAGTTAAAGGAACAGCTGCTAAAATACATCAATATAAATAAAGAACAGGTATTTTCCATCCGTCTGCATGTTGCTGCTGTAATTCACAGATTTCAGAGACGCTCTAACCACAGAGGGGTTTTAGCAGATCAGAGTCGGTGGGACACCCTGTAACGCTTTAAAACTAAACTATGACAAAGTGCACTCAATTAGGATAAATAAACTGACACACAACAGTACTCTCACATTCAGATCATTATCGTGGGACAGAAGTAATACCATGCTCCACAAAACAATAAAAAAAAAGACACCAAACCACTTGGAACTAATGCGTCTTATCAATACTGATTCTAATTACACACTTAACACGTACACCAACCGTATTTTCTCTCACCGAAGCCAAGAAAATGATCATTATTTCTTCTTTAATCTCCCTCAACTTCACATTGGTGAGATCTATATTAATCCCCCTGATACCCGCGGGATCGGACTGACTCTACTGTCTTTCAGAGGCTGTTAGAGCTAAAGGTCCTGGTATCATATGAAACTAGAAAACCTGATGAATCCATCGGTACCAACCATGTCATGCTAGCTTGTCGGGAAGGAGGTTAAATAACGCTCCAAAGTTAGGCTAAATTTTGGCGAGGAAAACTGGCATGTCCATTTTCTAAAGGAGTCCCTTGACCTCTGACCTCCAGATATGTGGATGAAAATGGGTTCTATGGGTACCCACGAGTCTCCCCTTTACAGACATGCCCACTTTATGATAAGGGCTATCAGAGGATGGATGGCTTTCCTAGCTAGATTGACACTAAGGGGGTTTCTGAGCAGTTTACACAACAGAAGTGCTCGCCATCCAATCGCCGAAAAATGCCAATTCTTGCAGAAATCTCCAAAATGTCAAAAAGTTTTTGGTCCCAAATCACAGCATGGCTTGTTCTATGGTGTTCCTCAAGGTCTTGGTGTCTTAATGTGGTATTTTGGAGGGATTATTGATCTTTTTTTTTTACCAATTCATTAAACCCTGATACACTTTTACAATTTATTTTAATTGATTAATTAATTTATTGACTAGAAGAACTTGACACACAGTGCTGAGCTGCATCTCAAATTAATCTTCAGGTTCTCAGCTTTCAGATGATGTACACCACTTCTATGTGACATCTACTGTTGACCTGCTACCCCCCCCTAAAGACCCCCTGTACCCCCACCCCCTATTTCACCTAATATAAGGGGTTTAACTGGTGAGATCAATATTAAAACTTCCCCCTAGCTTCACCTCATTAGTCTGTTAGTGGAAACAGCAGGGGGCTCTAGTGTTTCTAGTGTTTTCTCAGCTTGTATTTTGAAATCTAAAAGGTCTAATTCAGCAGCCAGCAGCAGAAATAGCTCTCTTCCAGAAATACTTTCCTCACATATATATTTGGACCGGCCCGTAGAAAGTTCTGTTTCAATGTGAAGACAATTAAGACGTCCCTTTTTTTTCCCTGCCGTTAAACAAAACAAGAACGTATTCAGTCACGACTGGCATCCGTTGCCAACATTTCCTTTTAATGAAATTGTGGCTCCGGCGTTGCCAAGTCACTATTAGCCTGTCATGCTAAAACCCCGACCAATCAGAGGAGAATGAATCGCTCCAGTGAGCTGCTGATGAAGACGATGAGACATGTTTTAACAGTCTCAGAGTCACGTCCTGCCAGTAACACACCGCTCCGCTCTCAGTTCAGGGCTTCAGTGCACTTAAATAAAAATTACACATGGAAACAAACCATGATTCCACAAGGAGAAATGGAACCCATGTGTCTTTACTGTAATTATAAAGTGAAAAAAAAAAACGTTCCTCAACGTCTCTGATTTATAAAGACAATTTCCAAAACCGCACGGAGCCCATTAAAGGGACAGTTCACATGTTTCTTCTACTTCTCCACAGTCAGTGTATTACCTCCAGTTAGGGCTGTCAAAGTTTTAATGCCACTAATTTCTTTAACGCATTAACTTGCGATTTGATGGTGGTAGAGGGCTCAGTTTTAAAGCTAGAGTGAAGATACTGGTATCATATGAAACTATAAAACCTGATGAATCCATCGGTACCAACTATGTTATACTAGCTTGTCATGAAGGAGGTTAAATAACGCTCCAAACTTGCGCTAAATTTTGGCGAGGAAAAACTGTCTCGGCCATTTTCAAAGGGTTCCCTTGACCTCTGACCTCCAGATATGTGAATGTAAATGGGTTCTATGGGTACCCACGAGTCTCTCCTTTACAGACATGCCCACTTTATGATAATCACATGCAGTTTGGGGCAAGTCATAGTCAAGTCAGCACACTGACACACTGACAGCTGTTGTTGCCTGTTGGGCTGCAGTTTGCCATGTTATGATTTGTGGCATATTTTTCAGACTTTTTTTTCTGACATTTTTCAGACATTTTTCTTTTTTTTTACTTTTTTCAGACAGTTGTCGGATATTTGTCGTACTTTTTTCGGACATATTTCGGACATTTTCTTTTTACTTTTTTTCATACATTTGTTGGACATTTTTTCAGACTTTTTAAAAACTGTTTTTGTTGACATTTTTCATACATTTGTCAGACATTTTTCTGACTTTCTTTCGACATTTCGACATTTTTCAGACATGCGAAATCTTTATGCTAAATGCAGTACCTGTGAGGGTTTCTGGACAATATCTGTCATTGTGTTGTGTTGTTAATTGATTTCCAATAATAAATATATACATACGTTTGCATAAAGCAGCATATTTGTCCACTACCATGTTGATAAGAGTATTAAATACTTGACAAATCTCCCTTTAAGGTACATTTTGAACAGATAAAAAATGTGTGATTACGTTGTGATTAATCGCTTTTATTACTACTATAATTCATGCCTTAGTTTTAAGTTGTATGTATACCTTTTTTTAAGTAATTATTTCTTATCCGATTACTGGATTAATCGATGGAATAATCAGTAGAATACTTTAATTACTAAAATAATCGGTAGCTGCAGCCCGAGATAAAACAAGTCATTCTTGATGTCTCCTTGGACTCTGGGAAAAAAATGTGAAGGACATTCATAAATATTTTCAGACATGAATGATCAAGTGAGAAAATAATCTGAAAGTGTATTTGTTTTTTACTAACTGCTTGTCTGCTCTTTATGCTATTGTTTCCTGTTTGGTGAGCCGAAGGCAAATTTCCACCCTGGTGGACAATAAAGATTTATTATATTGTATCTAAAGATATTTGACAAATCTCCCTTTAAAAGGTACATTTTGAACAGATTAATTTGCGATTAAATATTTTAATTAATTGACAGCCCTAGTCTTAAATAATGATCCAAACTTTAAAAATAATCATTTAGTTTTCTTCACAGAAAAGTCAGACCTCCAGGTTGGGAACCGGTGGTCTAAAATCCATTTTGTCTCCAAACTGGAGGCGTGCCGACCGCCATCTACATCAGGTAACACACTGACTGTGGATAAACACCTCATACAACTTCACTGAGAAACATCCAAACGATCCCTTTAAGCTTCCGTACACACAAACACGTCCGCTTTAGTGTAACGCCATCGAGTAGTGCATCACAAAAACACAGAAAACTCCACTGGAGAGTATTTGTGGAACTACTGTGTGAACATTCATGAGCCTCAGTTTCTGCAACATTTGGAGCCAAGCTCTGATTGGACATGTAAGTGTATGAGTTTGATTACAGAACATGTGTTTTATGTTACACGCTCCGGAGGGATCACCGGAGAGCGGTCCAAGCAATTAATCCCCCCCCCCTCCGCTGAGCACATTCACTTCCTGGGGAGCAGCGCTGCGAGTCTCTGCTTCTTCATGGGGAGGAAGTGGATCTCCTGCGAGCTGACCTTCTTCAGTTTGATCGCTCTGCTCTTCGGGACCTTTTTATGCGGGTTGTTGGGGTCGTGCTGCTCGCCGTGGGACGCCGACGGCACTCCGTAGAGCTGCTGCAGAGACGCCGCCTGGCTGCCGTCCCGCTTGATGGAAAAGTTCTTGGTGGACACTCCCGAGAGGCCTTTTATCTTCCCGCAGAGGATGGCGGGGATGGCGTCCTTCACCGAGACGATGACCTTGGCCGTCTGCGAGGTGCTGACGATCTCGAGGTTTCCGGCTCCGCTCAGAGTCGCCTGCTGGCTCAGAGAGCTGGACCCCCCCGCGCTGCTGTCCACCACCCACTTGTGCTGCCGGCTGAACTCCAGCGAGGCCAGACTGCCCAGCAGTTTGGAGTCTAAACTCTGAGTGCATCCGCCGGTATCTAACGCCACGTCTCTGCCCGACTGACACTTCTTCCTCACAGCAGGCACCGACAGGTCGAGCACGCTGTCCTGCTGAGGACTCGGGTATTCCTGTTTTAGTTCGACAGGACACGCTCTGACAGAAAGGTCCAGAGCCTGTCCTTCATCGACAGGAAGCGAGGACGGGGACACATTTTGCGGCGGCATGCATCTGCGTGAAGACAACGAAGGAGAGGTAGTATCTTTAGAGGAAGTCTGAGTGCTTTTACTCACAGTGCAAACTGGTTTTGGCATGTTCCCCTTCGAGTCCTCGGTCTGAGGGACGGGAATGGGGACGGGAAGGGGGACGGGCAGAGGCACTGGCAGCGGGATGATGACCGGATAGGGGACTAGAAGCGTGGCGGGAGGGACTAGCGGCGCCAGAGGGGAGGCGTAGGGAGGCGTGAGGGGAGGAAGTGGGAAGAAGGGAGATCCTGGCGACTGACAGGTTGATGAACCCGCCTGAGACGGGAAGAGATCCTGCAAGATGGCCGCAAACGCCGGATTCTGCAGGAGAGAGAGCAGATTGGCGTCCTGCGTCTGTCCGGCTGACTTCTGGTCAGCTGGCGGTAAACCAAACGCCAGAGGATTCGTACACAGGATGTTGTTCTGGAGCCTAGCGGTCTGAGGGAGCACAGAGGGGCTCATGTGCTGGAGCACCTGCTGGTCCAAGACCAGGGGAAGCGAGACCGGGCTTTGGCTCGTTATCAAGTACGGCGCCGCCCCCATTTGGCCGAGCTGCGACCCGGTCGCTCCGGCCATCTGGAGGTGGATGGGCAGCATCAGCGAGCTGTCTCCCAGGCACATCGGGTGCAGCATTGTCGTGGCGACTTTAAGCGCCACGCCTCCCGGAGATTCAGCAGCGGGACTCAGGACCGGCGGAGCAGGAGGCTCCGCCGGGTTAGAGAGACCCCCTTTGCTCAGTTCTTTGGAGCTGCTGCCGCATGAATCAGCAGGATTCACTCCGTCCTCCACTTTACTGGGAGTTCCTCCTCCTCCTCCTCCCACGTCAGCGCTGCACACATCAGTCTGAGACTGAGTCACGCTCACATCGTCGCTGCTCTCCATCGTTCAGTCTGAGGAGTCAAATCTTCATCCAGTGCTAGTGACGGGTCTCATCCATTATTCCTCTAAGCAGCCCTGAAACACAGGAAACACAATGTTTAAAGCCCGCCTCCAAACAGTTTCACTTCCTGTTCTTTCTCAAACAGAGAACGGGGGTGTGGTTACTAGTCAGACGTAATTCGTCACCATGGCAACCAGACTGCATCGTTTTTCAACCCAGTTTAGATGAATTTGCTGTTCATCAGACCACAAAAGAGACCAGAATTATCTCAACACAACGACTCTCTCTCACTCTCTCTCTCTTCTTCACCGTCTCCTCCTGGGGAGGCGGCCGTCTGGCTGCTGCTGCACCGGAGGACGGATAGACATGTTACCGAGATCCAACGTTTGAAATGCAGTTTCGGGACGTTTTGGAGGTTCACCGTCCACCAGCACCGGCCGCTCTAACCTCAGCTCTCAGCACCGACACCGCACCGGGCTGCTCTGAGATTCATTTATTTCTCTAACGGGACTTTTCTCTTGTTTTCTTTTGGGCTGAAAGTTGTGCTCCCCGTCGTTCAGACCAGTTAGAGGCCAACAAACCTCCGGTATCGGCTGCTTTCCGTTAATTTGTATCTCCAGCGGGAGGAGACGGTGAAGAAGAGAGCGAGTGAGAGAGACAGTCAGTGTGTTGAGAGACGTCTCCTTGGACTCTGGGAAAATAAACTTTCAGAACTATTTTCTGACAGTTTGTAGACGAAATGATAAATCCATTTAGCGAGAACAGAATCAAACCAACAAAAGATAAAAATAACAACGTATCCAAGTGTTTCTTGTCTTATATTTGACAAACAAAACAGATCTTCTGCTTCCTGAACTCAACATCTAAACTGGTCTGAGTGCTGCGTGTTTTCCTGATTACAGACGTACTGTAAAGGGTTTACATCTTTCCATTCTTCCCCTCCTCCCTCCACTCGCCCCCCCCCCCCCGAGGTAATAATAAGCCAAATGAAGCTGAAGAGACACAAGCTTTTCATTAACAACAACCAGGAGACATAGGAGACGTTTTACTGGAGTAAAGTACCACGTTTATAATTGATCCATCACCCCAGGACAGCATCCCAGTGGTTCTCATGCTTTTCTAAGCCTACTGTGTGTTCACTACATGACACTTCCACACAACACATGTCCCTCCTGCTCTGGCTGTCAGCCTTCATCCATCTGTAGTGATAAGACATCCCTCGGGGTGGCTGGAGACACAATGCATCCGATGTCAGCGAGGTCAATTATTCATACCGAGGGGAGCGGCGTGGACAATATGTTCACCTCTCTTTAACGCAACAACAACCTTTTAAATTAAAAACCTCTATTAAATTCACACATGCACTTCCAGTTTTCTAGCCAAAGCGTGACACTTTTTTTTCTTTCTGAGCTCTCTTCATGTGGTGTTGGGTTGCTCCCCCCCCCCCCCCGGGCTGCTGTTATATTGTTCTGTAGCATAGACGAGACTTTGTAACTCGGCTCTGATGGATTACACGGAGGATTCTACTGCCAGACGGTCGGCAGATAGCTGCGTCGCTGTTTCCACACATGGGAAAGGTCTGGGAAGTGTGTGTGTGTGTGTGCACTGCGGGAATACAAACACACACTTAAACAACACACAATAAAGATCCCAATAAAACAAGCTCTTGTGCTTTTATAGCTTCAGGCTTCTGTGTTTGTTCCCAACACAGTCTGGAGCTGGTGGTGGTGTTTCTCAGTGGGGTTGTATGAGGCACTTCTCCATAGTCAGTGTATTACTACAGTAGAGCTGTGAGGATACGCCTATCTCCTGATTCGATATGTATTGCGATTCAATATTACGATCTATTATGATTTTTGTTAACTTTTTTAACAGTAGACCATGAAGGGAAAAAGTTGAATCATACACTTCTAGGGACTTTTACTTTGGAAAATCTCTAAATTAATACAGTAAAAATGTTTGATTTTCAGCATGTATGTAGTCAGAGATGTCCTGAAGTCAAATATATCAGGATCATTGTCAGGAAGTATTTATTACATTTTTTCCAGCAACCCAAAAATCAAAGAATAAAGACATTTCCCTCACAGATTAGTGGTATTTTCTTTTTAATTTATAAGGGACATGTAATATTTTATACTTCTGGTGAATATAATCCAATCAATCTTATTTCAGTAGATGTATTTTGTATATACAGTTCCCTTTGTTAACACCTTATTTTGAAAACCGGACGTAGTCCCACGTGTCTACTTCCTCTAACTTCTCCAAGTCCGTCTCTAGCTCTCCCGTCAGCTCCGTTCTCTTTATCCAACCATGGTGAGCTCCATCGGGGCCGTTTCAATGCATTTAACATAAATGTCAGTATATGGGTGCTCTACAGTTGTAGCGTCGGCCCATTTGACCACGGAGATGAGAGCGATACGATAACGTTTCCTGTCCGTGACAGAGTTAGCATGCAGCTTTAGCTGTGATGTCTAGCTCTGCTTTTCCTGCAATGTGTGAAACCCAAAGTGTTTCCATCCTGTACTGGATGTGTAGATGTGCAACGTTTCAGCTCGCTGTGGTTTGTTTTGGTTGACGGATACGGAACGGAACATAGACTCAAATGAAGCAAATATATCGATACTGGCATTAAAAAAAAATCTATTTCAAAATTGTAAAAATCGATTTTTCCCCCCCCCCCCGAATATATACTGTCTGCATGCATGAGCAAAACTCTTCCAATAGATTTTCCTCTCAATATCCTTCTTTTTTATTCTTCTTTCTTCAAGAACAAATAATGAAAATTGGATCTAAACTAAGAACCTGAATAGGAAGTTATTCTATTTTTCCACCGTTTTGCTGCGACGGTCTCTCTTGCTCTCCAGGAAGTTTGAGACAAGACATTTCCTGTTTGATAAGACGGTCATGAGGTCTGTGACACGATGAGGCCTGAAAGAAGTCTTTCTTATGTAAAGCTCCCCGACTGTCACAGACTCTGATGGTTTGGCCCCGACTGTGCACAAAGTGAGGACATAAATAACCCAGATAATAAACTGAAGTTAACGTAAAGAAATAGAAATAGTGTTAGTGAGGATAACTTGAGATCAGGTGATGTTAATCAGCAGCAGGGCGACATGTTGCTCACCGCTCCACCGTCTGCTCACTGAAATCATGTGAGAACAAGAAGGAAGTTTAACCAGCGCAGTCTAGACTGAGCCAAAGTACACAGACACCACGCTCATCTTTGTTTTATTTCCCCGTTACATTATCTGACTGTGTGGCTTTGCTTTGTCTCTGTGTTATCACAGACAGGGAAGGTCAAAGAAAGACGTCACGTACGCATCAATAAACAAGTCTTTGATTCCACCAGTCAGTTAAATCTACGTCTTTAGTCATCCCTCTTTACCTCCTCAGTTAAAGTGGACTTAAATAACCCATCCTTGTGGTCACAGATGAACTCGAGCTAAATCTAAAGGCTAATTCATATTTTCCGCATCCACAAGTCTCTGTTTCGACTAAACGCGCTCCAGTTTCGTTCCACACTGGAGAATGGAGTGCAGCTAGCTGGCTAGTCTATTGATGCACTCTGACCCCATGACACGCGTTGAGTGACAGCCAGAGGGCTTGCTTAATGAGGCAGAAATGGATAAAAACATTTTTAAAAAGAAATGTATACGGAAAATAATACAGAAATAAATAAGTTTGGGGAAATAAATAAGGGGTGAAATGCAAAGGGAAAATCATGCATAAATAAATGCATAAATAAATAAATACATTTTAAATTAAATAAAAAATAAATAAATACATAAAATATATATGCAAAAATAAATAAATACATTTTAAAAATAATAAAAAATAAAAAGGGAAAATTAAGAAAAGAGTGAATACATTTTGAAAAAAATAATACAAAGATAAATAAAGAAGCAAATTAAAACAGAAATATCAATTTATGTCAAATTTGATCAATTAATGGCCACATTTATTTTTAATATTATTTTTACTTCATTTAAAATAAATATAACATAAATAAAAAATAAATCCAACAATAAATAAAATATTTATGCAAAAATAAATAAATAAAAAATATGCAAAAAATAAATAAATAAATGTAAAAATTCATAAAAAAAAAAAATTAAACAGAAGAGTAAATATATAAAATAATTAATACAAAGATAAATAAATAAAGAAGTAAATTAAAACAGAAATATAAATTTATGTCAAATTTGATCAATTAATGGCTACATTTATTTTTAATATTATTTTTGCTACATTTGAAAAATAAATATAAAATAAATAAAATATATATTCAAAAATAAATAAATAAAATATATATGCAAAAATAAATAAATAAAAAAACATATGCAGAAATAAATAAATACATTTAAAAATTAATAAAAAATAAAAAGGCAAAATTAAACAGAAGAGTAAATAAATTAAAAAAAATAACACAAACATAAATAAAGAAGCAAATTAAAACAGAAATATCAATTTATGTAAAATTTTATCAATTTATGGCTACATTTATTTTTAATAATATTTTATTATTTTTACTACATTTAATGTCATATTTATGTATTTATCAAGTCATTTATTCATTTATTTTTATTTTGGCAGGTTCTGTCCCCCATAAATCAGCACAGAAAATGACATGCCTAAAGCAGGAAGGGCGTTCTTATTGCATGCTTTTACGTTGTGCATTATTGTGTCATTCACACGCCTTTTCGTGCAACCGGGCTGGCATTAAGCATTTAAGCGTTCGTGTGGAACATCAAACCAACACGGACCTTTAATTGTAGTATGAATGGAACCGCCTGCACGTCCGGTACAAACGTGGAAAATATGTCCAAGGGGTTAACACCTCTTAAACAGCCCGATCAGACCAGAGTGAAGCTGTAAACGGGCATAAATTCAGAATATAGAGTCTGAGATGTGTCAGAAAATGAAACACAACCTTGTTTCCATAAGTAACTTTAGATTAAATGAGTTAATCTTCCCAAATCCAGCTTGTTAACAGAGTTAGAATTTCCACATGACGATACAGTTTTCATTAAATATGAGCTAACGTAAGAACCATGCAACACAAACAGAGAGTGATAAGAGCAGCAACACATCGTCTGTTCGAGGTTTGTGTTCAGCAGCCAGTAACAGCTAATTGAGTAAAGAAGAGACGTAACAGAGAGCCAGATGAAACCCCTCCCCTGTCCCCGTTACTGTAATGATTTCCACATTTCCTCTTTTTTCCTCCTCCTTGCCTCATTGATGGAATGTACTCCGCTACAGTAAGTCAATAGCAGCGAGAAAACAACATTAAAACTGCACTGCAGAGCTCCTCTCTGTATGTCCTCCTTCTGGGTTTGATTTCAGACCAAGAGGGAGCGAAGCAGCGGGGAGGGATGGAGGGATGGAGGGATGGAGGGATGGAGATGGAGATGGAGATGGAGATGGAGATGGAGATGGAGATGGATGGAGCACGGCTGATGATCTAAAGGTCATCGCCCTGAACACCCCTCCGCTCCAATAGCCAATTACATCTCATTAGAGAGACACATGGAGCCTCATGATGAGCTTCACATCCTCTCACTGATGAAGGCTGCTGCTCCCACATCACAGCAGATCTCCTTTTATTCAGCTGGTCGTCCTCCTGCTGATCTCCTAAACATTTTGCAAGGTACTATGTCGGCCTTATCTATCTATCTATCTATCTATCTATCTATCTATCTATCTATCTATCTATCTATCTATCTATCTATCTATCTATCTATCCATCCATCCATCCATCCATCCATCTATCTAAATGCCAATAGAGCGCGATATTGATTACTGTGAGCGTTGATTTTCACCAGTGAAAACAGGTTGGAGGTGTGCGAAACTTTGCATAAATAGAGCCAGAACGAGTGTTTTTTCAAAGAAGCGACACGTTGCTTTGCCTGTTCGCATCGCGTCCGGTTACGAAGAGGTTTTGTCGACTAATCGATTAGTTGATTTAATCGACAGATCTGTGAAACTGAGTTTCTCCACAAAGAATCACACAAAAGCACCACTTTAAATCTGGTGTTTAACAGAGATGTGCTCCCAAGTTTCTCAGAAATAAGTCATTCAGCATGAATAGCGGTGATGAATGCCGACTGTTGCGTCGCCTCACGTCTCCTTTGTCTTGGCCAAAAATTTGCACTCGAACGCACCGTAAAGTCTACAGCCGACGGCCAGTTAGCACGTACGTTCTGCTCCTGCGTGAGAGGAAATAACTCTCCACACCAGCAGGCGGCGGTAGTCTGTATTCATCATTCAAAAAGGGAAACAGGAAGACCGAGGACGGAGGATATACAAGCTGTTGTTATGATACGTACATGAAACAAAGCGGCGTCTGTCGACCATTTTCACACCACTCTCACTCACCACTTAGCTTCATTCCAGATGATCATGTCGCCATGCTGCACTCATTAGCAAATAGGTGGCTAGACAAGACACGCTGAATGTAAATGTTTAGAGTAGGGCTGTTAAAGTTAACGCAAATTCGTTTTAAAGCCACTAATTTCTTTAACGCATTAACGCAATTTGCGCAACTCAATTTTAAATATAGAGTGAAGATACTGGTGTCATATGAAACTAGAAAACCTAAAGAATCCATCAGTACCAATCATGTAATAGCTTGTAGTGAAGGAGGTTAAATAACGCTGCAAATTTATTCAAAATGTTGGCGAGAAAAAACTGGCATGGCCATTTTCAAAGGGGTCCCTTTGACCTCTGACCTCCAGATATGTGAATGTAAATGTTTCTATGGGTACCCACGAGTCTCCCCTTTACAGACATGCCCACTTTATGATAATCACATGCAGTTTGGGGAAAGTCATAGTCAAGTCAGCATTGCTTTGAGCATATATTTTATGCTAAATGCAGTACCTGTGAGGGTTTCTGGACAATATCTGTCATTGTTTTGTGTAATAAAAATAAATATATACATATATTTGCATAAAGCAGCATATTTGTCCACTCCCATGTAGATAAGAGTATGAAATACTTGACAAATCTCCCTTTAGATAAAAAAAAATGTGTCCACAATTTCCTTCTATACAAAGTGAGTATTTGTAATTAAAATGTTTTCCTGCTACAGTATAATGTAAATAAGTCCATCATTAAGTCCCAGATGAGGCTGTTCCTGCAGAAGCTTAGAGGGACTCATACCAGTGATAAGATCCAGTCAATGCACATGTGATGGGATGTTAATATAAGCACATACACAGCCTATTGTAACAGGCCCGGAGAGACTGAGGGTTCATCTGAGGAGATTCTCCTCATCTCCTCACTGCAGACGCTGTTCTGTGTGCTACCGTCCTCCCACACACACATATATATTATTATTATTATTATTATTATTATTATTATTATTATGATGCAGTGTCTGCTGGTTCTGGTGGTTCCGGGCGGGTTTCCATGAAGAGGAGCAGGAGGATGACAGTGACGGTGTGCGCGCGCGTCTCCACATCACACGGTGATAACGTGAAGGGCTGAGGGCGCGTGACGCTCCGCTGCCATTAAGCACGCTAATAAACGGCACACCGACGGGTCCGCGTGCTAAAAATCACAACATGTTAAATCTTAACCTCTAAAAATCTGAAATATTTCACATCACATCAGCTGGCGGCTCACAGACGGTATAAACCAGCTGCGTAAAACCACCTCTCCGGTAGAAATAAAGAGGCTTTAAACCGGAGCTGCTAGCTATAGATACCTCCCGGTTAATCACCGTGCTAACGTTAAACCGGGTTAAATGTTTCAGTGTGTAAACCAGGAGAAAGCCCCGGTTCATCTGCTGCCCTTTAATTCTGCATTCTAATCCAGTTTATCAGCAGTAATCGGCCGTTTACTCACCTACCGAGCAGCTCTCCGGTGCAGCTGCTGCTCTCCGGTATCACTCTATCAGAGCCGGTAATACAGCTGCTCCTCTCCGGTATCACACAATGAAACCCGGTAATACGGTAAATTAACAGATATAACGCTTCTATTTATCTCTCAGTGAGGTCTCGACGGAGAGAGCGACTCCAGACTGAAGCTGCGCGCGCAGCACCGTCAGAGGGTCATCCCTCCTCCTCCTCCTCCTCCCTCCTCCTCCTCCTCCCTCCTCTTCATCCCCTCCTCCTCCTAGTCATCCCTCCTCCTCCTCCTCCTCCTCCTCCTCCTCCTCCCTCCTCTTCATCCCCTCCTCCTCCTAGTCATCACTCCTCCCTCCTCTTCCTCCTCCACCTCCCCCTCCTATATATATATATATATATATATATATATATATATATATATATATATATATTTTTTTTTTTTTTATTTTTTTTTATTGCAATTTATTTAGCTATATTGTTGCTATGTGAATAAAATGTATTATTAGTATTATTATTACTATTTTTTAATCATTACATTTTTTTTATTATTATTGAGAAACTACTGTTTACAACCGGGGGAAACGCCAATGAAAAAAAGTTTTGAAAAAAAATCATCCACACATTAAAAAAATTAAAAAAAATTAAAAGATTTAAAAAAATACATATTATTAACAACAACAGTATGTCTCAAAAGATCATAAAAGCTAAAAATAAATACACAAAGTTAAAGTAAACAAAAATCATCCATACTTCTTTTTTATTATTTGTATATATATTTATTTTATTTTATTTCAATTTATTTAGCTATATAAATAAATATAAATAAAGTTTATTATATTATTTCTTCTTCTTCTTCTTCTTATTACTATTTTGTATTATTATTACAATTTTTACTGTTTGAATATATTAATATAATTTCTTTATCTATATTGTTGTGAAGCAGTTTGTAATTGTTAAGAAAAGTGTTATATATATAATGTTTATTATTATTATTATTATTTATTATTATTATATTTGCCTTGTTTGAAACCTACTGTTTTTGCCATATACATAATGTCTATATGCTATTATTTTTTATTATTATTTATTATTATTTTATTATAATGCATTTATTTGGGGGGGGGGGGAGAACAATGACAAAATAAGTTTTGAAGAAAAAAAAAAGATCCATGTAGAAATGTGTATCATATCAGTCTAAAATATGCCGGTAGAGATGAAGCTTTATTTTACAGGTCTGCATGTTCCAAAGAATTTGGCAGTTATAATAATTTGGGACGTCTTAAAGGGACATGAAGACTATATTTAACTGGTACACTTCCAAGTAATTAAATCCATTTAGTGTAACCTGAGGGTCTAAAGTTTGAAGGGGTTGTGAGATTATTAACAGGACAGGAAACCAGGAAATTAAACATAATCTCTATTTACTACACAAAAATGCTGCTCGACTCTCCTTAAATCTTTCCATTTTTTCTTGTGAATTCTTGTGAATCATTTGAGGCACTGAGAATAAAGTTTCCAGTATTAAATCCTAACATATTGTAATGAAAATAAGGTTGTATAAATGTACAGAGATATAATAACTCTTAGGTATAATTTAGGAGCGATACATGGACAGTATATCCTTTGTAGAGTGCTGGAGAGGCTTTTAACAGTGTTTTATTCTTTCATTTTAAGCAGATATACTCTGGGCAGTATTATCCTGGTGAGCGTCTGATGACAGAAGCAGAGCAGAGTGGAGTTTTGGCAGCTGTGGATGAAAGTGTGGTAGTGACAGGCCCGGCTGAGCAGGATCCCCTGGGTCTCCATATCAGTCCCAGCCAGCCGGGGGCTCTGCCGCGGGGCCCCGGGGCCCCTCATTGTTCCACAGGGAGGCTGTTTAATGCACTATAATGAGCCTCACAGTATACCCTGGTGGCCTGGTGGGGACTTTGGTGTGGTTACCTCCTCGGTGTTCCTCCCCCACTCCCCGTCTACACTCAGGATTACTCACACTGAGGAAATACAGCTCAGACCAGGACCAGGGCCATGTGTTGTTCTTCTTAACCAGAGCTGGAACCATGAACACCAGACAGTTTTACACCTAAAGTCTGGACGGATATCCCTCCTTACCCTCATAGATAATATATTAGTATACTAATTCATCATGTGGATCAGCTCTGGACTGTTAAAATGTTTCACTACGACAAAATCAGGCTGAATGATCCTAAATGTTCCCCACTAGTCTCTTCATATGGACTGGACACAGCAGGAACCTACAATAGTAATTAGTACTTATAAAAGAGTAAAAGACTCTCCAACGACCCCGTGACACAGATAGAGTGACAGCCCCCTCATTTGCATAATGAGGCTGAAATGCATAAAGAAATGTGAAAAGAAAAGAATACAGAATTTAAATAAGTTTGGGGGAAATAAATAAGGGTTGAAGTGCTAAGGGAAAATAAATAAATAAATACATTTAAAAATAAATAGAAAATAAATGCAAAATAAAGAAATAAATGCATAAATACATCAATAAATATACATTTAAAAATGAATAAAAAATAAATGCAAAATAAATGGATACAAATAAATAAAAAATAAATAAATAAATAAATAAAAATAAATGTAAAACTAAATAAATAAATTTACAAAATAATAAAAATAAATACATAACAAACAAATACATGGGGAAATTAAACAGAGTAAATAAATAAGGGAATTAATACAAGATAAATAAATAAAGAAGCAAATTAAAACAGAAATATAAAAATAAATAAATAAATAAACAATAAAAAATACATTATATTAACAACAATATGTATATATATATATTGCAATTTGTTTAGCTATATTGTTGCTTTATGAATTGAGTTTATTATTATTATTATTACCATTAGTTTTTTATTAATAATTTTGTTTTATTATTATAGAGAAACTACTATTTAAAACGAGGGGAAAACACCAATAAAAAGATTTTTTCCTTTTTTTTTAAAGAATAAATAAATAAGGGAATTAATACAAAGATAAATAAATAAAGAAGCAATTTAAATCAGAAATATCAATTTATGTCACATTTAAAAAAATAATAATAATAAAAATAACATAATACTAACAACAACAGTATGTAATTGCTACATTTATTTTTAATATTACTTTTGCTACATTTTATTACATATTCATCTATTTATAGAGTAATTTATTTATTTATTTATTTTGTTAGATTCCGTCCTCCATATCCCTAGAGCAAAAAAAAAAATCACCCCTCCCTCCCTCCCTCCCTCGGTTTTCTGACTACCCCCCATCTCATAGTTTCCATACAGTCCCTAACATCTGCAGGGAGTGAGCGCTGAGAGGCTGTGTGTTCTTTTGAAGGTCTTTAGTTCATGTTCCTCACAATCAGACGATGATAAAAGTCTTGTTTGCTTTTAAGGCCTGTACATTATCCACTGAGCTGTCGTCTTTAGAGCCAGAGGGTAAATAGTGACTCAAAGGCTGCCGAACAACACAAAGACAAACACTGAGAGAAAGACGTCCTCCATCAAAGCTGGGAGGATTGTTCCTCGTGGTTACAGTCGGTGCTTTATTCTCCATCTGGGAACATTACTGTTGTGACTCATCCCATAGATTTCTCTTGAGAATGAAAATACTTCTGCACCACCTACTCATGCCAAGTCACCAGAGTTAATGGAGGTCAGAGTTCACGGTCACAGTGAACCCTGGTTACCCACCTCCAGACAGTCCACAGCTTTGTTTACCTTCTTTTCTGCTTCACTTACAGTCTGAGCTCAGCTGACACAGTGGCACCGACACAGAACAAGGTCTGTTTTTGTCTGTTTGACATTATCCAGAGCAACAAAGAGAATTCACACTGACCGGAGCTGGAAAAGTGACACAACACATGCAGAGACGACATGTTAGTAACTAACAGAGAGGCAGCGAGTCTGTTCTGAACCAAAGAGCTCAGATGTGTTGAGATGTGTTTAAATACAATCTGGTCAGGACACAAAGAGGTTTTATCTAAATTTACACCCAATTTGCATTAAATTACCCAGAATCCTCCTGTGGATTCAGCTGAGGAACACCCTCTAGTGTTCATCTAAAATTAGTGGCCACGCTGCAGTTATTTTGTGATTCAGAATATTACTAAAATACCGTAAAGGTGTTTATTTCACAGCCTGGTTAAAGAAATACTAATATGTCTCTCTCCAGCTCACTTACCTTAATACCAACCAATACTATTGTCATTACTATTTTACTCTTACTTAACTTTACACTTAATGTAATTTTATTTCCTTTTTTTTTTTAAAGCTAAATCTATTACTTAATTTAATTTGTTTTCCTCTTTCTTTTATTATTTTCTTTTATTTTTTATTTATTTACTTTTTAATTATTTTATTTTATTTTATAATAATAATAATAATCCTTTTTCTATGTTTTATTTCATGTCACGGACACTCAATTATGTTCTGCATTTGATATGATGACCTTTGCCAAATCTGCAAAAAAATTAAATAAATAAATAAATTTAAAAATTAATAAAAAATAAATACATGCAAAACTAAATAAGTTAATTAAAAAATTAATAAAAATTAAAACATAAATAAATAAAAGGGAAAATTATAAAATATTTATTCCCTTATTTATTAGTAAATAAATAAGGGAATTAATACAAAGATAAATAAATAATGAAGCAAATAAAACCAGAAATATCAATTTATGTGACATTTTAAAAAATAATAATAAAGAAAATAATAAAAAATACATTAACAACAACAGTTTGTCACAAAATATTACAAAAGGTAGCAATAATATAGGTAAATAAATTGCAATAAAATTATATATATACAGTATATGTATATATAATTTTATTGCAATTTATTTACCTATATTGTTGCTATATGAATAAAGTTTATTATTATTATTATTACTATTATTTTTTAATTATTACACGAGACAATAATATTCTTATTGGTTATCTTGCTTTTAAATTCTAATTTAACACATATTGTTTAATAAACTTGATTTATATTGTCTTTTTCTACCATCCTGTGAAACTAAATCCTTCTATTGGTCTTGTTTTGTTGTGAGATATGGCGCCATCTTGTGAACACAAAGCTGCCACTGCAGTCCAGTAAAGAATATCAGCTCTGTAAAAAGTGTTTGTTAACATTATATTGGCAATGAAGTGAGATAAAAACTAAAGGTTGCTAATAGTTTAGCCTTCTGCAGCCAATGGCTCATGGCTGCTGTTAGCAGAAGGCTAAATATTAGCAACATCTACTCTCCATCTCTGAAATGTTTCTTCGATATTGTAGCTCGCTAGAGCCTCGAATCACAGTTCGTCATCTCAAATGTTTGTGATATCTGGATTCTGGCACCAACAACACAGCAAGATGACATTTTAGATGTGTAACTTTAGCTCACTGCTAGTGTTAGCCTCCAGTCTTTCCTTTGGTTAGCCTCCAGCTAACACCGTGACCTCATCACAAAGAGGGTCTATAGCGCCTTTAAAATAAGAACAATGAACATCAGATTGATTTTCAAGGCAGTCACATTTATTTGTCTTCTTATACACATTTGCTAAGCAGCCCGTCGTGCTCCAGCAGCACTCGGCCATGATAGGATTTACTATGGGAGTCCCACAATGCTTACTAAAAAATAAATATACAAGACAAAGTGTTCCACAGCTCAAAAATATACAAAGGTCTGAAATCAATGTAAACTTTGAAAACATCTGTTTTTTGTTTTTTTTACATAAGAAACAATTCAACAACCTTTGTGACAAATCCAAAAGCTATTGTATTTACAAGTTTGTACAAAAAAAAATACAAAGCTGATACTACAGAGGATGAAATGCATCTAGTACCAGAAGTTACGCTGTCGTTGTTCTTCTTTAGGTTTTTGTTTCAGTCAAGTAAACGAGAAGAGAATAAACAGTTTGATGAAAACAGTTGTAGCCTTTGGCAGAAGCGTCTAGTCCACTCCTAAAGCGTGTGGATGTTATCGTGAAGGTCTATAAATATCTGCAGGTACAGCAAGAGACTGATGCAACTTCACAAACATCACTGTATCAGTGCAACAAAAACTAAAATAATAAAAGAAAAGAGGTTGGAATGAAGGTTCACAGACACAACCCACTGTGTACCCTGTTATATATGACATTAATGCGGAGTATCATTAAGGCCAAGATGAAGAAGATATTTACAGTGTACCTGTAATATGGCTACATAGACTCTGTCAGCTCTGCATAATGGTTCAGTACCATCACTGCTATAATATACTTATAATATCATTGTGAATATGTGGGACACAATAAAGACTCATAGTGTGAGGGAAACAACTAGGGCTGCAACTAACGATTCATTTATTGTCGATCAATCTGTTGATTATTTTATTTTAGTTGTTTGGTCTATAAAATGTCAATCAGTGTTTCTCAAAGTTGTTTTGTCAACAACTCAAATATTTAAGGGATAATGCACAGCGAGCATGTACATTATCAGGCTTATTACACGGCTACTTACTTAAGAAATCAACAATTTGAGACAAAAACGGTCCTCCAGAGACCGACATCAGAACTCCGCCCATAGCAACGGTCTGTTATCCTTAGCAACGGTCTGTTATAAAGAAATAACAGACCGTAGAACACTGTGATTGACCAATCAGAATCGAGTATTCAACAACACGCACTGTAATTTGTATATATCCCACAAAATCAATTAGCATTTACTCCACGTAATCGTGAACCATGAAGTATAAAGAGCGACAAAACGCCACGTAGGGAGGAGGTTGGGGTGGATGGTTGGGTGGAAAAAAAACCCAAACGTTGACATATTTTTGTCACGTAACTTCTGTACTTAAGTAACGCCACTTCCACCATCTTTTCCTAAACCTAACTAAGTAGTAGTAGTTGTTGCCTAAAGCTAACCAAAGTTGTTTCCTGTGAAGACGGAAGTTTATTTTGAAAAGACTGTATGCACGTAACGTGCAGAAATCGACACGTGTTGCTGGACATTTGTAGGAAAATGCACGAAAAATGAGGAATAACTTGTATGAGGAACCGTTGTATGAGGATACGCTGCAGGTTTACGGTCATAAAGGAGTAAAGAAACCAGAAAACATTCACATTTAAGAAGCTGAAAACTTGGACTCTAGTTGGCGATTAATTTAATAGTCGATAACTAATCAATTAATCGTTGCAGCTCTAGTTAAAACCTCTCTTGTAGCTTATCTTTTAATGACATTAAATGAGTTCCTATTTGTCTCTGCAACCAGTGTCTGAATTAAAAATGTGTCTCTTTTAAAAATAAAATACGTTATTGATAATACCAGCGATTCATTGCATCTAAAGATTTAGGTTATTTAACCAAATCAGGGAGCAAACGGAGATTTTCTGTGTGAGTTATAAAAATAAATATATTTAGATTGTTGCAGGTTTTATTCTGATGGGGAATAAAATAGACGTTTGGTACGAAATAGCAGCAAATGCCACATCGATAAATCAGAACTTCTTTTCTTCTTTTTCATCACAGATTATAACCCGACTCCATATTTATTAACCCTACGTGCTCCATCTAAACCTGAAAAATCTCATAAAATCACCTGCTGAAGCTGCTCCGTCACTTCCCGTCTCTTGCTGAGAGTAAAATAAGGCATATTTGATCCTCCTGAACACGTCCCGCTCGCCTCTTTCAACAATATCATAAACACACCGAGTCAGCAAACCAGAAATGACCTTTTTTAAACACAAACACACGACCTCCTTTATTCTCCTGTTTCACCACCTCCGACTCTTTGATCACTTTTTCTTCACGTCCCACGTTAACACCTGCTCCCTCCTCGCCTCCAAAGATTGTCACGTTTCCTCTAATCACTTATTGCATGAGAATTTTTAAAATATCTTTGATATAATTTACAACACGCTTTTAAAAGGACTGAGTGAAATATACAAACACATCAAGAGATGCTTTGAGGCTTCATGATCAACTGGGGAGTATCAAAAGTTATTTGTGGCTTGAAGAAATGTGAAAAACTGTGTGTCTAATTGCATAGGTATTCACAGAATACGTACAGTTAATCCGATATATACTTTTACAAGATAAAAACGCAGCTCAGATTGAACATTAATAAAGTGTAGTTGGGCTGAAGGAAGACTTCGGATAATGTGCCATAAACTAACCAAACAACCAGAGTCCTGCGTCGGGTCAGGTACCCGCCGGGCGACCCGCAAAAAAAGGTGATTCGCTGGTGATATTTGGTCTTAAGTTTATTTCCGGTTTGTTCTGGATAAATCAAAGAAGATGATGCAGGTCTTATGTGACACGCTGACTAAAAATATGGATCCACAAATCTCATTAGATTTCCAGAAAATTCATTAATATAGCTCTTGCTGTCATTTATTATTTCTATTTTAAAAATAATTATTATTATTATGATTAGTAGTATAAATAATAATAATAATATAAATAAATAATAACATTATTATTATTATCATCATCGTCATTATGTCATAATTAGAAATAATGATAATAATAACAATAATATGTTATTTATTTATATTATTATTAGTAGTATAAATAATAATAATATAAATAAATAATAACATTATTATTATTATTATCATCATCTTTGTCATCGTTAGAAATAATAATAATAATAATAATAACAATAATAATGTTATTTATTTATATTATTATTATTTTTTATGGTGTTTTTTTACCTCCTTGTTTTGTGTTTCCTGTGTATTGTGTTTTATTATTGGTTTAAGTGGCAATAAATTGTACTGTTCATGCATATTTGAAAACTTTAAACTTTAAAATTATTCAAAAACACACAGTTCTGATCACAGGTGTTGGACTATAAATAGGCCTATAGGCTAATAAAATAAAAAAATTATAATAATTTAATGTTTTATTTAATATTTTAATCCTCTGATTGCTCCGTGTGTGTGTTGTCTCTTAGTATCTTCCTGGAATATGAGAGCTGCTTCATAATAAACGTCACGTTAACGGTGGAGATGTGCTGCTCATTATTATGAGAATAAGCTAAAAAATATTCATTTAAATATTATTTCCTGAATTAACTAATATATTATCTTAGTTTCACATGATTAAATGATCCTAAATGATCACTTTAAATGTGCTGTCTAACCAGATTATTTGAACAGTGCATAGTTATTGTAGTATTTGTGGTTTTGTGGCGGGCGGGTACGGTGTTGCACGTCATGGTGCCGGGGAGAAAGCGGGTCTTTAAAACCAGACCCGAGCAGGACTCTGATAAAAGCCTGTTTTTGTTCCTGCAGAATAATGTTTTGCTCGTCATTTCTATTCATCAGTTTCTACAGAACGCAGATGCTAAACAATCTGTTTCTAAAGTTCATATCAGGATATTTTTTACTGTGTGTATAAAACATTTTTGAACACAGGTAAAATGATTTAAATCATCCACAGAATAACCAAAAGGAAACATCTATAAAACTCAACTAGTCAGTTCATGATTATTTTTAACCTAAATGTTCAGTATACAGTAACATCATCATCATCATTATCATCATCATCTACATCATCTCTTATATATTATTCTGGTCCGTTTGTTTTTTACTGTAAACTAAAATCATACCTCTGTTCTCTACGTGGAGCCTCGTCGTGAGGACTCCCGTCCGAGTTCTCCGTCTCGCCCTCAGAGATCGCCTGCATGGGCACCGAGTACATTCTGCTGCGCACGCCGTACCGGCTGCTGTTGGCGGGCGGCGGGATCCTGGAGCGGCCCTGCCTGGAGGCAGCAGGCGAGGAGAAGGACTTCGGGGAGAAGCCCTCGGCGTTGGCTTTGGGGTAGGGGCTGGAGATCTGATCTGGTCCCTGGTGCTGCAGGGGGGAGTCGGGCTCTTCGGGCTGTCGGGGCGACTCCATCGGCGAGTCTCCAGCAGATTTAGGAGCGACGGGGCTCTTGAGGATCTCCGCCGCCGACATGCGGTAGCTGGACTCGGAGCGGCTGCCCTTTTTCAGCAGCAGCAGTTTGAACTCCTCGTTGGAGGTGCTGGACTTCTTGGCGTTCCTGTAGATGGGCCCGGTGACTCGGTGCAGGCCTGGCGGGGTCACGGCGGAGGAGGGCGACGCCGCCACTGAGACCGGGGAGCTCACGGTGCTGCTGGGCGGCGTGTTCCCCGAGGCAGCGCCGAGGCGGTTCCTCACGTTGGGCTCAGAGGAGTCCTTCCTGCCCAACACTTTCCTCTTGGACCTGAACATGAAGAAATCAAAGTGAGGACGTCTGTAAACTGAAAGAGAAAGAGGAGGTGATCCAGACTGACTACAGTACCTGTGAATCATAGCGAACAGGTCCTCAGTGGTCCTGGTCTTGGTGGGGGACAGAAACACGCTGTCGTCCTCTGCTCGGGACTCATCACTCAGAGGAGACGCTGTGCTATCACTGGCTGGAGAGTCTGGGAACACAAATTTGAATATATGACATACACTTTATAATCTACACCAGTGACCTCTTAAAAAGAAGCAATGAGCTCAAATTGAAGTTTTCAAGACTCTCTGAAACCTATTTTCTCATATCAGCTTCTTATTATGAGTGATGGGACAAAAAACACAAAAACAATATTATCAGTTTTACTTTTTTCATATTAGATATTTATGTATTTCTTTTTTCTCCTCTGTGCTCTTTTCTCTGTAGTTTTAAGTGGATGGGTCGGCCTGTAATTATAATTATGAATAGTTACGTTATCTACATATCGTACGATATATGGACCTTGATGTTGTGTTTACATGTGTGTTTGTTTCCATAAGAATGTCACCAACATTTTAGCCAACATGATGCCAATTGTCAAAATGTCAATTAACAACACAAAACAATGACAAATATTGTCCAGAAACCCTCACAGGTACTGCATTTAGCATAAAGATTTAGCATGTTCGAAAAAATGTCCAAAACAATTCTGAAAAATGTCAAAAAAAGTTTAAAAAAAAAAAAAAAGTCTGAAAAAAGTCCAAAAAAATGCCCGAAAAATGTTCGAAAAAAATTCCGAAAAAGTCAAAATAAGTAAAAAAAAAAAAAAAAAAGTCTGAAAAAAGTTTTAAAAAATGCCCGAAAAATGTTCGAAAAAATTCTGAAAAACGTAAAAAAAAGAAAAAAAAAAAAAATCCGAAAATGTTCGAAAAAATACCGAAAATTTCAAAAAAGGTAAAAAAAACAAAAAGTCCGAAAAATGTAAAAAAAAAAAAAAAAAGTCTGAAAAAAGTTTAAAAAAAATGCGCGAAAAATGTTCCAAAAAATTCTGAAAAACGTAAAAAAAAAGGAAAAAAAAAAAAATCCGAAAATGTTCGAAAAAATACAAAACCTTTCAGAAAAGGTAAAAAAAACAAAAAGTCCGAAAAATGTCAAAAAGTTAAAAAAAAATTCCAAAAAATTTCAAAAAAGGTTTAAAAGAAAAAAAAAAATCCAAAAATGTCAAAAAAGGAAAAAAAAAAAAAAATCCGAAAAATGTCAAAAAAAGGGAAAAAATAAAAATAAGTCTGAAAAAGTCCAAAAAATGCCCGAAAAATGTTCGAAAAAATACCGAAAATTTCAAAAAAGGTAAAAAAGAAAAAGCCGAAAAATGACAAAAATGGTTAAAAAAAATTCCAAAAAATGTCAAAAAAGGTTTAAAAGAAAAAAAAACGAAAAATGTCAAAAGAAAAAAAAAAAAAAAAAAAGTCTGAAAAAGGTCCAAAAAAACACACGAAAAATTTTCGAAAAAATTCAGAAAAATAACCAAAAAAAGGCAAAAAAACAAAACAAAATAAACCTACCCTCACAGGTACTGCATTTAGCATAAAAAATATGCTCAAATATGCATGCGATTATCATAAAGTGGGCATGTCTGTAAAGGGGAGACTCGTGGGTGCCCATAGAACCCATTTACATTCACATATCTGGAGGTCACAGGTCAAGGCACCCCTTTGAAAATGGCCATGTCAGTTTTAAAACTGAGCCGCTACAACCTTAAAGTTGCGTTAATCGGATCCTCAGCTGTACATGACCACAAAATGTAAAGATTGAAATCACCAAGTATCAGTGATAACGTACCTTTACTGAAGAAGTCCTCGCTCTCTGCTGTCGACTCCTCCTTTACGTCCTGAGAGGCACTTTCGGCTGAAGCACCTGATGACTCATCTTCCTCTTCTCTACCACCTTCATCACTGATTGGACTCCCTTGCGTCGTGTCTGATTGGCCGTCAGTAGCAGGCACTTTATCAAGACTGTTGGCTCTCTGGGGTGAACCGTGCTGAACGGAGAGAGGAGGACCTGCTTCTGCTTCTTCTTCTTCTTCTTCTTCTGGTCTTTGCGGTTGTAAAGGCTCTGAGTCTCCAGGTGTTTCTACTGACTCTCTGAACGTCTCTGCTTCATGACTGCTGGTCCTCTCAGGGACGTCTAATCCTGGAGCGTCTCTGTCGCTCTGACACGCTGCTTCTCCGCCTGCGAGCTCTTCGTTTGAGGGAAACACTGCTTCACACGACCCTTTGGACGCCGCGTGGTGTTGATATAACAGCGGACGCTCCAGCTCCACAGGGTCGCTGCAGGAAAGTCTGCTAGTTAAGTTCACAGTGGGACACTTGAGTCTGGAAGTGTCCTCATGGCTTCTGTCCTGCTCCTGGCTGATGGGTCGGAGGTGCACCGAGTGCAGCACGGTGGGGGTGATGGCCATGGGATGGGCGTTGAAGACCTCTAAGTGAGGCGGCGCTACAGCTGGAGCTTTTTGTTTGTTTTGGTGAAGGATCTGAATCTGGTTCCTGTACGCTGACGCCTTGTTGCCGACGCTGTGAAGGGCACTGAGGTCGAGGTGGGAGGGGGGGATGATGGGCAGCTCCAGGTCCCTCCTCGAGGCGGCTCCGAGCGACAGCGACGAAAGGGACGACTTCCTCTCCGGGACTTTGGGCTTCCTCTTCCCGCTTGCTGGCGACAGCGGTCCGGGAAAGAAGGCGGAGGGGAAGGAGGAGGTGGGCGTCTCCGACTGACTGGAGTAGCCGCTGGACGGGCTCGCCAGGCCCGCCAGCCTCTCTGGAGACGTCAGCTTGAAGTCTCCGTCCAGCGATGGAAGCGAGGGCGTGGTGGCTCTGGAGCCGGACTGGGACGTCTGAGACTCGGAGCTCTCCTGCGACTTGATGCACTCGATGACGGTCGTACCCGTCGCCGTGCTGGAGTTGGACAAAGAGCGGTAAGGATCGCTGGACTTTAAGTCGTTCAGGAGCCACAGATCTGCGTAGTCTGACTGTACGACCCCGTCGTCTTTAAACGAATGAGCATCTGTGGAGCTAAACACGCCTAAGTCAGGTAGATCAGCTGAGTCCTCGATGCCCCAGATCACCAGAGGCTCTCTGGCGAGCGAGGAGCGACTTGGCGAGCCGGACAAAACCAGCTGCAGCTTCCTCTCCTTGGAGGACATCTTTGGTTCTTTACTGTCGGGGATGTGTCCCTCACTGCATATTTTTCTTAAGGATGAACTCCTCTTAGGCGGACTCGGCTTCGCCTTTGGTTTCCTCAAAGAGAGGCAGCGCCGCCCCAGAGTCATGTGACCGCTGAGGTCACAGTCCGAGCCGGGGGCCGCGTAGTTATACGTGAAGCTTCTGCTCCCTTTTATACCGCAGTCAAAGTGCATGGAGGTGTAGTAGCCTTCGGTGTCTACGGAGTAGTGGGACACGGTGTCGGCTTTCTCCGACGGCGGCTTGTCGGAGAAGCTGCTCTCGCAGGTGGCCATGCTGGTGAAGCTGGGGCAGCCCAGACTGCTCTCCGCCTCCCGGCCGGGCTCCGGGCTCAGGTCCTGGGAGCGCGGAGCGTCCACGTGGGGGTAACTCCACTCCGCCTCCATGGGCGTGCTGACCCCGGCTTCCTCTAATATGTCCATAGCTGTGGAAGAGAAGGAGCCGGCCCGCTGGGTCCGGAGACCCTGGTGGTAGTGGTCCAGCATGAAGCTGGTGTGGTCGTCGTTGGCGTGCGTGGCGGCGTTTAGCGAGAGCTCGGAGTCGCAGTGGGAGGAGCCTGTGAGCGGGGGGGAGGCTGCGGGGGGGATCGTCTCTGAGGTCTGCGAGGGGCAGGTGGAGCTGCTCCCGCTCCAGTTCCCACTGGAAGACTGGTGGTCCTCCTTATGGTCCATCTGGACCCCGGCGGCGGAGACGGAGTGGACGGGGCTGCTGAAGGTGTCCGAGCTGGACGAGATCTCACAGCTGCCCATGTCGGCCTTCCGGGGCAGCTGGGACCGGGTCCGCTCCATCCAGCGGCGCTCCGGACTCTCCGACAGCTGCTGGTAGTCGAGACCCAGCTGGTGCTCGGACATGGTCTGCTCGTCCATGCTCTCCTCTCCGTCCTTCAGGATCAACTCCCCGGGTCCGGGCAGGAAGTCCTCGCCGTCGAAGGGGGACAGCTCCTCCTCGTCGTCGCTGTCGTTGCGCCCGTTGTCCATCACCCGGCTCCCGTCTCTGGGCAGACTCCGGGAGCGCAGGCGTGCGCCCACAGAGGCGGAGAACATTGCGTCGGCGCTGTCCGACAGGCACAAGATGTTTCCTGCAGAGTAGGAGAGGGACAGGGAGACTCCCTGGCCTCTCTGGGCCCTGATCCTCCTCCGAGACGGCGCCCCCGAGATCAGAAAGTCTTCCGTCTGGCAGCCTGAGTCTCTGGTGCTGAGGTGGCTCGCCAGCTCGTCGCTGGAGGGCGTGACGTTCGGACTCGCATGAACGATCACCGTCCGCTCTCTGGAGCCGGGAGAGTCATCAGAGTCTGGGAGGAGAAGGAACACAAACTCTACTTCAGATTAAAACTGACACTTTACTGCTCTTAATATAGTGTTTCTTAAATTTATATTTCTGTGTCATCCCCCATCTCCCCCCCCCCTTCATTTCCTGTCATCTCTCTATCGTCGTCTGGCTATTAAAAGCATGAAATGCCCCAAAAATAACACTGAAAATGTGCCTCACTAGTTGATGTCTCTCATATTTATGTTGACATACTAAAGCTGATCATTCTGCTCGTCTTCTATAGTAGAAGAACTTAAGATCTGAACACAAAATACACAGAATTGCTTTGTATTACTATGAGAACCATTGTCATGTGATTTAGACCCACCATGTGACACCATGTGTAAAACATTTTATTTTACTTTTAACAGCAGCAGTTTGAATTAAAATCTTTTTTTGCAATCAAATTTGATTGGTTTTAAAGACATGCATTGGAAATTATTAATAAAAAAAATACATAATTCTAATAAATAATATGATTACAATAATAATAATAGTAACAAACAAATACAATAAAATAATAAATAAATAAAATAATAAAAATATGACTAATAATGATAATAATAAATACCACCCAAATTATTAATAAAAAAAATACATAATTCAAAACATTAATTGAAATAATAATAATAATAATAATAATAATAATAATAATAATAATAATAATAATAATAATAATAATAATAATAATAAATACAATAAAAAAATAAATACAACAAAATAATAAATAAATAAAATACTGACTAATAATGACAATAAAAAAATATATATATAAAATAAAAATAAAGATAAAAAAAAAATTAAATAATGGCGACTCCCACCCCCCAAATAGATCTCCATGTAATACACTACGGGATGGGTTCTGATAGAGTTAAGTTACATAAAGTCTTGGACTTTACTTAAAGCTCCTGTCCAGGATAAGACAGTTTTCTCTTTAGCACTATCCATCCTAGTTAGTGAAAGTTTCACACTTTGAATTAACATCTTTGTGACTGACAGAGACAGCGTGAGAAGTCACTTACCTAAATCCTGCTGCACCTGTCGGGGAACGCCGGCGACGGTCCTCCGTCTCCTCAGCTTCCTCCTCCTCTGAAGCACAGACTGCGAGTGGACGAGCGAGCAGCGCACACTAGCATCTCTGTCGAAGCCGACGCCTGCAACAGGGACGGGACATGTGAGGAATCTTTGATTAGAGGCGACTGCAGCAGCTCGAACCTCCTTTAACTCTCACGCTGTCACACTGAACTAAATTAGATGTTCTACAGAAACAGCAGTGGAGGACAAACTGGAGTTATTTACCACCTAATGTAAAAACTGTCAGATTAGGAAATATAAAAAAATCAGAACATGCAGGAAGAAGAGTCAGCATGTTGATCCTGCTTTCTGCTTCAGTGTTGTTGTGTTTCCTGCTTGTTTTCCTCCCTCTCCCTCCGTTATGACCATCATGTGATAGCAGGTCAGGCCTTTCAGCTCCATAGCAATCGCTGGACTTTGCTTACAATGTGCATTTTTTTTCCCCTCAACTGTGTGTGACTCAGCCAGCGTTGGCGACGTACAACTCTTCTTTTGACTCTGTGAGAGCGAGAGTAAATTACATCAGGCGGGCCTTTTCAACAGTCCGGACAGAACTAATTGGCATTCATGTCACAGCTTCTCGCAATCACAGGCACAAAGAGAGAAAGTTAACGGGGCACGAAGCATGACATCGAGTGATTCTCTGTGGAAACACTGATGATGATGAGGAGGTTTTAGAGTTACAGGATTTGCAGAATTTCCAAATTTCTTCTTGCAAATATTTCATTTCTTTTGTAATGAGGAGAGCAGTAGTGTGTGCATTCATTGAGACTTATTGTGTCTGACTGTGAACAGGAAATGTTAAAAGAATAGTTTGCTAATTTGTTGTCTTTCCAGGAGTAAGCTGAGAAGATTAACGCCACTCATCCTGACACAAAAGGACTTAAAAGTGAAGGACTCTGTTATAAAAACCTCTCTGTCTTAATAGATTGCGATCTCAGTTTTAAAAGCCATGTGAACACAATAACTAAATCAGCTTTTTACCATCTCAAAAATGTACACTTTCAGTCCAAAATGGCGGAAGCGTAGCTTTGCTGCTGGGTGCTGATGTTGCGGAACGACCAATTGGCTTTCAGTTCTTTGATGAAGGTTAGCTTAGCTTAGCATAAAGACTGGAAACAGAGGGAAACAGCTAGCCTGGCTGTGCCAAATGTTCAGAAAAACACCTCCCAGCACCTCTAAAACTCATTAATTAACACATTAAGTTATTTCTTGTTTGTTAAATCTATACGAAACATAAGAAATAAGGCGTTGCTGGTCAGCATAGATATGGTTGAGATCAGTACCACAATTTTAAAGGAACAGATCAACATTTTGGGAAATATGCTTATTCCTTTTCCTGTCAACAGTTAGAGGAGAAGACTAATATCACTCTTATGAAGACAGGAGACAATTAGCTTAACTTAGCTTAGCATAAACGTTGGAAGTAGGGGGAAACAGCTAAATAAAAAAATAGACATAACAGCACCGATAAAGCTCACTAATTAAAATGTTATATTGAATTTGTTTAACACAAACTTAAATGTCAAAAGGTCAAGTGGTGGTTTTATGGTGCTGTAACTATTTCTTCCCTGGCGTCTTGAAAAGTTGTTTTTAAACAAACACAACATCACGTGTTCTTATTAAGTTTAAGAAGTGCAGGCTAGCTGTTTCCCCCCGTTTCCAGTCTTTATGCTAAGCTAAGCTAACCGTCTCCTGACAGACATGAGAGCGGTATCAATCTTCTCATCCAACTCTAAGCAAGAAAGCAAGCGTGTTTCCTAAAATGTCAAACTATTCCTTTAAGAAGAGCTAAAGAAATCTACACCCTAGCTCAGTCCTGTCACAATAACCAGATATGAACCATAATTAAAATATCAATTTACCGGTCACATTAATGGGGATGAGACTCGAGGAGATGACTTGTGAACTGGTTTTCATTCTCTCCTCGGGGGTGGGCAGCGGCAGCGCTCTGGACCAGTTGGTCTGCTTGTCCAGGGTGGAGGGGGTGTTAGGGACGGGGAACTTGGGCCGGTGACCTAGAGCCACCCCGTGGGCGTCGGGGTCAGAGGTCGCAGCCTGCAACAGATGGATATTTGCATGGTTAGCTTGTTATATGGTTAGCTGGCGGTACATGAGGAGTTAAATGATCAAACTCAGCTGCAGAGAGGAGAAAGTGTAGAGAACAGGGACTAAAGTGTGATGTAGAGATTAGTGTTTTTTTAATGATTTTGAAATAGATTTTTTAATGCCAGAATCGATATATCTGCTTCATCTGAGTCTATGTGGAGGTAGAAGGAAGTTACCGCTTTTATTGTTGTAGTCTGAGTAACGTGACGTCATATCCGTTCAGTATCCGTCAACCAAAACAAACCTCAGAAAGTATAAAACGTTGGAGGGTCGTCGTGGATACGACCTTCACCCTCACATGTTAAATCCAAAGTGGTAAACACTACACATCCAGTAAAGGATGGAAACACTTTGGGTTTCACACATTGCAGGAAAAGCAGAGCTAGACATCACGGCTAAAGCTGCATGCTAACTCTGTCACGGACAGGAAACGTTATCGTATCGCGGTAACGTGCGGTCGAGCCAGCCGTCGCTCTCGGCTCCGTGGTCAAATGGGCCGACGCCACAACTGTAGAGCACCCATATACTGACATTTATGTTAAATGCATTCAAACGGCCCCGATGGAGCTGACCATGGATGGATAAAGAGAACGGAGCTGACGGGAGAGCTAGAGACGGACTTGGAGAAGTTAGAGGAAGTAGACACGTGGGACTACGTCCGCTTTTCAAAATAAGGTGTTAACAAAGGGAACTGTATATACAAAATACAGAAATAAGATTGATTGGATTATATTCACCAGAAGTATAAAACATTACATGTCCCTTATAAATCAAAAAGAAAATACCACTAATTTGTGAGGGAAATGTCTTTATTCTCTGATTTTGGGGTTGATTTTGGGGATATATTTGACTTCAGGACATCTCTGACTACATACATGCTGAAAATCAAACATTTTTACTGGATTAATTTAGATATTTTCCAAAGTAAAAGTCCCTAGAAGTGTATGATTCAACTTTTTCCCTTCATGGTCTAGTGGTAAAAAAGTTAACAAAAATCGCAATAAATCACAATATCGAATCACAATACATATCGAATCGGGAGATAGGTGAATCGTCCCGGCCCTAAAATCAATACACATACCCTTCTAGGAGCTGAGTTTAACATTGGATTCATTAAGTAGTGGAAATAAAACACATGCTTTAGTGAGAGACAGAAAATGGAAAGCACAAGAAACATTCAAAGAATCTGCTCAGAAGGTTTCATGCAAAAAAATAAAGTGTGATATGTAGAATTTAAAATGTGTTAAAGTCTTGTTATATAGCACTGACTGTGTCCGAGCTTCAGACCAATAAAACCTTTGGCTCACGCTGCAGCTCATGTCGTGATAAATACTAATTCTGCTTTGAGGAAAAGGAGACGTCTCCTTCACTGAACAGCTGTTAACGGAGTAAACAGTCATTACTTTGGGAACTCTCAGCTGACTCTCCAACAACCTGCGGCACCTAAAGTGACATAATAACTACGAGTCTCCGTAAATATCTGAGAGGAAATACTTCATTCCTCTGCACACTCCTTTTTCCACGGGTCTCTTCAGACTTAAAATACTGTAGATTACTTACAGTGCACCTCCATGATAACCTTTACCAAAAAGAAGTTTATTCAAGTATACTTCTTTTAAGTTTACTTTTTATCTACTTATCAGAGATATACTTAACAAAAGTATACTTGGCTCATACTTGTACTAAGAAAAGTATAAGTTAGTATACTTGTACGTGTACATAACCTCTCTGTGTATAGATATAAATATAACTCCGCCTGTATATGTCATTTATTCTTTTCACTACTCTTATACAACATTTTTGATACAATATTTCATCAGTACGCAACTAATATTTACTCTTATTCATCAGAATATAACATAATATAATATGTCTATTTATATACACCACATATATCCTCATTTGTATATATTGTCTTAATCAGCACTTTACTAGTTTTCACTCTGGTTAGATGCAAAACTGCATTTCGTTGTACTTGTACTACGTGCAATGACAATAAAGTTTAATCTAATCTAATCTAAATTGTAGTATACAAAATATTTAACTAGTAGTTTACTGAGTATACTTTAAAGTGTACTTTCATGAACTAAAAAGTGGGCTACAACAAGTATAAAACTAGTAAACTATCAGTACAATACTTACACTTAAAGTACACTTTTATAAACTAAATTAGACCAAAGAAGTATTGAAGTAGTACACTTCTATCACTACACTAACTGTATACTTATAGTATAGTTGCAGTACAAAATAAGACTTAGATGTGAACTAGTTGTGTACTCAAAGTTTACTATTCATACACTTAAAAGTACACATAAAAGTATACTTGTATAAACTAAAAAGTGGGCCAATTTAGTCCCAAGAAGTATTGAAGCAGTATGCTTACAAGTATAAAACTAGTAAACTGTCAGTACAATACTTAAAAGCATACTTGTATAAACTAAAAAGTGGGCCAATTTAGTCCCATTAAGTATTAACGCAGTACGCTTACAGGTATACTACTAGTACATTGATATTAGTATACTTACTACATAAAGTATACTTGGGAATATATACTTGAACTAAAGTATACTTCATAAATAAACTTGAAGTGTACTACTTTTTCGTATCGTTTTAAGCTCTTAAATTCTTACCTTGAGATTCCTACAGAGAGCCACATGTGAAACTGGGAGTGATTCTCAGGCTGAACTGGTTCCCACCTCCACAACCCGACTACCTCCCCCCCCCCCATTTAAAGCCAGCTCTCTTTGTGCTCTCTGTTCCCAGCAGACCAATGAGACCCCGACAAGAAAAACCCCGGCCACAAAAGAAACCGGTTCCCTTGGAAACTTCTCCCAACTAGTAGAAGAAAACGCATTTACAGCTGATTTGTTTCAAGAACAGAGAGGAGGAGTTTTTTTTAGGAGAGGAAGGATGAAAGAGAGACGGCGAAGGAAAGGGACGAACGTACGGGATGAAAGAGAAGAAGAAAGGGAGATGGCGAAGGAGAGGGACGAACGTATGGGATGAAAGAGAAGAAGAAAGGGAGATGGCGAAGGAGAGGGACGAACGTACGGGATGAAAGAGAAGAAGAAAGAGAGACGGCGAAGGAAAGGGACGAACGTACGGGATGAGAGAGAGAACAGAGAGAAAGGAGTGGCGGTGTTTTGGTGTTTCACAGCGGGGAGTTGGTGTAAAAGAGACTGCACACAGAGAGAAACATGGGGATGGATGTCGGCTCTCTCGGGGTGCTGTGAGGAGACCGCAGCACAGAGGGATCATGGGTAATCACAGGCGCGAGCTTCGGGAAGTCGGACCCTATCATTAGAGAAACCCCCGGCTGCTGGGCGGCTGTGACTGTGGCCCTCACGCACACATTCCTCTCATACTGCACGCTCAGCGCTGCACGTGAACTCCCAACAACTGTCTGAGCACGTCAACGAGTGACGTGTCAGCGAGGAGGAGGAGGAAGAGGAGGAGGAAGAGGAGGATGCTCTCCTTCAGTTTCACCTCCTCACTAGTTGGAGCATGATGCTAAGAGAGAAGCATGCATTTAAAAAGAGACTCGTTATGTAAATTAGAAGGAGTCAAACAAAGAAGAACAGGTTCAGGAGTTGTGAAATAAAGTGTTAGGAGGAGCACACAGGATCCAGGAGGGAAGGAGGGAGGGAAGGAGGGAGGGAAGGAGGGAGGGAAGGAGGGAACCACTACCTTTCTGCTCCAGGGGGAGAAGCGGCAACATTCGGTAGGGGAGGAGGAGCGGGTGGATTCAAACTGAAGTACAGGGCAAAAACAAAACAACACAACTAAAATGAACATGGAGATATTCAACATAAACATACAGAACACACGGACATAAAAAAGATTCTGGTGTCGACTTGAGTCAAAGCAGGTTGATGAGATGAAAAACATTTATGCATCATTTATTCTGAAGGTGATAAAACTTAAATATGAATTCACAGCTGTCAAAAGAGATTTAAACAACCATGCTCTGCACAGACGACGTGAAGCACATCACGAACACATTCCCTGTTTTGTTACCTGTGTTTGAGCTAACTGTGTTGCTGCATCTCTAACAAGCCTCTCTGGCTGCTTGGAGGGACAAAAATGTGCATTTCACTTCAAAAATTACATAAAAAACATCTTTGCACAGCCAAGTAACACTTGAAAAACAGAAATGCAAGACTATACATGGGAGAGTATAAAACAAAAAGGTGAAAGGGAAACTAACAGTCACCTAACAGGATGCCAATCATCACCAAGTAAATACTTTTGGTGTAATATTTATACGAATAAGTATGGAGACAAAGGAGTGCCATAAAAAAAGAATACATCAGTAAAATAAGAAAATAAATGTGGAAATATAAAAAGGGATAAATAAAAGAATAAATAAGTAAATACAAAAATGTGGAAATACAAAGAGAGATATAAAATATAAAAGAATAATTATAAGCATTTTCATTTATTTGTTCATTTATTTCTGCATATATATTTGCAAATTTGCATTTGCATTTTCTGTATATATATTTGCTTTTAAATATATAAAAAAAAATTCTGTATATTTTTTAAAATTCATTTTTATGTCATTTATTTATTTATATTCCTTTACTTTTCCTTATTCTTTTCCCTATTGCTTTTGCAATAAATAAAATTAAATAAACAAAATTAAATAAAAAATAAAGTAATTTACAAACAAATATAAGTATATATATATATATATATATATATATATATATATAATAATTACTTTTAATTGGGACAAACTCCTTTTTGGACTTCTACATTCAACATCCACAAATATTAAAATGTATACTTCCCTGAAACACCTTTCTTTGTATATTTATTTATTTTATTTTTATCTCAAATGAAAAAAGTTCTATTTTTGTGTTCTATAATGACATTGTAAAAAGCTGGAAAGATGGATTATTCTGTAGAAATATCTGACTAAAGATGGCTGAACTGCTGCTGTAATGTGATCCCATGATCCCAGATAACATGTGAATTCAATTATATGTTTAACAGTCAAAATAAAAACATAATCAAAGGAGGAACTGTGTAAAATGTTACGATAATTTGATAAACCGATAATTTATTATGGTCAAAACGGGCTGTTGATTCAATTTGGTAAGTGAGGAAACCAAAATGTATTGACTGGTTCCCTGACTTCCTAAAAGTCACATTAAAACGTACAACATGTGGAAGAACAGCTGATCTAAAGAGAGAGTATAAAGTTAGTCGTCTCACCGTGGTCAGATTGTCGTCCCCGTGTTGTTGTCTCTGGACGATGTGTGGCGAGGGATACATGGGGGGAACCGCCGAGATGGAGATGGTCACTCTCCGCTCCCCGCTGCCCGATCGTCTCCGCTGGTGATCTGCAACAGCAATCATGTTAAAAACGTTTCCAACGCTGACCTAAAGGTTATCTAATCTCTATCTCAAAACAATATCCACATGGACAGGAGAAACTATTACAATACAGCGACCAACAACTCTTTCAATGCACATATGGGCACATGTGAGTATTGTTTCAAGATAGACGTGGAAAAATGAAAAAAATAAATCAATTAATAAATAAATGACTCGATAAATAAATAAATATGCTATTAAATGTAGCAAAAAATAATAAATTGTATCCATTAATTAACAGAAGAAATGTAAAAAGAAAAGAATACAGAAATAAATAAATTAGGGAAAATAAATAATGCAAAGGGAAAATCGTGCAGAAATAAACAAATAAATACATACATTAAAAATAAATACAAAATAAATGCAAAAAATAAATAAAAAATAAATACATAAATAAATAAAAGGGAAAATTAAATAGAAGATCAAATAAATAAGGGAATTAATACAAAGATAAATAAATAAAGAACCAAATTAAAACAGAAATATCTATTTATTTCACATTTTTATAAATTAATTAATGGCTATATTTATTTTTAATATTATTTTTGCTATATTGAAAGACATATTTATTTATTTATTGAGTCATTTATTGATTTATTTTTGATTATGTCAGGTTACGTCATCCATAGATAAGTACTTCATACAACCCCACTTCAAAAAAATCCAAACTATCCATTCAATGCAATCAACAACCACATAATCTATTACCTTAATAATTGGCAGATATTAATGAACTCCTGTGTTACACATATTGTGAAATAAAAACATTATAAGCTTCACAATAGCTAACACTATCCTCTTCTGCTCTTGCAACTAGGGTGCAGTAGCAACATACGTCCACTAGAGGGCAGAACAGACCAGAACAACAACTGGAAGCAGACCTTAATGGTGGG
Organism: Sebastolobus alascanus; assembly: GCA_916701645.2. NCBI lineage: Eukaryota > Metazoa > Chordata > Actinopteri > Perciformes > Sebastidae > Sebastolobus > Sebastolobus alascanus. Next base: position 688,664 of record CAKAOJ020000209.1, on the reverse strand, counting down.
AAGCATGCATCCCAGAGGTTACTATTTTAAAATAAAGCAAATAATACAGAAAAAAAACAAGAAAATGTCAGTTTGGCGTTGCCTCTGTGTGCTGTGGTCAGACTCACCTCGTCGGTGCAGCGCCCACAGGCTGAGGTTGGCTTGCCTGTGGAGGTCTACAACACATGCTGGCCGTGTGGAGTGGTGGAAGATGTTCCTCTGCTGGTGCCAGGGAGACTGGTAATGTGCTGTCAGCTTACTCTCCACGTCCAGGTTAGACACCGCTGGCAAAGAGAGACGGACCGGGTCAGACAACTACTGGACCCAGCTACTGGTGAAAACAAGTCATCAACAACCCAGGAAAGTAATTATATTATTTAGAATTATTTTCTAGGTCCTCAGTGACAAATACTAACTACTAAAACATATTTTAATCACGGCTGTCGCTCGATTGAATTACGGTTAATGATTGTTATAAAGTGGGCATGTCTGTAAAGGGGAGACTCGTGGGTACCCATAGAACCCATTTACATTCACATATCTGGAGGTCAGAGGTCAAGGGACCCCTTTGAAAATGGCCATGACATTTCACCAACATTTAGCACAACTTTGGAGCGTTATTTAACCTCCTTCACGACAAGCTAGTATGACATGGTTGGTACCAATGGATTCATCAGGTTTTCTAGTTTCATATGATCCTAATTTAAATCTAAGTAAATTAATCTGGATCTCCGTCCACATCCTCCAACTGAAATGATAGCTTGGGCTTCAGCTCATAAACGGTTGCGTCTAGAAGGGAGCCTACAAACTGCGAAATCTGATGTGAGATCTGCAAAAACTCTCGCGAGAATCGCTGCCCGACGACCTCTCCTAACCTTAACTATCTCACAAGAGTTTCCCCAGTTTGCTGGCTCCCTTCTAGCCACCACCCTCATAAACTTTGTCTTTACCAGCCGCCATTTTCTCGCGAGTGCCCGGTCGGTACAGCGCATGTGGAGCTCCCAACAGAGATGAAGCGAGATGGATCACTCCTTAGCTACTTCCATCATCAGCTCCGGAAAAAAACAATGTGTTTACGTATTTTAGATTTTTAGATTTACTAGCCTGACGTGGCGTTTTACTTGCCCCCGTGCAAGCGGGCGATCCTTATAGTTGAGCGTGGACCCAGCTTCTGTTCAGCAGAGGAAACAGTCACAAACTCAGCTCATATTACTCCTTCTAGTTAACATCTTTCTTGATAAATGAGGTAAAGCGAGTGTCTCTGGATCCACTGAGCGCGCCAACAGGATGAAATGGAAAAGCAGCCATCACAGGTCGCAGCCTGCTCAGGAGACCTTTAAATTTTCCACTTTGTGGTGATACGCTGGTTAACATCATTAAGGTGAACTCAGACAGATGTAACTAATGAGCTTTCCATTACAGAGACTACGTGGAGCCACGAGAGCAGATCTGAGGTGGAGATGAAGTACCGGTGAGGATAATCGGACCGGCAGGACAATAGGCTGTTTACTAATGCAATGCTTTTACCTGCAGCCAGACAATAGGTAATAATGCAACCTGATACGGTGACTTTCATCCTCTAAACATTGACCAGTACCTGGACTAATCTCTCTGCCCCCCCCCTCACACCTCCTCAGGTTACAGAGGGGAGACGCTCAGCTCTCAGATTACACAGCAAACATGGACGAGAACAAACCAACAGACTGTTTATTAAAGTTACTGTGAGGAACTTTAAACTTGTTGTGAAACAGTCTCAATGTTATACTGATGCCTCTACAGCACTGGTTCCCAACCTGAGGAGGTCCGAGCCCATCTGATCCAAACATTTCCAATAACTCCAGAGCGTTGTGAAGTCCAAAAGTCAATATTTTTTGAAAAAAGTATCATTTCCAAAATTCACAACATGTTTTTATCTAAAGAAATATTCTGCTTCAATCCAAATTTGTTGGTGTTTAGCCTTAAAAAAACAAAAAATTTTCACTGCGGTTAAAAACTGTTTGCTCTCCCGCTCTCCGCACACAAGAAAGAAAGTTGATTTAATAAAAAAAATAACTAATTTAATACACTAAATAGCTTTACTCAAATTGAGAATTTTTTTGGAGGATTTATAATTTCTATATGCGTATTAAATACTTGACAAATCTCCCTTTAAGGTGCATTTTGAACAGATAAAAAATGTGCGATTATCACGATTAACTACGGACAATCATGCAATTAATGACGATTAACTATTTTAATCGATTGACAGCCCTAAATGAAATATAGTATATATATAATAATATAATATAATAAATAAGTAGTAGTGATTTATACAGTAATTGCTATGTATGTGTGATAAATAAGAGAGTAAAGCATGATCAATAATCATGTGTAAGTCTCTCTCCTCCTTTGTCTCACACACCAAACAGCTTTTAGAATAAGAAATGACATTATAAAAACAATAGTACGGTCAGATAATAAAGTAAGACTCGGTGAGATAACATCTTCCACATGTGTCGGAGGATCAACACCACTAAGCCTTTTTCTCTGGCAGACAAACTCATCTGTCAGTCTTCCTCCTACCTGGCGGACATTTTCTTTGACCTGGCAGCTTTACTGAAACACACACTCTGTCTGACCCCCCCAACGTCTGCTAAGAAGGGAAGCTTTGGCTTGAGCTCGCTCCACGTTTGCTTTGTAGCGCAGCCAGAATCTCACAGAAGAAGACGTAGTTTAAGAAGTGCTGATTGCAGCTAGTAAAGGTCAGCAGGACCTGAGTGAAGCTGGATCAAACTGCTCCACGTGTAAAGTGATTTTCTAGCAGCTTCTGTGAGTCCTCTGGTGCCACGCATGCCGTCCCCAGAGTGTTCCTCTGTTTCTCAGAGTTAACTTGACGTTTTCCATAAAACACCCAGAGTTATGTTAGAGCCCTCTGTGGCGGCGACCTGCTGACCTGAGAACCAGCTCTGTGCTGCGTCTCCGGCTCAGCTGTAGAAGCTGGAGGTGAACTCATCAGAGAGATTTACTGATACATTTACTGACTGATTTTATGTTACTGATGATTTCAAATTGTATATTGTAATTAAAGCTAAAAATGTCAGAAAAATATCAACAAAAAAAAGTTTTAAAAAAGTCTGAAAAAGTCAGAAAAAAAATAAGAAAAATGTCCGACTAAAGTATGGAAAAAGTAAAAAATCAGAAATGTCAGAAAAATGTCTGAAAAAAGAACGACAAATATCCAACAACTGTCCGAAAAATGTCCAAGAAAAGTTGAAAAAAAAAGTCAGAAAAAAAAATGAAAAAATGAAAAAATGTCCGAAAAATATCAGAAAAAGTCCGACAAATGTATGAAAAAAGAAAAAAAAAAAAAAAAAAAAATGTCCGAAAAATGTTTGAAATATGTCTGAAAAAAGTAAAAGGTAAAAAAAAAAAATTCCAAAAAAATTTCGCAAAAAAAGTCTGAAAAATATCCGAAAAATATGCTCAAATCATAACATGGCAAACTGCAGCCCAACAGGCAACAACAGCTGTCAGTGTGTCAGTGTGCTGACTTCACTATGACTTGCCCCAAACTGCATGTGATTATCATAAAGTGGGCATGTCTGTAAAGGGGAGACTCGTGGGTACCCATAGAACCCATTTACATTCACATATCTGGAGGTCAGAGGTCAAGGGACCCCTTTGAAAATGGCCAAGACAGTTTTTCCTCGCCAAAATTTAGCACAAGTTTGGAGCATTATTTAACCTCCTTCATGACAAGCTAGTATGACATGGTTGGTACTGATGGATTCATCAGGTTTTCTAGTTTCATATGATACCAGTATCGGACTTTTCTTCTGCCTTTCTTTCGGACAATTTTCCAGACTTTTTTTCAAACTTTTTTTAGACATTTTTTGGACAATTTCTTGACATTTTTCAGACTTTTTTTTTCCAGAAATTTTTCTGAATTTTTTCGGACATTTTTGGGATTCTTTTTTTTTTTACTTTTTTTTTTTAAAATTTCCAGAAAAATTTTTAGACTTTTTTTCCAGACATTTTTTGGACATTTTTGGACAAAAACCCTCACACATTCACATATCTGGAGGTCAGAGGTCAGGGGACCCCCTTTGAAAATGGACTTGACAGTTCTCACCAAAATTTGCGCAAGTTTTGAGCGTTATTTAACCTCCTTCATGACAAGCTAGTATGACAACCTAAAAATCACAAGTTGTGTTAAGAAGTAAGAAATTAGTGTCGTTAAAACGAATTTCGCTGTTGTTGATGAATGAATCTGTTAGTGTTTGGTGTTCTGGCTGTCATGTCGTTATTTGTGGGATCTCTCACATTAGTTAAGATTTGATAAATTAGTGTGGTTCAGCCTTAAACCATCTCCTGGCTCCAGCTACATCATTATCTCCCAGACAGCAGCGTGATCTCAATCTTCTGTCTTTAATTTCATTCACTTGGGTGTTTCCTTTGATTTATCACTCATCTTTATCTGTATGCATGTGGCAAGACACGAGCCCACAACATTTCAACAGCAGATTCTGATGCATTCTGCTGTGAGCTGTAACCAGTGGCGATGGGAGATATGAGCCCTCTGACACTGTTTGTCCTCTCCTGCCTCCCTGCTGTGATATGAACTGTTGGCCGTGCTGTGAAACCAGCCAACTAAAAACCCATCTGAAAACAACAACAACAACAACAACTAGGACACAGACTGGGCTGACCTCTTTCACTTTCCCCTGTTTCTGTCTTTCCCCCGGCTCAAAAACACATCAGTAGCTTCTTTCACGTCGCTCAATGAAATCTGTGACTCTTAGTTCAGTGAGGCTGGACGTTCACAACAAAGCATGAGAGGTTTTAAAAGAGGTTTTCATGGAGTCACAAGTCCAGATGGGGAAACCCTTTAATGGGAGAGCCTCGGTCAGCTGTCGCCCCACATGAGGCCAAAGAAAACACATCAGCCTTCAGTCGTCTCATTGACCTGTTGGCAGCTTTCTCTTTCTCCAACATGGCCACACTGAGCCACATGAGCCAGATGGCTTCAGGTGAGAAGATAAACAAGACTTTTAGCAAAAAGACTACTTGATTGCTATAATACTTTCCTCTTCTTTCCTACTTATTTTCACCAAGAATCATCCTGTGAACTTTCCCGGAAAGGTGAGATCAAGCACTATATTATCTGCACCCTGACACCGCCTATCAATCTCTCCTCCTCCTCCTCCTCTTCTTCATCTGCAGCAGGATCATCCCCCAGTAACCTCACCTCCCTATCAGCCCCGCCAGCAGGGCCTGCAGGCCAGGAGGAGGAGGAGGAGGAGGAGGAGGAGGAGGAGGAGGAGGGATGAAAGCCTGCATCCTCAGACTCCCTCTGCCTTGTAATTTACTGAGCACCGGCCCAGACAGGAGCCAAACCCTCCTCTCACACCCACAGTCACACTCTCACACACCTACAATTTGCCAGCGGCCTGGGAAAACACAGCCGCAGACGTCAGTCATTAGGTCACACTTTGATAAGATTAAGTCTGTCAGCTGCACCCGATTCCGACAGACTTTATCTCATCTATATATATTTTATCGATTGTTATCAGACTATTAAATAAGCGGTATCAGTCGCTATAAAACTACAACTTCTTTAGGTTTAGGCAACAAAACTACAACTTCTTTAGGCAACAAAACTACAACTTCTTTAGGTTTAGGTAACAAAACTACAACTTCTTTAGGTTTAGGTAACAAAACTACAACTTCTTTAGGTTTAGGCAACAAAAACAGGTATATGCAACAAAACTGTAACTTCACTTCTTTAGTTTAGGCAACAAAACTACAACTTCTATAGGCAACAAAACTATAACTTCTTAGGTTTAGGTAACAAAACTACAACTTCTTTAGGTTTAGGTAACAAAACTACAACTTCTTTAGGTTTAGGCAACAAAAACAGGTATATGCAACAAAACTGTAACTTCACTTCTTTAGTTTAGGCAACAAAACTACAACTTCTATAGGCAACAAAACTATAACTTCTTAGGTTTAGGTAACAAAACTACAACTTCTTTAGGTTTAGGTAACAAAACTATAACTTCTTTAGGTTTAGGTAACAAAACTACAACTTCTTTAGGCAACAAAACTATAACTTCTTTAGGTTTAGGTAACAAAGCTACAACTTCTTTAGGTTTAGGCAACAAAACTACAACTTCTTTAGGTTTAGGCAATAAAACTACAACTTCTTTAGGTTTAGGCAATAAAACTACAACTTCTTTAGGTTTAGGCAACAAAACTACAACTTCTTTAGGTTTAGGCAACAAAAACAGGGTTATGCAACACAACTGTAACTCCACTTCTTTAGTTTAGGCAACAAAAATACAACTTCTTTAGGTTTAGGTGAAGAAACTACAACTTCTTTAGGTTTAGGCAACAAAACTACAACTTCACCTCTTAAGGTTTAGGCAACAAAATTACAACTTCTTTAGGTTTAGGCAACAAAAACAGGTTGATGCAACAAAACTGTAACTTCACTTCTTTAGTTTAGGCAACAAAACTACAACTTCTTTAGGTTTAGGCGACAAAACTACAACTTCTTTAGGTTTAGGCAACAAAACTACAACTTCACTTCTTTAGGTTTAGGCAATAAAACTACAACTTCGCCTATACTACAGCACTTGACTTCTGCTTCTGCTCCTGTCATAATTACTACAGTCGCTGTCTATTATACCTTCTCTCGGTGATCTACCATGTGAATAGATGATAAAACCGACTAGTAGGTGTAGTAGGCCCCTATTGGCCCACATCTATGAGGGTTATAGTGACTGATAACACCTATTTAATAGCCTGATAACAGTCTAAACAGCTGGTCAGCTCTATGTCCTTTATTCAAGAAATGAAGTGGGATTTCTTTTTCACAAAAAATGCAAAATTCCTTTCCAGACAGAAGGAACAAAAATCAGAGGTTTTTGGCCCTGCAAGGCTTTTTCAGTGAGCACAGTACTGGGTGTCAAAGCATGTAGAGCTTCCCCTGCAGTCGGGTTGTGTTCACACTCTGTAAAACAAGTTAAACTAACCAAACAAAACAACAGAACAAAAGCCTCCAACACGAGCCGAGGAGAAGAGCGCTTTCATCTCTTACATCTTGTGACAATGCTCAAACAAAGTACAGACATGTTTGTCTAACTGCTGTGGTCGAAGCTGTGCATGCAGAGCAAAAAGAGATGATAGGTAAATGCAGCTCAGTAAATTATACAGTACCTCTGGATGTGAGTGCAAGGCAGCATCCTAGAGCCATGACAGCGCCGTGCGGTTTGAGACATTAAATCAGTGAGTGTCTCGCCTCAACAGAAACCTTCATGTCTTTGCAGCGACGTCCCTACTGCCACACTGACCTCCAGCTCCACTGGAACATCTGCTCACACTCCTCCCCCATGTCCCCCTTCTTCCCCACCCAGCGCTGGGTACAGATGGTCCGGCCAGGCCCCGACTCGGGCTACCGCTAATCTGTTTATGGTCTGCTACAGGAGAGCAGGAGTGTTAATCCAAACAACACTGACCGCTTAACCCACAATGGAGGATCACGGAGGGAGCGGAGGAATGCCAAAGGATCCTCGATACTTCAATCCATAACTCAAATATTAAGTAGGGGTGGGAAAAAAAAAAATCGATTCACCTTTGTATCGCGATTTTGAAATCGATTTTATAATGCCAGAATCGATATATTTGCTTCGTTTGAGTCTATGTGGAGGTAGAAGGAAGTTACCGCTTTTATTGTTGTATTCTGAGTAACGTGACGTCATATCCGTTCCGTATCCGTCAACCAAAACAAACCGCAGAAAGTATAAAACGTTGGAGGGTCGTCGTGGATACGACCTTCACCCTCACATGTTAAATCCAAAGTGGTAAACATTACACATCCAGTAAAGGATGGAAACACTTTGGGTTTCACACATTAACAGGAAAAGCAGAGCTAGACATCACGGCTAAAGCTGCATGCTAACTCTGTCACGGACAGGAAACGTTATCGTATCGCGGTAACGTGCGGTCGAGCCGGCCGTCGCACTCATCTCCGTGGTCAAATGGGCCGACGCTACAACTGTAGAGCACCCATATACTGACATTTATGTTAAATGCATTCAAACGGCCCCGATGGAGCTGACCATGGATGGATAAAGAGAACGGAGCTGACGGGAGAGCTAGAGACGGCCTTGGAGAAGTTAGAGGAAGTAGACACGTGGGACTACGTCCGCTTTTCAAAATAAGGTGTTAACAAAGGGAACTGCATATACAAAATATATATATATAGAAATAAGATTGATTGGATTATATTCACCAGAAATATAAAACATTACATGTCCCTTATAAATTAAAAAGAAAATACCACTAATTTGTGAGGGAAATTCCTGACAATAACTGATATATTTGACTTCAGGACATCTCTGACATGCTGCAAATCAAACATTTACTGTATTAATTTAGATATTTTTACAAAGTAAGAGTCCCTAGAAGTGTATGATTCAACTGTGTGAATTCAAAGTGTTAAAAAAGTTAACAAAAATTGCAATAAAGTTAACAAAAATCGCAATAAATCACAAGACTTAAAAATCGGCACCCAAGTATCGTGGTAGTGTCGAATCGCGAGATAGGTGAATCGTCCCAGCTCTAATGTTAAGTATCAAATATCAAGTACCAGTGTGTTATTGTCATTTAAATTTTGGATAAATCACTGAAATACTCTGAACAATATTGTGCTTCATATCAAAGTAGATTGAAGAGATAGTAAACAAAATACTCGACAGACTATTCAATCATTCACCACTAAACACACAAAAAGTGAAAAATCATTCCAATAAATGCTACCAACCTGAAACCGGCAACAATCAACATGTTAACTCATCAAACAGCTGAGAGAATTATCAACATCTTTCCTGAAGCCAAAAAAATGTAAAACCTGAAGAAAACAACGGAGCTGCTCCGCTGAGAGTCGTCAGTCAGCTGCTGGTGAAAGTCCCCTCTGAGGTCTGATTAGTAAAACACAAAGAGTAGAATAATACCCGTCTCCCCGGTAATCCGCTCTGAGCCCAACATCCTCCTGATGCTGATGTTGATGTCGCTGCTGCTGCTGCTGACCGGCTGCAGCAGGTGGAGCACAAGACTGTTGATGTTCAGGGAGGAGACGAAGCTAAACAAGCTGCTGAGAGGAACAACTGCAATAACTCTGTTTGGGATTTAAGTTGTTGAAATGATGACGACGGCGGTGATGAGCGGGAACATGTGCAAGAAGGTCGGCTGCTGTGATTTTGTTTTTGCACAAAATGGTAAACAATCAAAATGTAGTGGACGGAAAAATAACATGATGCCTCATTGATAGACGATTAAAATGTACGGCTGTCCTCGACTTAAGAAATTCTTAGTTTACTAACACTCATACGATTTTATCAACTAATCGTTTAGGTGATTTAATCAACAGATCTGTAAAACTGTGTTTCTCCACAAAGAATCACACTAAAGCACCAATTTAAATCTGGTATTTACCAGAGATGTGCTCAGAAGTTTCTTAGAAATTAGTCATTCAGCATGGAAAAAGCATAAAAAATGACTAATTGACTAAAGAAATCTTAGTCGACTAAAACCAAAATGACCGATTAGTTGACTAATCAACTAAGCCCTAATAAAATCCAACTGTTATTTTCTTTTTATAGATCTATCTATCTATCTAACTATCTATCTATCTATCTATCTATCTATCTATCTATCTATCTATCTATCAAAAAGCCAACCCACAGCCGACCACCGAAGATATACTCTAAATTATGGATAACTAAAGTTATAATTATAGACAACAATACAGAGAAAATATCTATATATACCTTAATAGTAACAGAAAAATAGTCGAAGAGTTGAAATAAAAAAATTAATGAATAGGATAGGAAAATAAAAAATAAAATAAAAATAAATAAATAAAATAATAAAACTTAAAAAAATTAAAATGTAAATTATAATAATTAATAATAATAAAAATAAATGAATAAAATACAAATCTAAAATAAATAAAAATAATTCAAATTACAACAATAAAAATTTAAAATAAAAATAAAATAATGAAAATAAATGAAATAATAATCAAATTAAAGTAATACAATAAATATATAAAATAAATAATTTAAATAAAAAAAAACAATAAAAATGAAAAATAATAATCAGAGATTACTGCAGTGAGTTTCTCAGAAAATGCCAAGAAGGGTTGCCACACCTTGCAAATTTAGTCTCTGTTCCCCGGGTTGTACAGATTTTCTCTAGATTCATACAGAACATAATGTTTCTAGTCCAGTGTGAGTGGGAGGGAGCTCGTCAAAACATTCAAGAAGTGAAAGCCAACAAATTCAGTTTTGCTTTTGGCAACAAGTCCAAGTCTGGAGAGATGACAAAAACGGCAGTCAAAGGATTTGGCTCGAAGCTTTCTGAAATAGTTTGAAAGACTGACGTCCAAAACTGAGCTAAAAAAGGACAAGACCAGTTCATGTGAAGGAGTGAGTACACTTTTACATTCAACACATGTAGGGTCCATAATATCTTTAATAAATAACAAAGCTTCCTCAGTGATGAACCTTTTAGCATGTAAAGGTTAATTATAGATGAGGCTCATTTCAGTGCAACACACTAGAACTCTCTCTCTTCCTGTAACTGTATGTCTACACCACCACACCTTCCCAGCGGGTTCCCCCCTCACCTCACCTGGAGCTTTGATGTGGGACAGCAGGTGGGCCCCGTGACCTCTGCTGGGAATGTGATGCTGGGAACCAGGAGGCCTATTGGGGGGGGGGGGGGGGGGCTAAATGAGCCATTGTTGGTGCTGCCTGCAGGTACCACAGCAAAGCAAAGAGCTGCTAGGCTGTAATCAGACCACTGGTTGGCTTCCTGAAGTGCTTTACTGTCCCTCAACACCACTCATTTAATTAGCTGGTTGAGTAATGAAAAGTAGCCCTCCTATTATTCTATTTATAGTCTGGAGTCTGTTTAATCTATTCTCTGAGTCAACACAATGAAGCGTACGTGATAGGATGACATCACCGTAGCAGGAGAAGTAATAATGCAGGTGTGTGTGTGAAGCTGCTCGTGTTTAATTGCAGCGCTGTAAAGTCTGCTTGTATTTCCTGACTCTGAGGTCACGACGTCAGCACGCGCTGGCAGCAGCAGCGCCGCCGCCGCAAGCCCACACACGAAAACTGCTGAAATTAAATCATACTGGTGCTTCAGGAAGACGCTGCTCTGAGCTCAGTTTCTGGATCAGCGCCTGGACCGCCAAACCGTCTGTCTGCCAGGAGGTACAGTAAGGAGTGGAAGTGAGGAAGGAGAGGGGGAATCCCATCTGATACCACAGTTTACATTATTATTATAATTATTATTATAACCTCTAAATAAACACAACGTGCAGCTGCTGATGGAAAATAATGATGTTACACTACAGATATTCAGTACAGCACTGGTTCCAAAACTATTCTCCTTGAAGCCCCCCCTACTTGTATCTGAGAAAGATCTTTTTTCTGTTTACTGTAATAGTGTAGGAGCCGAGATCGATTTTTTTGTTATTGCAGTTCAATAAATGTAATGTAATATTTGTTAGATTGCTCGTCCACCGCCCTGTTTATACAGGTGTAGGCCTCTTTCTCTTTGTGTGCACGTGGGATAGCAAATAAGTTTTTAGCGCAGTGTACCACAAAATATTTAGTTTTTGAAAGGCTAAACGCCAACAAATAGGGATCGAAGCAAAATATTTTGTTAGTTAAACATTTTTGTGAATTTTTAAAAATGATTACATCCATCTTTTTTATCTTTAAATTAGTTCTTTTTTTTTTATTAAATCAACTTTCTTTAATGAAAATAACTCATCAGTGCCTGTCTTTGTGTGCGGCGGGCAGGAGAGCAAACAGTTTCTGACTGCAGTGAAAATGTTGTTTTTTTAAAGGCTTAACGCCATCAACTATGGACTGAGGCAGAATATTTCTTTAGATAAAAACATTTTGTGAATTTTTTAAATGATTTCATCTATCTTTTTTTCAATACATTTTGGCTTCTGGACTTTATTACGCTCTGGAGTTATTGGAAATGTTTGGATCACACGAGTCATATAAACCTACGCAGCCACCAGGGGATTTTAATTCTACTAATAGTATAATACTAATAATATTAGTAGTAGTCTGATCTTTATCTGACACTGTGCACAAATACTGGGTTCAGTGTTCATTTTGGCAGCTGTTTTATCATTTTTATCCTTCATAGTTTTAGTCGACGAAAAGTCGTTTGATTTTAGTCCAAATATTTTCTCTCTTAATTTTGTCAGCAATTTTTTTTTATTTTTTAATGTTTAGTCATCAGATTATATTGAACATTTCTGTCATTTTAGTCAAACGTATTTCTCATAAAATTTAATCTTATTATCTGATGAATTTTTTAAAATTTTTTTTAAATAGTTTAATATGCAGACTTTTGTATAAATCATCCAATAAGTGTGTTATTATGATTTTAGTTATATATATGCAAATCTAATTTTGACAACCTCAAAGCAGACAAACCCTGGCGCAACCCCCGTGATCTTTGGCGCCCCCTAAGGGGGACCCGGACCTCAGGTTGGGAACCACTGCAGTCCAGTATCTGAACCATAACATGGTTTCAAATAGCTTTGGTAGACAAAAAACTACATTTCAACAAGTCGAACCCACATCAGTACGAGGTAAAACCTCAAAGTTTCCCTCTGGTGACACACTCTCTAACAGAGCTAGAACATGTCTAAAGTTTATCTATTTCCTGAACACACACACAGAGAGTTCCTAAACAACTTCTTTTTGGATAATATGTGAAACCACGCTGCTGCACACGAGACATTTCCTGACACTTGAAATCGTCCTGAAGAAGAGGAGCGGTGCTCGACTGCGGCCTGTTTTTTCAGCTGCTTCAAATTACCACTACAAAGTCCAACAGCAGGCTGCGGTGACTTTGAAATACTTTCCATTTCAAACCCTCCAGCGTGGTGCAGTACAGTACATATCGGCGGACGGGCACGACGCCAGCGAGACGATCTCTCACTCTGAAGAGAGAAAGAGCGTGCAGATTCTGGAGGTTCAGGACAGACGAAGGACACGTAGAGCGACGGTTAAAATCAGAAACATTTCCTTTGTAAAGATTTAACAACACTTGGAGCGTTCATGAGAGCGTGTGGTGTGTTTTACAGCACAGTAACGAGCGTCATTACATATTTATGTGACATTAACATTAAATTTGTTCATGTTTCAGAGTTTGTACGTATTAATAAAATAAACAGGACCGGGGAGATCTGGAGGATCAGAAAGTGAAAGCAGATTTGTAAATAATGGTTTAAGAATATAAATCTACTGGAACCTGATCCACAACATGTTTAAAGCTGCATTTTATTTATATTAATCATAAATCATTATAATGTAAAAGGGGTCATTCATGATGATGAACCCATAAATAATCATCACCGATTCTGCAGTTCCCTTCAGCTCTAAAGAGCATTTCAGCATCTTTCAGCCCTTTATTTTGGTTAACAAAACAACTTTATAAAAGGTATATAATGTGTAATATATAATATATAATGTATAATATGTCAGTGTTGTGTTTACAGCTCGTTTCACTGCCCTCAAGAGGCCGTTAGCAGCTGCACAAAGACAATGATTACAGGAAAATGTCTGCAAAATTATGTCTATAAGCTATTCACAAAAAGCCAAGAGTTAGCAGTTGTAGTCGTAGTAGTAGTAGTAGTAGTAGTAGTAGTAGTAGTAGTAGTAGTAGTAGTAGTACTCTTAAAGTGAACTCTGCAGTTGAAACAACTTTTACTGTAACAATACTTTTATTCCGAGAGCTGTTTGAGTTTACATCGACAATTAGAGCTGCAACTGATGATTACTGATTAATGTGTTGATTATATTCTTGATTAATCAATTAACACTTCTGCGTCACTAGAGACAATTCTGGCTTTTTAATTTTTTTATGTTTTATCGCATAAATTTTGGCAAGGATACGAGTTTTATTTTTTGAATTTTCAATTTTGAAGTTGAACCTCAGCTCTTATAATAAGTCTATAATAAACTGTGAGGCCAAAATACAGACACTCAGATCCTTAAGGACAAAAATGTCCCCATTGAAACCCATTAAAACCACATTTTATTTCTTTAACAAAGACTTTCTTGTCCTCTAAGGACATCAGAGCAACTTTTTTTAAAGGGATGCAAGGGTTAAAAAACCATCACAATTTCTCCCAGCCTGAGATCAAGAATATGTCTTTAAATTGCGTCTTCAGTTTTGTCCAAACAATCGCCCAAAAGCCAAAAATGTTCAATTTATATTGTAAAACAGAGAAATGTAGGAAACCACCAGAACCTAACAGCTGAAACTAGTCAATGTTTGGCAATTTTACTTGAAATACAACTGAAGCAAAATCGATTAATCATTTCAGCTCTACCAACAAATAACTGCAGCCTTCATTGAGGGAGAATGAGGACTCCTTTCTAGAAGTTATGCAATTAATCTGAAGTCACGCTGAACAGCTCAAACAGGGAAAGTTTCCACTGTGATTCACAGATTATTGGAAATGAAATCTTGATTTAAGAGTGAAAACAAAGATGAAATCAACTGGAATTTACTGGAAGCAGATCAGTCCTGATTACAATCACTTCACTCTGAATAAACTCTCTGTCTCTCAACGCTACCTGACCTCTTGTTTACCAGCCTTCCCGCTCTCTGACTCGCAGTGAAAAGGAAAGCCACCACGGCGTGACACAAAACTCCCAGCTAACAGAGAGTCAGTCCTTTCCGTGCACACTCAGCAGGTCAGCAGAGGTCACGGCCCGCGTTCAGCAACCTTTTACCTCCTGACCTGCAGACACCTCGTTATTAAGTCTGCACACAGACTGGGAGGTCAGCTCACATCAGTAAACACTGAAATAATCACCGGATCATTGGACGCTCATTCCCTCCTGTTGGCTTCCTCTCTGTCACAGTGAATGCTACGGATCTTTTAAAATGCTTATGTAACCTTTCCACATTAAAATGTCTAAAAACGACTAGACCTGTGTTATATATTTAGTTGAGTTGTGTACTTACATGATCCCCAGCAAACCCAGAGAAATCTGTCATTTTTAACAAGGTAACGGTGCGTTTCATTTGTGCATGCGTCAGCGTTGTGGTTGTGTGCCAGATACTGTCATAAATTCACTTTTTATCCAGTTTTAATCCACATTTTTACGACACACTTTTTAGATCTTGGTGGTTTTTAACTCTGGATCTGAAGTTAGCTGTCTGATGGCGAGATAAAGCTGTGAAAATATATATAAATATAGCGTACACTTAAACTGATATAGATTTTTTTTAGATAGCTAAAATACGTTTTGCAGTTGCTCCCGTCCACAGCCGCTTTCCGACGGGGAACCGAAGCTGTTATATCGCTCTCTTCAAAGCCACCAGACTCCATTCATAAAAACAGTAATTTTACCTTGCAATACACGGGAGTACACATGCAACCCCATGGATGGACCTGCCCTTTAAGGATAAAAACAACCCATCCTCTCGTTTTTAACCCTGATTTTAGCAATAATAATAATTGTAAAAACTGCTTTTTGAAGTTGCTATATATACTAGAGACAAGAAAGTCCTCCCTGACGTTAACAAAGGCAGTTCTTTAGAGTTGTTAATGCACTATATATATAGAGAGGAAAAACTGAAGAAATAACTGTAAAAAAGGAAAGAAAAAAAGCCTCCAATCCCCCTAAGTACACTTAAAATTCCTTTTCCTCCTTAAATCAGCACGGAGTTCATTTTACAGCCCCGTCCTCCTGATTGGCTGTGAAGGCCTCCGGGAGGCTGCAGCACACCCTCTCATATCACATCATTTAACGGTCCTTGAGGTCACAGCTGACTCCTATTGGGCTGTAATGGGCCCCCCCGCTGAGCTTTGGCCCGGGTCCCTGCTTTCACTAGACCTTTGAAGTGCTCACACACACTTTCCCGCCTCGGCCCCAGCAGAGGAGGACGGGGTGTGTCCGGGCTGGTCCCCGCTGAAAAAAAAAAAGTCTCTCTAGGTTTCCGTACCCTCCAGGTACACCTGGCCTATTAGTCTCACAAATGAAAATGTGTGACCTTTGATCTCCTGCTTTTGTTCTGGCTGCGCTCCCGTCTCGCAGGCACCTCAAGAAAGGCGGGTAAAAAAAAAAAAAGAGAGAAAGAGCTGCTGGCTTTACTGGCAGTGAGGGGAGTGTTATAATGAGAAAGCTTGAAGTCAGAACAAGGGAAGAACGTAACGTGAGCAGCGTCTGCTGCAGGTCAGCTCTGTCAACATGAAGCCCGACTGCTTACGGGAATATGGCTGCATTTAAAAAAGAGGTGAGACAACAGCGTTTTCTCTCTGTGGCCAGACAGGATGAGCGACCCCGGGGTGAATTCACCTTTTCCACGCCGACGAAGCCAAGAAAAACTAGAAAAGAATAGAAACGGAGATGAATCTTTCATCAGCCTGTTTCTCTGGCGGACCAACACACTGAGCTGAGCTCATACAGTATAATAAAATGTGCATCATGCTGCCTCTATACTGTAGACGTTATGTAATATCAAAACAACATCATGTGCATGACGCTGCAACATGAGACATGGAGATGTGTTACATTTCATGCCTGTTTTTTATATTTATATATATTTATATTAAAACACATTTAAATGCATTAGAGATGCACCCATTGATGGCCATATGATCAAAACCGGACAGTTATCAGCTGATCGGCCATGACTGGTGACTGGCACGTTAACTAACGTCACACACACACGACATGTTGTTGATGTGGAAGATCTTCAGCGTGAGTGAAGGAGACATAAAGCTGCAATTTGTCACAAATCCGAAATAAGCCGTAAAGGAAACACCTTAAAAGCATTTGGAACAACTAATAATCAGACACTTATTATAATTACACACAGCTTTGTTGAATACTTGATTCTGATTGGTCAATAGTTCAGCATTCTACGGTCTGTTACGGTGCCTTCAAATGTGGTCGTGTTCACCAGAAGAGTCCATATGAACGCCCCCCTCTCTCTTGTCGTATTCACGACCTCGTAAGTGGAACGTTTCTGAAAGCTCCGAGTTCAAGAGTTGTGACGTTTGACGTTGTCAAAAATGGCCGTATTTTGTTTTTCTTCATAATTTTATAATATGTCTGAGGAAAATGTTGCTTCTTCCTCTGTCATCATGCCTTTGTATTTCCTGCATTATGTTACCAACTTGCTAACTTGCTAACTTGTTAGCCTCTGTGGCTTCTAGACGCCGACAGTAAGCCGTTTGAATGCGCCAATATTTCTTTATAACAGACCGTTGCTATGGGTGCAATTCTGATGTCGGACTCTGGAGGAACATTTTTACGTCAAATTACTGATTTCTTTCGTAACTAGCCGTGTAATAAGCGTGATAATGTACAGCGAGCGAGTCATTGTTGTGAAATAAACCCCTTCAGGGCGACGCTGCTCAGAGTAAATCGCAGTGACCGGCTCGTCGGCCGACAGCTAACGTTATCGGAGGTTCCTTTGTTTTACATTATGATGCATTCAGGCTCTATTCAGTAAAAATCAGTATTGGGTGAAGGTAAATTATACGCTATCATGATGCATTCAAATGTTATCTTGTAAAATGTAGTTTTTGGCGCGAAACTTGAATAAATCCAGTTGTTTGAAGGAGATGTTTTCACAGCAATATGACCTGTTTAACTTCCTAACACTAGCTTTAAGCTAAGCTTATAATATATAATTAGAACTACTAATGACAAAAAAATGTATTCAATACTGGTAATTTCCTCACTGGCAGCAGCAGCAACATTATCAGATCTACACAGATCACACTAACATCTCTACACATTATAGAAATAGAAGTGAAGTTGTCTTCGTTCTGGCTATACGAGGGAGACTCGTGAAACTAGGAAATTGTTTACAGATTCATGTTGTTTCATCTGTTTTATTTTACTGATACTAATAAAGCTGAGCAGGATAAGCAGAGTCAATAAAAGACTGACGTGATTCACGCTAAACAAAGACGTCAATAAAAGGCCTGTTGTTTGTACAAACACAACAACAGCAGCCTCGCTCTAACACACAACCAGCTCAGCAGCAGAAGAACGTGCAGCGTTTTGTGCCGCCGCTCATTCATCAACTTGTAATTCAGAGTGTGAAAGGCCCAGGGGTCAGAGGTCACAGGTCTGTATGGCACTCCTGTCTCGGGTCACGAGCGGAGCCACGGAGCTTACGGAAACTGAGAAGCGATGCACGTAGCGGTGAACATACATGTGTGCAGGTGTGTGTGCACAGCGAGGGGGAACCTCGGACATCGAGACGACGGCTCTGTAACCCGGCTCAAGGTAGAGCAGAATATGCAGACTGTTATATAAGCGTCTGAGCAGCTTAATCACTGAAGGTTTCCTGTGTAAACACTCTGGTTTCAGCAGTTTACTGGCATCACTCAGCGCTCACATGGAGTCCAATAATCAGAAGAGACAGACTGCGAAGGAGAGAAACACAACGAGGGGAAAAAGGAAAACCAGACGCGGGGGGACGGCGCGGTTTTTGGAATCAGACAACCGGGGCAAAATCTGCACACGGACGACTGCAATGGAAACCTCTATTTAACTGGCGAAGCTGGTCAGACTGAGGTCAGATTCACGGGCCGGTGACCTATGTGTGTCTGTGGGAAAGTCATTAAGAAGGAGTGGCATTAGGCCTCGGCCCGCCCTCACACAGAGAATAAACTGGAGAGGCTTGGCTGCTTCAACACAAACCAGGAGCTGGCAGGAAGGATGGATACGCAGGGAGCAAACCCAGCAGCCCTTTGACTGGGAACAATGGGGAGGATCAGGCCATACCAGTTCCTGGTGGTTTCAACACACCACACCCAAACAGACCCCAAACACTATAACCACCAAAAGAAAGTAGCATTCAACTGGTGCGGGAGGATTTTACATAAAGGTTGACGTAAATGCAAACAGTGCACTTTAATAGACTGAGCCACTTTAACTTTAATTCTGCACACTACAAAACTTCTCTACCTCAGTTCATATCCTGTATTATATTCCATATCTGACATTTCTTAATATCTGTTTCTCCTATATTTTATTATCCAGCACTATATCACTTTCTGCACTACATTCACTTTTTCTTTAAATAGTCCTGTATCTCAGTTGTTACCCTGCACTATATTCATTTTTAACAGTTCTTCTGCACATTGCATATTTTGTTTTATACTCTGTATTACTTACATGTGTCTTGTTACTACTTGTGTCGTTTTACTAATATGTGTACTACTCACCTGTGACGTTTTTTACTAACATGTGTACTACTTACCTGTGACGTTTTTACTAATATGTTTGCACTATGGAACTGTGATGCTGGAAACTTGAATTTCCCTCGGGATCAATAAAGTTACTATCTATCTATCTATCTATCTATCTATCTATCTATCTATAGAGAGCCCCGATTACACTTTTTGCCACCGATGTGATTGCTGATCGTTGATATCGTTGAGATCGTAGCTCTTCCTCAATCGGCACGATCTTGAGAGGGCTATTCACGCCTTTATTAGCTGGAGACTTGAATTTTGTAATGCACTGTATGTCCAACTTGTGCAAAGTGCTGCTGCTCGCTTTTTAACTAACACTTCCAGACGTGAACACATCACCCCCCCCCCCGTACTTTACTCACTCTGTTGGCTTCCAGTTGGCTTTAGAATCGATTTTAAGCTCTTGATGTTTGTTTGTTAAAGCCGTTAACGACCTCGCTTCACCTTATTTGTCCGGGATTTTAACTCTCCGCGAGCATAACGGGGCTTTGCGGTCATCTGATCAACTCTTTTTAAAAGTCCCGAGGTCGAGGTATAAGCTGTGGGGTGATCGTGCTTTTGCTGGAACAAGTTCCCCCCTGATATACGCACTATCACTGACCTAGTACTTTTTAAATCTAAGCTCAAGACCTTTTTTATTTAGATTGGCTTTTAATACCTAGTAGTGCTGTGATATTTTCCTTTTAATGTACCTTTTTCGGTTATGTTTTTATTCCTGTTATTTCCTGATGTTAATGTAAAGCACTTTGGGTACCTTTTGGTTGTTGTAAAGGGCTATACAAATAATTGATTGATTGATTGATTGATATCGGCTGACACCGATAGTTTTTTGTTGTTTTGTTTTGTTATAGCAGCTGGTAGACAAGGCGCCAGACTAACTTTTTGTTCACCACCGTCCCAAAGTCAGTGTACACCGTCAAATAGTCTAAGTGTT
The DNA here is from genome assembly GCA_916701645.2 of Sebastolobus alascanus. Lineage (NCBI taxonomy): Eukaryota > Metazoa > Chordata > Actinopteri > Perciformes > Sebastidae > Sebastolobus > Sebastolobus alascanus. Next base: position 668,430 of record CAKAOJ020000209.1, on the reverse strand, counting down.
ATCCTCTTACTTTGTTATCGCCATCTTTAGTGGTTATTTGGATAAAACACACAATTCAAATGATTAGGAAATTAATTATTGTATCTTTATTTAAATAATTGCTTTGATTTGATTGGCATTAGTAGTATTAATTATATATATTATAAGCTGCTTCAAACAGCTGGATTTATTCAAGTTTCTCAGCAAAGACTACATTTTACAAGAATACATTTGAACGCATCATGATAACGTTAGACCTTACACAATACTCATTACTCCCATTACTGAATAGAGCTTGAACACATCATAATGTATCTCCATTATTTAGCCAAGCAGGACTGTGCTGCCCACCGGCTGGTCATGTCTAGAAGGTAACCCGCAAATTGCGAAAACTTGCATAAACTCTTTGCCTGACTCGCTGCCCGACGACCTATTTTATCCTTAAATATTCAAGGTCAATGCCTAACCTTAACCATCTCGCGAGTTTCACAATTTGCGTGTTACCTTCTAGACAAGATCCCACGGCCGCTAACAGCTAACAGCTAACAGCTAACAGCTAACGTTAACTAGCTCTCATCCTGCCGATTATCTGTCTCACACATTTGTCTCCACACTGCCGACATTTTTTGTTTTGTTGTAGTAGTTACTACATATGTAGTATACGTAGTATACGTAGTTACTGAATATCGGCCAATAACAACTGGCAGCCGATCAATCGGGGCATCCCTCGTTGACGAGAATATAGATGTGACTGTAAGGAACAAACAGCTGCTCTGTCCTCCTTCCTCCCAGGACATCTTTCTATTGTTAGCCTCTCTGAGTCAGCACAACGCTGGATTACAAATATACAATCACACACTGTTGGAGATGATTCTGCTGAAGTGGTGACCTGCTGAGTTTAGTGTGTGTGTGAACGAGTCTGTCCACTGAAACAGAGAGGTGTGTGTTTACTCGTTAACAAAGAAAGCATCAATAAGCTGGAGTGTATAAACTGAGCCAATCACAGCTGACTCCTCATAGCAACTCACGCCAGCGAGTGACAATAAAAGGACGCCATTGTCTGTATATGGTTTAAACTCGGGTGTCTCCATGGAAATGGGCACATGTGCACGGAGACATGTGTGCACTTTCACAGTTCATCACAGCTCAGCTGTGGAAGGAAAACTCCAGTCTAGCCCTTCAGTGAACCATGAGTCCTCTGCAGATGTGAGTCTCAACAACACTGAGAAAACTAACTAAATGTACAACAATACAAAAAATTATTAATGTACAGACGTTGATTGGTTCCAGATGTACTGCATATATAAATCTAATTGGTACTTACCTATTGATCATCAGCAGGAAGTCAGTGGGGACATGAAAAAGAAAGAAAGAAAACACATTATTAGTTGATTGCAGCAGGATATCAGACAAACATCTTGTTATAATTTAATACTGTTTATAGCTCAGATGGATCTCTAGAGAGTAAACTAGCTGGGAAGTAGGAGGGTTGTTTTTAGGCGGGTTTCCAACAAAAGTTCCTGGTAATTTTAGTCCCTGGAACTACTTTTCAAGGAACTAAAAGGTTCCTTCAGCCCATTATTGTCTGCATTTCCACCGCGGTCTAAAGACCTGTGAAGATCAGACAAATTAGTCGCTGACGTATGAAAAAGCAACATGACATGAGACGAGATCTGCTGGTGGTCACAGCAGTAAACACACTCTGCAGTCTGCAGTTCAGTGTGTCCATGTTTACTCTAAAAAACATGTTGATACTGCGACAATAATTACTGCTGCATATATTTACTGATGCACGTTGCAAGTAATGAATGAAACGCAGCAGAAGAAAACGAAACTAAGAGCGTCTGTCTTCACAGTAAATCACCTGATGAGTGTTTGATGGTTATAGATTTGTGCTTAAGAACATAACCGTCATGAAACAATCAGAAAATAACTTTTCTTTCTCTCATTTACAGTCTGTCTAGCGCGATTTCTCTCTCTTTTTCTCTCTGTATTTTTCAAAATGTCTCGTGAAGCCGACAGCAGAGCCTAACTTTGCTTTTAATGTTATCAAACACAGAGGAATGTTCTCCTCTCGTCCTAAAATGGTCCTAAATCAAGACTAGAGTACTTCCTTGTTTTATGAATTAAGTGGTACAGTTGAAGCAGCGGTGCTGTGTGTGTGATTGACCAATCAGCGATGGTAATCCCTGCAAACTCCATCCGAAAGGTCCTGTACTTTCAGAAAGTCCTACCCCCCGCCAAGGGCCTTTTTTCGCGGGGTAAAAAGGCCCCATAAAATGTCCCGGAACTTAGGGGTGCTTTCAAATCAGGGACCCGGGCCTGGATCCGAGTACACTTGTCCCCAAAGTCCAGTTGGTTTGATTAGTGTGAATACTCTGTACCGTACTCGGGCACGGTTCGTTAATCCGTACTCGAGTCCACTTGAAAAGGTGGTCTGGAGTACGGTTCATGTGTATGGACGCATGATGACGTAAGTGTACTCGAGTACGGAACAACTTTACTAATGTGAAAGCTGAGTGGAGAGGGGGGGCAATCGTCCTCGGGCATGGTATGGACCAATCATACCTAATATGAAAACGCCCTTAGACACTGGTCCCTACGGTCGACAAGCAATGAGTTCCTCAAAAGGTTCCTAGTCCCGGGGGAAAGTTCCTGCGGTGGAAACAGGTCTTATCATAACATCAATTTCAACATCAATTTCATGTCCAATAGTACTTTCTCATTCTCATGTGCAATATCACTGTTCATTGTGTGCAATATTCAGGTACATCATGTGCAATATTACCTCTTTTCTGTTTTTTAGCTTACCGTACCTTCTTTCTATTTCACTTGTCTTATCTTATTTACTCATTTTACTTAATGCTACTTACTTACTTAAATTGTCATTCTACTAGGCACTGGTGCTAGAAATAGTACGTTTTTACTTTTTATTTTATACACTTGTATTTTATACACTTGAAACTCGTTGTAATTTGTTGTATTTTTTGTATTTTTTTAGCAATCTCTGGCACAAGAATTTCCTTCGGGATTAATAAAGTTCTATCTTATCTTATCTTATCTTATCTTATCTTATCTTATCTTATCTTATCTTATCTTATCATCACATTAGTTTGCGTTGCTGCTCCTCAGAGAAAGTCTTATCATCCAGCATGTGTTGTGAGTCTGTCCTCCGAACAGGAACAAAACGTCTTCACCTCGCTCTAATCTCTGCAGGCGTTTTCCCTGAAGAGGCTTCTCACTGACTCAACAGATGCCAGACTCTTGACGGGACGCAGCTCTCGTGTCGGCAGCCTCGCTCTGATTGTGGCTCTGTGTCCTGAGGGAGTTCACTCACTGAAAAATAAAGAGCCGGTCCTGGCCAGGGAGGGAAAGTCGGCCTGCCTCCTGAATAGCGTGCTGCCCCTGGAGGGCTCTCTCGTGTAAGTGCTTCATGAATGGCCGGCCCTGAGGACTGGATGCCAGTAAACACTGAAATCGTGGGCGGTCAACACGCTACGAGGGACGGACGCCGTCAAGCTGAAAGAGCACGTATTCTTTGTGGCTATAAAGCTGTAGCTAAAGAGCAGCTATGCCCTCTAGATTTCTCTACAATCCACCAGCAGTCGTTCCCGTACGCTGCTCCTGTGTTTCTCTGATGCCCACCACTAAACTGCAGCAGCAGCATTTTGGTAATGATGGGTCCTGTTGTTATGTCATGATGTAAAATTAGTGGGTGCAGCCAATGACATGGCATCAACGACACACTCGGCTGGGTGTGTGGTGGCAGTTTTACGCAAGTCTGAGTCCACGGGAATGTGGGCCAGTCTTCTCTCTCCAGCAGAGTAAAAACACGACACAGTATCTCCAAGAGCACTGACCTTAAAGGGATAGTTCTGATGTTTTTAAGTGAGGTTGTATGAGTCAGTGTATTACCTACAGTAGATGGAGTTTTGAGAAACAGACAGGAGTACCAGCACGGGAGCAAAGCAAAGTACTGCTGTTGAAAGCCACCAGACTCCATTCACAAAAACAGTAATTTTATCTCACAGAACACGGGAGCTGCTGGTCCACCGCTGCCTCGATCGGTTTGTTTGTTGGTACCATTTAGTGACTTTGGTGAATCTAAATTAACCCTGAATTAACGCCAAAGTCACACAATAACACAAACAAACTAACAGATCGAGGCAGCGGTAGACCAGCAACTCCTGTGTTCTGAGAGGTTAAATTACTGTTTTTCTCAATGGAGTCTGGTGGCTTTGAAGAGCATAGATAACAGCTACAGTTCCCCGTCAGAAAGGGCTGTCTGTCCACTCGATTGTTGATAAGAGTATTAAATACTTGACAAATCTCCCTTTAAGGTACATTTTGAACAGATACAAAAATTTGATTAATTTGCGATTAATCGCGATTAGATATTTTAATCAATTGACAGCCCTAAATATAAATGCAAGAATGGTTTAAATAAGAATATTTCTTGAAAAGTACAGTATAATGCAGTCAGCCTCCAGACCCAAATATAAAACATGCCAGAGGCTTCAGCGAAAGTCATTTGACAGAGGAAATAAACAGCCGTGTTTCAACTCAGCTCTGAGAGATTGATGTGAATGAAAACAGCTACAGATCAGTGTAAAAGCCAACTGGAGTGACATAAGAAAACACACCGCTTACCAAAGCAAACATGAAGAAACGAGGCAAAAGCACTTTATAAAAACCTACAAGCTGCTCACCTGACAACGTCACCGGAGGAAATTAAATACACATGCACACACACATGACGAGACGTCATAACTGACCACTTTACAATGATTTTTGCTGCCACCATGTTTGAACCAATCTGTAAAAAGCTGATATAACCATAAAGAGTAAACGCTCACGTCTGTATTTATGATGTAAGATGTAGATTGAGGAGTGTTTTTCCTTCCCAAGCTCGCAGTTTTTGGGTGTGTGCTCTGCAAGTCACTTTGGGTGGCTTCATGGAGACCACCGGCGCACACAGAGAGGTGGTAAAAGGAGAAGTTATCTTCATCCCGTCAAGCTGTTTCTAATGGTGTCCAAACTCCCACCAGATGGCTTTTTCTCAGCAGACTGCAGACCGCAGGACGAGGCTGAAACCGCCTTTACAAATCCTAAAAATCAGACATGAGAACAAACTTCGCTTTCATATGTACATCAGAGCTCTGCAGAGTCAGCAACAAGTCTGAGCTATACAGTTACCAGCAGAGACAGAAACTCAAGCTAAGCTGTGAAGCAGCAGAGTGTGTAGTAAAGATAATAAATGACCCTGAGAAGAGGCCGAGCTGTTATCACTGATTCTGGACTCTCTCACAGTGGAAACTCTTTCCTGTCATTGTACACAGCTTCTCCAAAAACACAAGACTCATTTTCAGGAAGAGTAGGAGCATAATAATAACAGCTAAGTTGGCCTCGTTCCACTAAAGCACCTGTGGGAGCTTCAGCCAAGTAATAAAAACACACAAGCCCTTTAAATCTGCTCTGCAGCGCTCCAGAGGTCCCAACCCCTGAAAATACAACATCTGTTTGCTGTATGTTGCTGCCATCGGTGCCCTCGGACCCCGGAGAGGTTTCTGTTAAAACTATGGAATTTAACTTCTCTGCTCCGCCGCTGAAAGAAGAGGAGGATCTCCTCTCCAGCTGAACAAACAGCTCTTGCAGCACATAGCGGTTTAGTTTAGGGAGGGAGGGAGTATCCGACGGGGAGGGAGGAGTGTGTTTGTGTGTGTGTGGAGGTGAGCCTCAACATGACCTTCTGCACTTCAGCATACCAGCACCACTGATAACACACACTTTACGTATATAGAGAATGAAATACACACTCAGATTGTTATAGCAAATATTTTCTCAATGAGAGTATTAACCCCTTAACACTCCATCCATTGGTATCAACCATGTCATACTAGCTTGTCGAGAAAAACGCTAAATAACGCTAAAAAGTTAGGCTAAATTTTGGTGAGGAAAAACTGGCATGGCCATTTTCAAAGGGGTCCCTTGACCTCTGACCTCAAGATATGTGAATAAAAATGGGTTCTATGGGTACCCACGAGTCTCCCCTTTATTTTCACCTATTCTTAAAATGGTGTGTTTGAATATTTCTGCATACTGGGGCCCCTAAACAGTCTTGAATCACATAAATTGGGTATCACTGTAAAGCTGAGACTCTTGTTGATCCAATGAGCCCGACTGTATTCATGTGTGATGATGTTAGTCCCCATAGGAGCCATTTCATTGACCTCACTGTATAAAATGACCTTGTGGTGACCTCTAGGATAATCACAGCCTCATGAAACTTTACAGCCACAAACTAGAGACCTAGAGCATTCAGAGGATGGATGGATCAAACTAGAGACCTAGAGCATTCAGAGGATGGATGGATCAAACTAGAGACCTAGAGCATTCAGAGGATGGATGGATCAAACTAGAGACCTAGAGCATTCAGAGGATGGATGGCTCAAACTAGAGACCTAGAGCATTCAGAGGATGGATGGATCAAACTAGAGACCTAGAGCATTCAGAGGATGGATGGATCAAACTAGAGACCTAGAGCATTCAGAGGATGGATGGATCAAACTAGAGACCTAGAGCATTCAGAGGATGGATGGATCAAACTAGAGACCTAGAGCATTCAGAGGATGGATGGATCAAACTAGAGACCTAGAGCATTCAGAGGATGGATGGATCAAACTAGAGACCTAGAGCATTCAGAGGATGGATGGCTTTCTTAGCTAGATTGACGATAAGGGGGTTTCTGAGCAGTTCACACAACACAAGTGCTCGCCATCCAATCGCCAAGAAAAATGCCAATTCTTGCAGAAATCTAAAAAAAGTCAAACGTTTTTGATCCCAAATCACAGCATGTCTTTTCTATGGTGTTCCTCGAGGTCTTGGTGTCTTAATGTGGTATTTTGGAGGGATTATTGATCATTTTTATCAATTCTCCAGTGGTAAAAAATGGTTAAATTTAGCACCAAATCTGTGTAACAAATGGTATCAACCCAAAAATTACTGCAACAACTTATGAGACATAATTTAATTATTTATTTCTGATTTATGACTAGAAGAACTTGACACACAGTGCTGAGCTGTAAATTAATCTTCAGGTTTCCAGCTTTCAGATGATGTACACCACTTCTATGTGACATCTACTGTTGACCTGCTATCTCCCCCTAAAGATCCCCTGTACCCCCTTAAAAAAAAGACAATAACGGGTCTATGAAAAAGAGGGTGGGGGGGGTAGAAAAGGTTAAAAATAAACACCATGTATTTGGGGCCAAGCTTAATGATGTTTCAAATACAAACAGTAATTACATGAAAATGAAAACTATATTTAGGACGACGAGTCGTTTGATTCTGTCTCTAAGTATCAGGTGAGATATAAATCAGAGAGACTACATGTATGTTTATGAATAACATGGATACCACATTACTCACATTGATTAATGGTACACAGAGAAGGTGAGCGACATATACATGTCCGCCCTCGAGGAACATGTGATGGCCACCTGCCAGCTTCCTGCTGTGGTAAATACTTCTCGTAAGTATCAGACGCCATAAAAGCTACATGGCCGACTGTCATCGAATCTGCAAATCATATCAGAAGTGAAGCTGCTCCCGTTACCGAGCTCCCAACACGCTACTGAGGTTACACGTTTCAGCCGTCGGCATCCTCGCGGAGCTGCTGAGGCAGCGACTTCGGATCCATTCAGGTCTCCGGTGTTTAAGAGTGATGCTGTCAGTCTGGACTGTCATACTGGGGAACTGGATCTGCCCACAAACAACTGGGTTTCTCTTTAACATGGCCCTCTGGCATCTGGCCTAAATATAACAAGTCATCCGGATTCAAAGTCTTCCCAGAGCGGCGAACCTGATCCGAGCAGCTGCATTGTGCTTCATAGAGAAAAGCAGGTAGAGTTTCCAGAGGTGTTTATTCCCAGAGGGGTCGGGTTTCATCTGGAGTTAGATGTTTCTTTACGGTTCTGACAAAAGCTGAGCTCCATCTAATCAAATGGATGTTTGAGGGACACGCCTGCCTTCCTCATTGGGTTCCTTTAGCATGTTCTGATCAAAGCGTCGGCCACGCAAACTCAATGATGGGCATCAATATATAGCTGTAGTAGAAAGTCCTTTCTCATCCACTTACGGACTCCATATGTCCTCGTTATCCTCATCGCTCCACACACATCTGAAATAACCTTCCTCGCATTGATCCATGAAACTAACACAAACAGTGTTGCCAGATCTCGAGAGAGAAACAAGTAACCAGGTCCTAAATTTCCTTCGGGATCAATAAAGTATCCATCTATCTATCTATCTATCTAGAAACAAGCCCAAAAGAAGCAACTCCCACCCAAAAAAAGCCCAAAACAAGCGACCTCACCTACCTACCACAATATGAGAGAGAGAGGCGGCCCCTTGGTCGCTTCATATACTGTATATGTATGAATTTATTTTGGATTGCATGCATTTCATTTCATTTTTGCATCCATTTTTAGCTTGTAACTTTACATTTTTCTTGTTAACTAAACTTAAATTTTTATTTAATTTTTTTATTTAATTTTTAGCTTGTAACTTTACATTTTTCTTGTTAACTAAACTTAAAATTGTACTAAATTTTTTATTTAATTTTTAGCTTGTAACTAAATTTTTCTTGTTAACTAAACCTAAAATTTAATTTAATTTTTTTATTTCATTTATAGCTTGTAACTTTACATTTTTCTTGTTAACTAAACTTAAAATTGTATTTAATTTTTGTATTTCATTTTTAGCTTGTAACTTTACATTTTTCTTGTTAACTAAACTTAAAATCTAATTTAATTTAATTTTTGTATTTCATTTTTAGCTTGTAACTTTACATTTTTCTCCTTATAAACTTAAAGAAGTTGCACATTTCATGTAATTTTTGCACCCACTTTTAGCTTGTAACTTTACATTTTTCATTTCAACTAAACTGAAACAAGTTGAACTTTTAATTAGATTTTTGCATTTCGTTTCATTTTTGCATTTTTTGCAAAGACCGGGAATCCAGTGTCGGTGAGCCTTATTGAGGAGAATGGAGCTGCGTTTCTTTTCTTTTTCAGTGCTAGCATGTTGAACCAGATTTACATGATGTGCTCGTATATCACACTCATGACTACGCCCACTCAGGAGACAGGAAGTGTATACCATTTGAAACCATTGGTGGAGCTTGTAATGCGTCATCTTTGTTATAGAGCATCTTTGGCAGCGGATGAAAACCAGCATTCATTCGTATTTTCCTTTTGCAGCTTTTCTCGAAATTTGGTTACAATTTGCACAATGGAAACCTTGTGTTAATTACTCAACACACTGCAGCACTGTGGTGTGACTAATCTGAAGTTAAAAAGAAAGACTTTAACAAGGGTACACATCACCATGGAGACGACTGTTGTTATCTGAGAGTGGACTCACTCAGCCACATTTCATTGGACGGACACATTTCAAAGGGACCAATAAAGAAGAGAGAGTTTCTTTGTGTGGATGAGAAGGAAGGAAAGAGGGTGAGAAGCTGCTCTTAGTGAGATCCTCTCTGGAGGTCAGCCGGTGCGTGACCCTTCATGCTCTCGGTCAGGAGAGGATCTGTGCACATCAAAGGTGGACGTCAGGACTCGTGTTTAGGTTTCATTTTTCTTTTATCTACCGATCAGCTGCTCCCTCTCTCTCTATGATCCGAGGCTTTTTTTACCTTATATAGATAACATTCAGTCCACTCAGAGCACGCCTTCACATGAGCCGAGGCCCGGAGGACGCTGTCCCTCCCCGTAACACGGCGTTGGGATAAACTAGGCACCGGGGGCCAGTAAGAGGGGAAGGAGGGCAGAGGACCGGAGGGATCAGCGGGGAGAGAGGAATTCCTTCATTACTTCTCCAACTTCTTAAGCTCCGCTGACCTCTGTGACTCTTCAGAGTGTTGCGTGTTGTCTCTGTGTGGCGTTCACGCATTAAACCCAGACGTGTAAACCATCACTATAAAGTTTCATCTCCTCACCGTACCGCGTTCTGTTGACAAACAGCCGAATTCTCGTAAAACACACACTGCGTTATAATGAATTCCTTGGCCGGGGATTTAACGCCGACTGGGCAGAGCCTGCACCGCTCAGCAGCAGTCTAACCGCACATTTCTGCAGAACGAGCCCAGCCAAAGGGCAAGCCACGACGGCAGCGAGAAGCCGGGTCACAATGTGATGTTCGGCTTCGGAGACGGGCACTTTTATAAACAACGCCAGAGACCGCGGAACCAGCAACCGGTCTCTCTCTCTCTCTGAGGCGGGGATGAGCAGAGTTCACCCTCAGAGTGGGTTGTGGTTCAGGTTGAACCGTGTTGATGTGAAACGCCTTTTCCCAGATGGTTTCTGTTTTATCCAGGCTGGGCCGCGTCCGGCCGAGGAAACAAACATCTGACCTCTCCACATTCATCTCTTTGCTCACAGAGAAAACACTGAGACAGTGCAGTCAAGACAAGTGGGAGGGGAACATTTATCTAAGATAATTAATCAACAATAAAATCCCTAAAATAGCAGCATTCAAACTCCTTTCCAACCATCTAAACTAGCACCAAGAATCCCAGATTAGAGCCGTTTAAGGCCTGGTGACGACCACGTAGGAAAATAGTTGTTAAAGGTCTGAAAACATCCAGAGAGCTTCCTCCCTCTCTAAAGTACGAGCTGCTTCATGGTCCTCTGTTGAGCAGAAGAACAGAGTTTGTATTTGGGTGAAAGAGCGACGAAGCAGCGAACAAGGTCCATGAGAACATGTTTTTTATGGATGTCTACATAATGGCAGGGAAGGGAAGTTAATATGTCTATATATGCACAGACAACTATGAGGCAATCCACTATGTTTCCCTATGATTGAAATGGTATGCATACGGTTTGTGCAGTAGGATGCCGGTAATTGAGATCCTGGTATTTCCCAGGAATTCTTGCCAAAGTCTGCTCCCGTTTCACAGGATAATAGCTGCAAGGATTTGTGTGTCTAAAGCCGGGTTTCCACCAAGAAGTTCCTGGTAATTTTAAGCCCCGTTTCCATGGCAGAAACTTTCCCCCAGGGACTAGGAACCTTTTGAGGAACCTCATTGCATTTCAACTGCAGGGACCAGGGACTAAATTAAGTTCCAGGGACATTTTAACTCCTCAAAAAAAGTACAGGAGCTTTCGGGGTGGAGTTTACAGGGATGACCGTCGCTGATTGGTCAAACTGTACCATTTCATTCATAAAACAAGGAAGTACTCGATTCGTATCGATTTAGGACCATTTTAGGACGAGGGGAGAACGTTTATTTTTTTTCCAGCGTGTTTTTTTAGCTAAAACAGGCTAAAGGGACTAAAGTCATGGGAACTTTTGGTGGAAAACCAGCGAGTCCCAGGAACTACTTTTCAAGGAACTAAGAGGTTCCTTCAGCTCAGTGTTGTCTGCGTTTCCACCGCGGTCTAAATACCTGCGAAGATTAGGCTAATTAGTCCGCTGATGTATGAAAAAGCAGCATGATGTGAGACGAGGGCTGCTGGTGGTGAAACGCAGCAGAAGAAAATGAAACTAAGAGCGTCGTCTCCACAGTAAATCATCTGTTGAGAGTTTGATGGTTATTTATTTGTGCTTTAGAATGTAACCGCAGTGAAACAATCAGAAAATAACTTTTTAATCTCTCATTCAGTGAGTCAGAAGCTGACAGCAGAGCCTCACTTCACTTTCAGAAAGTACTACCCACCGACCAGGACCTAATTTAGACCCTGGTCCCTGCGGTCGAAATGCAATGAGTTCCTCAAAAAGGTTCCTAGTCTCTGGGGAAAGTTCCTGTGGTCGAAAAGGGGTTCATGTGTCTGGGTGCACCTGTGTGTTCACATACTGAAGAATATCATATGAGATATATCCGTCTCCAAACCTCATCAGTGCTGTAAGAGCTAGAAATGCTGATCAACTTATCACCTCCAGGTTTCTTTCTTTTAATCATTTTGTTATGCTAAATTGCAGCTAATAGTCCGTCTGTGTGGTAAAATATTGTGTCAATGTAGAGGAGTGCAAAATATGTCAACAAAAACTGTGGGTTTATCAAACATGCATGAAGGAGGCCGCATCCCTGAATCAGAGCACGGAGAGTCATTCAAGTTGACATCGAGGTCAGATGATCGCCCGATATAGTACATGGAAAACACATTGCTGTTTCAAGACACCAGATTTAATGGAAAACATCTTTTCCCACAGTACAGTTGTTGGTGAAGCAGAGAATACACACTGATCCCAGCTGATGTAACAGACTACCTGATAAAAATCACATCTGGCTCCTCAGACGAGGACAGAACATCACCATTTGATCATTTTCATGTGAACTCTGCAGCTTCACACGGACAAGTCCGGCTCATTTGAATTACCCTGAAGCTAAAGTCAACTCTGCCTTTAAGCGCTGCTCCTCGCTCTGTTTCCAGGTTGTAAAGGATTACGTGAATTCCTCTTTACACTCTGAGGTTACTAAAGAAACGGATTAGGGTTATGTTCATCAATTAGAGGGATATTTTCTCAGCAGGCTCGTGCTGGCCCTTCTCAGCAGCTCTCACGTTTCAAACACACACACACACACATATAAACTTCCCAGAAAGTTCCTCAGAAGTGGACTCGCTCTGCCAAGAGACGATGAAGTCATCGCAGCGCCCGGCCCTGCCCGACACGCTCACGTTATGTAACCAGACGCCGGAGTAAAACTCACATGACATCAGTCAGGATGTGCACCGGAGTTTAAACATCCACACAACACTCAGCTCTTCTTTCTGATCTCACTGTGAGACGTCAGCAGGTTATCAAAAACGAGCCGGCTGCTCATTATCAGCTGATTGATCGCCTGCAACAGATTAATAGACTGAGATTAGGTTTCCTGCACTTCTTACTGACAGGAACGCAGTTTGATTGGTTGTTTTAACAAGACTACAGTGATTATATTTGAGGTAGGGCTGTCAAAGTTACCGTGATCATAACGCGTGATTTTTAGGTTGTAGCGGCTCAGTTTTAAAGCTAGAGTGAAGATACTGGTATCATATGAAACTAGAAAACCTGATTAATCCATCGGTACCAACCATGTCATACTAGCTAGTCAGACATTTTTTGACTTTTTTTTTCGGACAGTTGTTGGACATTTGTTGGATATTTGTCGTACTTTTTTCAGACATATTCGGACATTCTGTTTTTGTTTTTTTTTATACATTTGTCGGACATTTTTCTGACTTTTTTTCTGATATTTTCAGACATTTTGTTGACTTTTTTTTCGGATATTTTTTGTGACATTTTTCAGGCATTTTTTTTAAACTTTTTTTCAGACCTTTTTCAGACTTTTTTTTTTTTAACTTTTTTTTTTAACTTTTTCTATGATATTTGTCAGAATTTTTTCTGACTTTTTTTGTACATTTTTTCGTACATGCTAAATCTTTATGCTAAATGCAGTACCTGTGAGGGTTTCTGGACAATAGCTGTCATTGTTTTGTGTTGTTAATTGATTTCCAATAATAAATATATACATACATTTGCATAAAGCAGCATATTTGTCCACTCCCATGTTGATAATGATGAGTATTAAATACTTGACAAATCTCCCTTTAAGGTACATTTTGAACAAATAAAAATGTGCAATTAATTTGCGATTAAATATTTAAATTGTTTGACAGCCCTATTTTAAAATAAAAACATATTAGTGTGGATGTAGCCAGAGAGGAACACAGTTTGATTGGTTGTTTTAACCACATTGATTATATCAGAAACCAAGATGCAGCTCCACACGTGCACATTTCCAGGCTGCATGTCTCCTGCTGCTTTACTCAAGTTTAAATAAAAACACACTATGAATAGGTAATCACGCTCTCTGGGGTACAAATACAGTATCCGCCTGCTGCTATTGGCCAGAAGTGCGTGGTCTGTTAGCCAATGGCGTTGCTCTGCATTGTTACTGTGTGTGTGTGTGTGTGTGTGTGTTTAGTCCTCTTCGTCCCTCTGCTGTGGGGGGAAGAGGAGGAGGAGGAGGAGGAGGAGGAGGAGGAGGAGGAGGAGGAGGAGGAGAGCGGCCGACCTCAATACTGACTCCAACCAAGCAAGATGATTTCATTGTCTTCTCCTTTCATCGCCCCCCCAATTTAGGGATGTAATTTGTTAAGTAAACAGCTTCTATAGTAGCGCATCACACGAGCACTTTCACCTCCAATCTGACTCACTTGAGTCCGTTTTTCTGCACAAACAGACAAACACAAACACTGAGAATCAGCACGTTTTATCTCTCCTTCTAAAAGCAAACCTTTCTGCAGACACGAGCATCGGTCTGTCTGTAGTTACAGAACCATTATCTGCCTCCCTCAGCACAAATACCGGGCCAGTATAAATACAAGCAGGCAGCTTTAGCTCAACTTGCCTGGCAACACACAGCTCAGTCCGGTCCAGATATAACAAGGATCCTAACCGGAGTTTCCTCCTCTCCTCTCCCTCATGAAATCTCCTGCAACTAGTGAGAGAGAGCGAGCGACCTTATAGACTAAACTACAGGCAGGTTCTGTAAAGTAGCAGCTGGGCCAATCTGGGTACAATTACTCCCACCTTCATTTCAAAATGAGTGTTTTCTAACGGACAGCTGTAATCTTGAGTGACCCTCCAGCTCGATATGATTACTAACGTCTGCTCCCATCCTATCGGGTGTTTATCCGACGTATAAATCTAGTGTTTAAACTCATCTGGATGGATCACGTTTCAGTTTTGTCCCAGTTTCTCTACGTGTTCCACGCCCTTCAATTCAAATCTCTGAAACCTATTTGTCATCACATGTAAGATATATTGTAAAGCTGCAACAGGAAACCATCCAGGAAACATGACTGTGATGGACATTTTTATTATTTTCTGTCATTTTATAGTCCCAAAAGTTCTTTATTAATCCAGAAAATAAGCTCTAAGATGTGTTTATACTCATGCAAAGCACTGTGGCGTGGGCTTCTACCAATGCCACGCGAGCTACGAGCACGCACTTAGGCTCAACGCATTGTTCGTTTGCAGTATTCTCCAAAACGCCACAGGGCGTACAAACTAAATATTCAGAGGAGAAGAAAGAAGTCAACGAGTGTTACCGGCAAAAACTAACTGTAAACTCATATCTCATATTCATGGAGTTACCTAGTTACAAAAATTCAGAGGTGCACGACGCTGCGAAATCTTGCAGAGCCTTCCTGCTTTATGCACAATACGCAATGATGTCATTTTTGGCTCGCGCACCCTCGTTCTATGGCGAGCATCAACTCGGCTTTAGGCTACATCCACACTAATATGATTTTAATTTTAAAACTCAAAAACTTTTGCTAAGTTTATGAGACCTTTGAAAACATTCGCTTCTTGATCGGGTTTTAACAGTCATGACGTGTCCTTCTCTGATTCGTCACGTGAACCTTTTCTGGGAGAAAACAAACATCGTCCTCGACTACTAGCGGTTCATTTCAACCTGGATAACGAGTTACAAGCGTTGCTGACCTCGTCGTCTCTGCTAGCAGCTGTTGTGCAGTTAAATTCAATATTATATAACGCTACTACTGCCTACATGCGCAGGAGGAACGCTATTATCTGAGCGCTTTGCATCAATTCCCGTGTCCAGCGCTGCTTCCCGTCTACACCGACATGGTCATGTGATATGAGTTTTCAGGTGTGGTAGTACGGACTGAAACAGCCCTAAAACACTCGTCTGGACGGAGATCGTTTTTGTTTTAAAACGCTGTTTTAATAATTAGTTATTAGTGTGGATGTAGCCTGAGTTGCAGTCCTAATCGAGACTCCTCCATTTATACTGCAGAGATGTGAAATACTTCAAACTGTGAATGTTGATAAACTCTCTTTATCTCTGTAATTATAGTTTAATATTCAAACTGCATTCTTCATTAAGAAAATTGTCAGACATTTGCATGTATTCTCACGGTGTTGTAAAATCTAAAACACTTTTTTTCTTTGTGCCGCTGCATGGTTGTGTGCGGGCAAAATGAGGCCAAGTGATTTAAAAATGTTCCACTCAAATGTGTAACTGCAGTCTTGGTTTAAAGAAGAGGAAGAGCTGCAGAGAGTCTGAGGAAAGGGGTAGAGGTTCAGAGGTAGTAGAGGGACAAATGTGTACATGGTGTGAGTATGTGTGTATGTGCGGGGGTGGGGATGGGGATGGGGGGGTAAAAGATGTCCCTTCTCCACATGTGAAAGACCCCAGACTCAGCAGCCGCCACTCAGCTATGCGTGAGCACCAACTCCTCCCATTAAATGAGCTTTTTATCTTGTGAAAGGACTCATTGGTTTGTTTGTGTGGCTGGTTTCCGTCTAAACAACATCAACTTCACAAATCAGTGACTGTAAATTAAAAAGATTGTCATTAATCTGCTTCCTGATGTCTCAGATCTTCACACTCTGCCGACACGAGAGTGACGGAGCAAACAGTAAATATTTGATAACTCCTCCGTCTCTTTCTGTCTTCTTGTGTGGTCAGGAGGCTGCTCAGAAAGCTGCAAAGAATGCGAGCGGAGAGGAGAGCCAACAATGCTTTTAGAGCCACCGAAACCTTGTACACAAGCCACTCGTATAGTTCCTGCGGTTCCCTGCGTGCACAATAAGCTCCCTTTGAAGACACAATAAGATAAGGGGTTTTAATTAAGGCTGGGGTCGAGACCCTTGTGAGAGGAAACAGAAAAAGACTGCACCGAAGAAGAAACTTCTCTACTTTTCTGACTAAGCGGTAGAGACGATCGCACGTCTATAAAATGAATGGCTCCCACAGTGTGGGAATGGTCCTGGGAAGTGACTGTGATTAGTCTGGCTCCACTGGGCATGATATCACAGCAGGGTGAACCTGGCTCAACAGGATCCGCCCTCGCAGAGAGACGAGGAGAGAGAGACATGCATGGTCTCCGCTGTCTGACAGTGATTTGCAGGACGGTAATCACATCAGCTCTGTAGCTGAGGCAGAGTGACATCACTGCGAGCTGCGAGCTGCATCTCGCCCTGGCAGGCTTCGATGGAAATCCAACCGAGTCTGTGGGTCCGAAGCTTCACTGCAGCTCCACAGACCCTCTAATCATGAACAAGAGGATCTGGAGACATGAAGTAATACGCTGGAGGCGTTAAACAGCAGCCTGCTTAGTGTTAACAGATCATAACATCACTGCTTACTGCATCCAGGTTATTAAGAACTAAAGTCATCATCCCTACAGTGAGTCAGGTCTGAAGTAGGGCGTCAAAGTTAACGCGTTAACGCAAATTTGTTTTTTAGGTTGTAGTGGCTCAGTTTTAAAGCCAGAGTGAAGATACTGGTATCATATGAAACTAGAAAACCTAAAGAATCCATCGGTACCAACCATGTCATACTAGCTTGTCATGAAGGAGGCTAAATCTTGGTGAGGAAAAACTGTCATGGCCATTTCCAAAGGGGTCCCTTGACCTCTGACCTCCAGATATGTGAATGTAAATGGGTTCTATGGGTACCCACGAGTCTCCCCTTTACAGACATGCCCACTTTATGATAATCACATGCACGTTTGGGGCAAGTCATAGTCAAGTCAGCACACTGACACACTGACAGCTGTTGTTGCCTGTTGGTCTGCAGTTTGCCATGTTATGATTTGAGCATATTTTTCTGACCTTTTTTGTGAATTTTTTTCTGACTTTATTTTAACTTTTTTCGGACTTTTGTTGGACATTTGTCGTACTTTTTTAAGACATATTTCTGATATTTTTGGACAATTTTCAGATAATTTGTTGACTTTTTTCGGATATTGTTCGGGCATTTTTTTTAACTTTATTCAGACTTTTTTTTTTTTTTACATTTTTCGGAATTTTTTTTGGACATTTTTCTGGACTTTTTTTCAGACTTTTTTTTTTTTTTTACTTTTTTCGGAATTTTTTCGAACATTTTTCGGTGTTTTTTTTTTTTACTTTTTCAGACTTTTTGTTTAAAATTTATTGACATTTTTCGGAATTTTTTTTTTTTTACCTTTTTTTTTTTACATTTGTTGGACATTTGTCGTACTTTTTAAGACATTTTTCTGATATTTTTGGAGAATTTTCAGACATTTTGTTGACTTTTTTCTGGATATTTTTGGACTTTATTCAGAGTTTTTTTTTATTTTGTCTAATTTTTTTTTTGCATCTTTCGGAATTTGTTTTGGCATTTTTTCATTTTTTTTTACTTTTTTTTTTTTTTACTTTTTTCAGACTTTTTTCGGACATTTTTTTGGCATTGTTCTGGACTTTTTCCAGACTTTTTTTGTGTTGTTAATTGATTTACAATAATAAATAAATACATACATTTGCATAAAGCAGCATATTTGTCCACTCCCATGTTGATAAGAGTATTAAATACTTGACAAATCAGATAAATAGATAAAAGATGTGTGATCAATTTGTGATTAATCACGATTACCTATGGACAGTCATGGTATTAATCATGATTAAATATTTTAATAGATTGACAGCCCTAATTATTGGCAAATACACTTATTTGCTTTCTTGCTTTCTTTCTTGGTAGCCGTATTTTGTAATCTTTGGACAGAGCCGGCCAGGCTGGACATTTCCAGTTTTTCTGCTAAGCTAAGCTTTCCGGCTACGCTTCATATCAACTGAGAGTGGAAACAATCTTCTCATCTAACTCTCGGCAAGAAAGCAAGTTAGCATATTTCCCCAAAAGTTGAATTAAAAATATGTAAATGAGCCATGAGTATTTGAAATGAATCAAGGTACAAACAGGCCTGTGTCTGAGTGCCAGTCGGCAGATATATCTGAATAAAACATGTGATCAAAGGTGGCCTGGGTCAGCGCCATCGGCCCCTCAACACACCAGATGTCAGCAGCGCCTGTTGTGGGGGCGGAGCCTGTGATTGAATATTAATGAGAAGAAAGTTGCTTTGTCTTTACGGGGTCACCAGCAGTGACACCGAACTTCACAGGGACAGAAGTGTGTCACCTAACACGGCAGATTAGGGGCGACCAGATTAAAGAGATCTGTCTGAGGTCAGGTAAATAAATATACCACAGAAACAGCCTATTGTATGTCAACATGTTGCTGCAGTTTAGTGATGTTATACGATTGTAATTTCATCACACAATGCAAAAATGGAATACTGCAAGCTGCTGCACAAAAATATAATATATATTTATTTGAATATATTATTTTAGATAGATAGATACTTTATTTATCCCGAAGGAAATTAAGGAATTTATATTTTATTTTATTTTTACTTTTTTTTAAATTTATTATATGTATATAGGAGTTTTCAGTAGGTTGTGGCTGTGCACTATGACATATTTGATCAAATAAGTATTGGTCTAATTTATTTTTATATATTATTTTATACATTGAATATTTATATTTAGTAGTTTTCAGTATGTTGTGGATGTGCACTAACATTATAAAATAGTTGATCTTATTTATTTTGGTTTAATTTATTTTTATATATTATTTTATATATTGAATATTTATTTTTAGGAGTTTTCAGTAGATTGTGGCTGTGCATTACAACATATCTGATCAAAAATAATTTGGTTTAATTATTTTTATATATTATTTTATATATTGAATATTCATATTTAGTAGTTGTGGAATTGCACTAATGTTACAAAATAGTTGATCTCATTTATTTTGATCCAATATATTTTTATTTTATTTATCTATTTTTTTTACATTTATTTTTTTATCTGTTTTTCAGTTGAATTATATTCAGAAATTTCAAGAAAAATCCACTGTTAAAAGACAATTAAAAAAAATAATACTTGCATGATGTTTCCAAAGTCAATGAGTTATCATGTTAAATAATCGTGATCTAAATATTGATCAAAATAATCATGACTGTGATTTTTGCCATAATCAAGCAGCCCTAAAAGAAACAATATTTATTTAGTCATTGCAGTGCTGGATCCATCCCACACTTCCCCTTTTCTCTCCGTGTGACGTCCACTCTCATATGACACATAGAGAAAACTTGTTCAGGGTCACAGCGAGGTTTATACTCTGGTTTACTTTGCGTAACTCCTCCTGACATAACCAACCCTCAGCTGATGTGTGTTTGCTGAACTTCAAGTGCATTTAGGAACAATGAGTCATGGTGATGCAGACAGGAGGCCATCCTCTACGCTTTGTTTATGTAGGGAAATGAGCTCTCCGTGGATTGTGGTGTGAAAACGGCGTTATTTGTGGTGTGATATCTGACAGGAAACGTGACAAGAAACCTCCAGTTTCCTCTGTGAGCCTGCAGAGAGTAAAAGTCCAGATGGACACAGGTCAACATCTGTGCTCAGAGGAATGCGTTCCCTCTACTCCTTCACCCTGACGGCTTTGGGAATGTCACGACTGTAAAGGTTTCCTTCAACTCCCCAGTTTGATTTTCTTGATGGCCGTGACCAACCCGAGCCATGTGTGGTGACAGCAGCAACGCAACGACAAAAACAACTTTGCAGAGATCATAAAAGAGGATGACACAAACACAAAACCAAACAAGCCTCAAGCTACTTATTTGGATGAATCCCACGGCCGATTAAATTAAACATCATAATCCAGGGGATCAGGGGAATATGCTAATTCACTGCAGTGACTCATTTGTTACTCACTAACTAAAAAAAAGCAGATTTTTAAATGAGGATTCAGACGTCGGAGCATCCTCACATTTTCCTGACTTCTCTGTGAAATTCCAATGACTGAGCCGTGACCTTCTTCCTGACATCTCATCATAAAACATCCCGTCTCTTCTGAAGGTCCACGCGGTGAAAAGGTTCTTTGTGTCAGCGATCAGCGCCTCTACCTCAGACATCCTCCCGTGTCGACACGATTACAACACCAGCCACCAACAATCCGCGCTGTCACCACTCGCCAATTAAATCCACCAGAACACAGCAGCTAATGCAACACTAACAACTGTAATAAGTCTTGTTCCGCACATCAACAGGCGTCGGCAAATGTGAGTCAACAAACGGAGGGAAAAAAAAAGTTTGACTGCATGAATCATGCTGCAGCTGCCAAACACACCAATTTATATTCGATCTTTAAAAAAAAAAAGGGTGTGTTTCTCCACATTGTGATGCAGCAAACGAGGCTATAAAACCTGCTGTGAACCCATTAGCATCACACTTTCAGCCAGAGAGCATGGCTGTGTGACCCGGGATAATCAATGGCTCCAACAGTCATAACAGTCCATACCGAGCCAAGAAACCTCCGGTCCTCTGCTTCCAAACGTACCCCGTATCCAGACCGCCAGCAGCACGTCAGCACGTCACTGAAGCGATTATCTATACCGGTTCTGTCTTATCCGCAAATTTCAAAGCGTCAAGCAGCAAAGAAGCAGCCAAACTTTCTGTGCAGTTTCCTGTGATATACATATGATTCATCTAGGACTTTCAATGTTAATGCGATTATAACACGTTAACGCAAATTTGTTTTAACACCACTAATTTCTTCTATCACATTAATGCAACTTGCGATTTTGAGGTTGAAGCGAGCTCAGTGAAGCAATGGCTGAAGATATTGGTATCATATGAAACTAGAAAACCTAGGTACATTTCGAACAGATAAAATATGTGCGATTAATCGCAATTAAATATTTTAATCGATTGGCAGCCCTAGATTTATTCAGCATTTTACACAAGGGCTGCAACTAAGGATTATTTTCATTATCGATTTATTTGTGGATTATTTTCTCCATTAATCGATTACGTTTGTTGTTCTAGAAAATGTCAGAAAATGGTGAAAAATGTCAATCAGTGTTTCCCAAAGCCCAAGATGACTGAGTCACATACAATGCCACAGTGCCTTTTGCATTTTGTAGTAATCGTTAGAGATGTCACAAGAACCGATACTTCAAGTTGTTGCCTCAATTTTGAAAATGTGACGGTACTTGTGGCGTCATGGCTCGAGACTGACAGCGTCCTGTCGTCCCGAAGACGATAGAAAATGTTCAAGAAAACGCTAAATTGTTGACAACAAATCCTTGTGGAAATCTCCAGGAGGAGAGCTATTAATGTTAGCTGCCGGTGTTAGCTATTCAGTTAAAAAATAATATTGGGTGAAGATAAATTCTAACATTATCATTATGTGTTTAAATTAGGCCTGCAACTAGCAATTATTTTGTATTGTCAATTCATTTGTTGATTATTTTCTCCATTAATCGATTAGTTGTTTGGTCTGTATGTCAGAAAATGGTGAAAAGCCCAAGAAGACGTCCTCAAATGTCTCAAAGATATTCAGTTTACTGTCATAGAGGAAAGAAACCAGAAAATATTCACATTTAAGAAGCTGAAATAATTAAAAATTCCTCAAACTGATTAATCGTTTATCAAAATAGCTGGTGATTAATTTATTAGTTAGCCTTTAATTATTTAACCTTCATTAGAATTAGGAAATGAAGATAAAAGTTTAATGATTAAAATGATAAAACCCTAAAATATTATATAATAACATATATATAAGTAGCAGTGTTTTAATGGGCATGAACCTTCTTTTTACGCACGTATTGTCAAAAAAACAGATTTGAAGCGTAAATAGACGAGTTACGCCCACGAGATGCAAACCTGCACAGAGCCGCTGCAGACAGCTGCATAGATTAAAGTGGGAGTGTATCTATTGCATCAGACGTGCGATTCAAAAACGCCACGTCTGACAATCCTGCAGTCTAGACGCGGGGTTATGTGTAAAACTGGTTGAATAAATGCGGCACATGAAAGCACCTGGCAGAGATGGACTCCAGCCTCCCTGCAGCCAAAACATCCTGCTAAACACTGTCTTTACAAATCATTAATGAGCTCTCTGTGGACTTGTTTACAACCCGTTACCAACTAATTACTCAACAGACCACAACTATTTTCATGTTGCAGTCGTGACCTAAATGTTGTCTCAACTGTAAACTAGACATTGTCAACATGTTTTTCAACCATGCTCAACCAGCTTCAGACAAAAAGATTCTCAAGGAGCCAAAAGTAAATAATGTGCTTCAGCGACAGCTGAGAGGCTGATGTGTACGAGCCGTCGCCTGATCGCTGAGAACTACCAGCATCCTCTTGTGAAAGAGTTTGACAGGCAGTATGAAAACACTGGCTGCGTGCCAAACACTCCCTCTGCCCACAATCACAACACACACATTGATTTGTTGATGCCACCTCTCATCCTCCTGCACCTCAAACTCCATAGAGTGCTGCAAGGATGACGTAATATTGTAGGCCAACCAGGAAGTTAGCATCGCCCTAGTTCCCTCCACTAACACTTGGGTTTTGGATTATTGCAGAAAATAAGCTCTGTGGCAAACAAACGTTTATGATACTTGCTTTTGAAGTGTAAACAGCTAACGTTGGGCTATAAACGAACGACACCACGGTCACATGAACGTGAGTATAAACAACGAGGCTGTAAAGGAGGACGAGTCTGCGTGATGACGTTTAGTAGTTTAATTTAGCCACTTGTTAGCAACTGCCTTTTTGAAGACACATAAAAGCTTCAAAATTCACAAGTGGGATATATATTGATGTATTTGATGTCGTAGTGTTAACCACAGACCTTATTTCAGGCATCTAACTAAAGACTAGGGCTTTAATCAATTAAAATATTTAATTGTGATTAATCGCAAATTAATTGCACATTTTTTTATCTGTTCAAAATGTACCTTAAAGGGAGATTTGTCAAGTATTTTATACTCTTATCAACATGGGAGTGGACAAATATGCTGCTTTATGCAAATGTATGTATATGTTTATTATTGGAAATCAATTAACAACACAAAACAATGACAGATATTGTCCAGACACCCTCACAGGTACTGCATTTAGCATAAAGATTGAGCATGTCCGAAAAAAGTAAAAAAAAGAAAAAAAAAAGAAAATGTCTGAAAAATATAAACAAAAAAAAAGTTTCAAAAAAGTCCGAAAAATGTATGAAAAAAAAGTTTTAAAAAATGTCCGAAATATGTCCGAAAAAAGTATGACAAATATCCAACAAATGTCCAACAACTGTCTGAAAAAAAGTAAAAAGAAATGTCCAAAAGAGACCGAAAAAAAGTAAAAAAAAAGTTTTTAAAAAGTCTGAAAAAAGTCTGAAAAACTGTCCAAAAATTATCAGAAAAATATAAAGAAAAAGTCATAAAATGTCCGACAAATGTATGAAAAAAAGTCTTAAAAAGTCCGAAAAATTACCGAAATATGTCCAAAAAAGTACGACAAATATCCAACAAATGTCCGACAACTGTCCGAAAAAAAAGTATAAAAAAAGTCAGAAAAAAAGTCAGAAAAATATCAGAAAGATATGCTCAAAACATAACATGGCAAACTGCAGCCCAACAGGCAACAACAGCTGTCAGTGTGTCAGTGTGCTGACTTGACTATGACTTGCCCCAAACTGCATGTGATTATCATAAAGTGGGCATGTCTGTAAAGGGGAGACTCGTGGGTACCCATAGAACCCATTTACATTCACATATCTGGAGGTTAGAGGTCAAGGGACCCCTTTGAAAATGGACATGACAGTTTTCCCTCACCAAAATTTAGAGTATGTTTGGAGCGTTATTTAGTTATGACAAGCTAGTATGACATGGCAAGTTAATGTATTAAAGAAATTAGTGGCGTTAAAATGAATTTGCATTAAAGATGGGGTCTGCGATTTATCCAGTATACACTTTTTGTTATATTGGTTGAAATGGTCTTTACACCCCGACAGCAATCCGTTTCTTATGAGCACTGAAAAAAGACCGGAAAAGATCCGTCATCTGTAGCTGCTGTAATCCTGTAAAAACGTCTACCAGTCAGTAAAAATGGTCCCGGTTGTAAGGAACCAATCAGATGCCTCCCTGCCTCCCTGCTCGTACTCTAGCCTCAGCGTGCACCAGCGTGAACTCAAAGCGCGTCTCCGCCGCACGTTCACTGGAGAGTGGAAGAGAAAACTCAGCTCTTAAAACACCGGACAACGAGAACGAACTCGTACCACTATTACCATATTATCGAAAAATACAACTTTGATTTAGTTGTTTATGTTCTGTTAGTTTACTTTATAAGATACTGCAGATTTAAACTATTTATTCTAACAGCTCAAAGTGAAGTCAGACAAACAGGATTATCAACGAGGGGAGACGGCGGATAGAAAACATTGCCGAACAAAATTTACGTTACTCAAACTTTTTCAGTTACAGAAACAAACGAGTGGACTGATCTCCCTCCAGATATTAGAGTAATGTTAAAAAGGGTCGTGTTGTCTCAGCAGGTATCTCTCTCTGTCCCTCCCCTCTCTGCTGCTCTGTGGCCGGCTCTCCAGCGAGCTGCTGCCCCCCCCCCCTCCGTCAACAAGGAAATAAAGCCCCTCGTCTACGAGACCGGTCTCTTGAGAGAGCTCCAGCTCATAGCGGGGTCTGTGTGAGTGAATGCCCGGGTGGAGAGGTGGCGATCCCGGCAGGAGCTAGCTAGCTGTGCCGGCAGTTTGTGGAGCTTCTAAACTCCGACAACAGTTGAGAAAATGTTTGATTCGCCATCTAACATCGTAAAACTGTCAATATTCTAAATCTACACCGTTGATTTCTCGCCTCAACATTTTTCAGAAGTGAATTTAGTGATGAAATAGCTACGAAAAATGTGAAGTAGTTACGATGCGGCGGTGCTCGTGCATGTGTGTGGGGGGCGTTGCCTTATAAGGAGTTTCGAGGGGAGGGGGGGGTTTAGACGGAGCTCCTGAGGCGATGCGACTTTCAAATTATGCTAGTTTTCCAAGATCGCAGACCCCAGCTTTAACGCTTTATTATCACGTTAACTTTGACAGCCTCAGTAAAAACCCACTGACTTCCAGACGAGGGAACAGGAAGTGCCTAAAAGGGCTCTTTTTGCCCTTGAATCACCTCTGATATCGCAGCTTCTTTTATAAAAAATGACACCTGGTCCAAATTAAATTAGTGCTAAAATACAAAGAGTGTGTATATTTTCACAATGGGGAAGCCACGGTGGGATTCAAACCCCTGACCCTGGGTCAGTGCCATCGCCACCGAGCAACAAAGGCCCCGTGGTGAACATATACATTTCACAGATGGAGAACGAGGAAGCAGCTGCCCCGGAGCCTTTCAAAGAAGACGCTCGGCATAGTTCTTACTTATGGCATGACTGGCTGCACATGACATCAGCGGACAGCCATGCTGTCGCTGTGCGCTGCGATTAGGACAGCATTGTTGTCTCTGGAGAGCCGTGTGATGCCTCCAGCCTTTAACATAATAGAAGCACTCAGATGTTGCTGAATGAGGGACTGAACCCCGAATTAACTCTGAACTGTTAATGGCTCCGAATTATGTTTTTATTGTCACAACTGTTCGCCGTGAAATCTGATTTGGCTTTGCGTGTGGTGCAATACGATACGATCAAAAGGCTTTAAAAGCTTCAGTTAAGCGTTCGAGGCTACCTCAAAACATCTTGAAGAAATCTTATCCGAACGTATATTACAGTTCATTGGCTTTTATTATGAATATCTTTGTTCCACGGACAAAAACTTGGATCAGAAGTGACAATGGAATGAATCATATCCGTGCAATATTACAGTGAAATGCTGTAATAATAATAATAACTTAAGATATATGGCTGAAGTGACGTATCATGTTTGAGCGTTTTTAATTATGATGTAACGTCTATCATTTAGAGTCGGTTCCATTCCCCAACATGAGGTCGTAAATCACAAGGTGTTTCACGGATGAGGAGGAGCAGCGAGGTAAATCACCGCTGGATGCCTTCGCCTTGGATCTTTCCCAACATCTCACATTTCTAAAGTGTTCTCGTGGCAGAGGTCATGAAAACACAAGCTGTGGGAAGAGGAACCAGTCAAGTGATCATCATTGTGTAATAACTCAGCATTCAACGTAATGCCAAAATAAATACACACTTACAAAAGAGTGTCTGTACTCCATTGTTTAGTTTTTTTTGTAGGTTTTTATATCATCCTGTTTCTTCCCAGTGGTGTTCCTGATGTTTTCAAATCCAAACCATTCAAATTTTTTGTCTATATTTTAGTGAACAAATGCTTTTTCCCCTTCAAGCCCTTCTAAAAGCTTTTTCCCAGGTGACCTGACGTAGGTTTCTGCATGAAGACGCTGCTACATGTACAGCATATATACATCCTTATTGTCAGTACCAGCAAGGAAGCTAAGCAAGCTAACAAACAAACTAACTGATGGATGCAGCGGTAGATCAGCAACTCCCGTGTTCTGAGAGGTAAAATTATTATTATTTTTGTGAATGTAGTCTGGTGGCTTTGAAGACGGCGATATAACAGCCTCAGTTCCCTGTCAGAAAGGGCTGTCTGATGGTGAGGTAAAGCGGTGAAAGTACTCTAAATATAGCGTAAAACCTAAACTGATATTGATTTTTTAGGTGGCTAAAATACGTTTTTCTGCTGCTCCCGTCCACAGCCGCTTTACGGGGAACTGACGCCATTATATTGCTCTCTTCAAAGCCATCAGACTACATTCACAAAAATAATAAATGTATTATTAATAAAGTCTGGAGCGTTATTTAACCTCCTTCGCTACAAGCTAGTAGGCCATGGTTGGTACCAATGGATTCATCAGGTTTTCTAGCTTCATATGATACCAGTTTCTTCACCCTAGCTTTAAAACTGAGCCCGCTACAACCTAAAAATCATAAGTTGCGTTAATGCGTTAAAGAAATTAGTGGCGTTAAAACGAATTTGTGTTAACGCGTTATTATCGCGTTAACTTTGACAGCCCTACCTTATTCATAACCTTATTGATGAGCTTACTTTGGTAACCTTCGTCACTGCTTTTTGCTAAAAGCCGAGTGGGCGTTCACATTTGAAAAATAACGCAGATGCACCCGCCATCTCTTATAATTTCTTCTTCCCACCCTGATAAATAACCAAAGATGATGCCCAGCACCATCAGCTTGAGAGTCTGTTGTTTTAAACTCTCACTAGCTGGCTGTCACTTCCTTAAAAAGATCAACATCAGTGCTCCTTTAACTTGCAGAAACCCTGAGGAGGAGGAACGGGAGGTTCTGTATGCACACATATGTCATAAACAAATATTTGGTTTAAATCCCTACTCACACCCTCCACATCTTCTGTCATGATGTGCACTGCACGGCCCACAGAGCAACACAGAAAGTGTATTTTATAGGTGTGAATGTGCCACTAAAACCCACATAAATTAATGTTAAAGAGTTGCTTCCTTCCCCGGCCTATAGAGTAAAGTATCTCCTGCAGACGCTCCCGTCCCGAGTGCTACGTTTCACTCTGGCAGCGCTGCAGGTCTCTCTGGCGGAAAACCAACATCAACAACAATCAAGAAACAAGGAACACCAAATAGGGAGTGGAGGGAATGTGTGCTTCATATGGACACTAGAGCGATGCAAAGAAAAAGAACATTTCTGGAGCTCTGTTGATGATTAACATTTTCCTGAATGCTCTCTTCTTCAGCCTGACTTGACAACAAAAAGCTGCCATAAAGAGACATAACAAAAGGCAGCACGAGTGCCATTGAAGGACAAATGGCTTCCAAACAAGAAAAGCCTGCAGAGCTACAACTGAGACTCAACTCTCCAAACTCAGCCTCATCAACATTAGAGGAATTGGGTTCTGTGAATTCACTTTTTTAAGCCAAAATTATGTGTAAATGCAGGTTTTTAAACACTGGAAACCCCACTAACAATAGGCGAATGTTACTTCCTTTTTTATATCCCTTACTTATTCAGTCTCTCTTTCAAACTCTCAAACCAGAGTAGGTGGTTGTTGGAACAGTGGAAAGACTAAAAAAGATGGTTTTATTTTGTTTCTGTCGAGTTTAAAATAAGTTTGTTTTACAGCGATCAGCGAGGTAAAATTACTGTTTCTGTCAATGGAGTCTGGTGGCTTTGAGAAGAGCATATAACGGCTGTTTCTTTTCACATCTAACTCGGTGAGTTAAAGGTTTATTTCAACCAAACCAGAGTTGGTGGTTGTTGGAACAGTGGAAAGACTAACAAAGATGGTTTTGGTGCATGTTATTTTGTTTTTGTCAAATTTGAATGAAGTATATGTCGATGATCAACGAGGTAAAATGACTGTTTTCTGACTGGAGTCTGGTTGCTTTTAGGAGAGCATGATAATTGTATGTTTTGTACATGAATAAATTATAATAAATGTCCAATAATATTGTGATAATATTATGACTTTTTTCTCAAAATATTATTACTTTAGTCTCGTAATATTACGACTTTTTTTCATGACACAGTTTGACTTTATTTTCATTAAATTAGGACTTTATTCTAGACGTAACATTGCGTCTTTTTTTCTCAAAATATCACCGCTTTATCTTCGACTTCTCAGAGAACACAGATTTGAAAAGTCCAGGGGGTTATAAATGAATTAAAATGAATTAAAAAAGGGTTGAAAATGATTGTGTCCACCCGGGTGTCGTGTTAACATCACTGCTGATCGGAGCTGAGCTGATAAAGAGTTATTTGTCCCGGGAATGAATGCTGATTGTACCCTTGTACCCACTAAAGACAAAAGCCAGATGTTAGTGGGGTTTTGTCCAGTGGGAAAGGGGTTTTCACTGACAGGGTAAATGACTTGGTCCAAGCTTGTGCATCTTATAATTCCTTGATGTGGATAAAACAACAGCGGTGCCAT
This sequence comes from Sebastolobus alascanus, assembly GCA_916701645.2. Classification (NCBI taxonomy): domain Eukaryota; kingdom Metazoa; phylum Chordata; class Actinopteri; order Perciformes; family Sebastidae; genus Sebastolobus; species Sebastolobus alascanus. The sequence goes on along the minus strand of CAKAOJ020000209.1, from coordinate 638,837 downwards.
GCAAAGATCAGGGCGCCGTGCCCCCCCCCCTCCCCCCGTGTCCTGCAGTCCTCAGACTGTGGTTAAACCCAGAGATCAGACACCCGTAATCTCCATTGTCCCCGTCCTGGGTAGACGACAGGGTCCGACCGTGGCCCACTTTAACAAGCGGGGCCATCTGCAGAGTCACAGATGGTCTCACAGGTTCCCACATTTAGACAAGAGGGTTAACCTGATATGAGCTAAGATGAAAAATCCACACAGAGAGAGTGAGAAACTGTTGCTGTTGCTTCAGATAAGTCGTCGTAATCCGCCTCGGTATGCAGTTTATTATGTTTTGAAGTCCACAATAACACAGCAGCTATTCCTCACACTGTATCTACACCTACATCACCGCTCCGTCTACAACCTGGATCTCCTAAAACATGCTGCGTATGCTTTTCATTACAACGTGTTATTCTCATCTGTCTTTGATCCACCTCGATGCACTGCACCTCTTAAATAAAACACCACCTCAGGGTGCAGCCTGTTCAAACTAACAATGTTTAAACTAACAAAAGAAACAACGCCTTTATGACAGGAATGAACATCATCATCAAGGAGATAAAGGAGGCGTTTCTGTCACTAGCTGGAGCCACCGTGGCGTTTAGTTTGAGAGTGAACAAACAAGAGAGGCAATAAAACACAGAATGAGACTTTAAGGACACACGTAGTGAAAGAATTCAAATCAATGGCCGTCAGCGTGTCCTGCCAAACGGGGCAATTCTTCCTTTAGACAGAGCGCTGCCGAGGTAACGGTGCAAACACGGAGTGAATGGAGAGACTTCCTACTGATCTCGGCTACTGATTGGCTGCTGGGTGAAGCCGCCGGGCGCTATCCCAGCATGGGAGCCGTGACCTTGACCTCGCGTTTAAGGTGAAGCCACTCTGAGCTCTGATGGGCGAGCGCGGCCTGGCTTTTGTGTCCCGTCAATGGAGAGGTAATGAGTCACACAAAAGTTCCCAGCAGCCGGCCAGCTGGCACGCAGCTCGCCCTGCACAAAGAGAATCTGCGAGGGCCTCGCCGTCGCCCCGAACGCCGCTCTGGTTCGGCGTGGCAGCCGTTCAAGCGCTGCTTTCCATTTTATTTGCACAAGTGCTTTTATGTCTGGATCTCAGTCAGACATGTGTCTCTCTTTCTCTCTCTCTTTCTCTCTCAGTGTTTCTCTTTTCTAGAGAAATCGGCTGACTCACCTCCACTTGCTTTGCTTACTTACTGGCTGGTAGAGACTCTGGGGACAGTGTGTCGTGGCATTTTGACCTAGCCGGTCTTGTCCATGCTAAAGGGATTTGCCCCACCAAGTCCGTATTTTTCATAATCCATCATCTGATAAAAATCGTTGAGCACAAAAAACCTTGTGCTACGCAGTACAACACAAAACTGAATTAATTACGTGGGTGCAGTAGATAGTGCTCTCAAACAGGGCTAATGAATGAATGAAGTTAGCAAGAAGCTATCGTTTAGCTCCCTACATCCTTTGTTTTGCAACCATCCCCGATTAAAAGTTGTTCTGCACAACCTGCCACAATATACCTTTAAATTCTGCATCTCTGTATTCTTTCATTTCTTTATCGTAAAGTGTTTTGTGCTGAGAGACGAAGTCAATTCTTTGAGATGCCATTTTGGATGATGAAGTTTACACGGACGGTGGCTCTGAATGGTCAAAACAACCCTCTTTTGCCTTTTGACGGATGCGAAAAAACGCAGAAAATCCCAAAACTATAACGACGGACGAAAGTTTCAGAGTTGTTGTGTAAACGTGACACAACGTGAGGTCGTATTTATTTTTAAACGTGCGACAATTTAGGATGAAAAATACGGACTTAAAACCTAAAACCAACCAACCGAATCATACGTGAGTTTACTGGGGACACACTAGGATATTACTGGTCAAGTATACGGCCGTCCACGACCAACGAAGTTCTTAGTCGACTAATCGATCAGATGATTTAATCGACAGATCTGTGAAACTGAGTTTCTCCACAAAGAATCACACTAAAGCACCACTTTAAATCTTGTGTTTACCAGAGATGTGCTCAGAAGTTTCTTGGAAATAAGTCGAATAAAAAACGACTAATCGACTAAAGAGATCTAAGAACAAAACGACCGATTAGTGGACTAATCGACTAAGAAGGGTACAAACCTGGTTAAGCCATATTTGGAGGTAGTCAGAGACACGGTTAAGCAGCGTGATTTGAATGGAAATTCATCCCCGACTGCTTTGACAGACTAGTCAAATTTGCAGTGTGTGAATAGCAGGACAAACCTCTCAAATACAGATAGATGTTGGTGATTTGTTTATTCCAAAGCTCATACCTGAGCCAAGCTATCAAATAATGGAAATATCTTCCATATTTTACAGTGTCTGTCTGTGTGGAGTAACTGAGCTCCGACCCTCCAAAGAGAGATTTAGACTTCTAAAAAACCCCGTTATATATCAGACCACCCAACTGTTAGATTCTCACAATGAGCCAACTGATGATTAGTTTTCCATCTAACTACTGGGGGATGATGATGATGATGGTTTTAGCGTTGTTTTTTTCCTGTTGTCCCGTGTATTATGTGATGTTTTTTGTACTTTTTGTAACTGGCTGCGAGACTAATTTCCCCTCAGGGACAATAAAGTTAAAGTTGGGAGTTGCAGATGAGAGGAAATGTGCATATCTTTATCATGCAGCAGTTTCCCAAAGATACACATCATCATGACTATGGAGCACTTCATCACATTTAATTAAACCTCATCAGTGTTTTAGTTGGTAGAAAAGGATCATTTTTATTATAAGATGTATGAAAAGCCTCACACTGACTGAATGGAGTTATTTGGGGATGTTCGGCCAACAGTTGGAAAGAAAACGCATTTCAGGAAACATCTCCGTTTCCCCACACGAGGAACAAGTTAAACCTGCTGTCTGGTTACAGTTTTAGCAGTATTCCTGGTTGTATTCCTGAGAGTAGAAAATGAAAGGACGCCGTCCACAGCGCTGCAGGCTGACGGCCAACAGATGGGTCCTATCAGCTGCTAACAACACAGCAGCACCTTCAGGTACTTTCCCCCCATTTCAGAGACAGCCCGAGGGAGGGAACGCTCTCTTCTGATAAACTGACCGTCCATTAGCTCTGTGATGCAACAGCACTCGCTGTTCCCATAAATGACTCGTCATGAGAGCTATTTCCAGAAACTATTCCTCTCCAGGGTCTGTCAGTGAAAACAAGCCAAAACCAAAACTAAAACTGAACATCTTGTTTTAACCAAAGCCATGTTAGTAATGTACAAATACTGACACTACCAAATGTACACATATAAGGAAAGTAGACTGCTAAAGTAAACTTAGCAAATGTCTCCCCTTTCTACAAGGTCATGATTCATATGAAAACAAACTTTTGGCATCATTGTTATACACCTTTGCGCGCTGGCATCAAAGGATTATTCAAATACTGATTCCTGTTTGAAGTCACCTTTGTTCTTTTTTAGCTGTGTTTAGACTTTGAATACCAAATATGTTGATTCCTGGTGTTTACTGTTGCCACAACTTTACCAAAATAACTGAAGAGGAAAAACTTTCCAGTAGAGCTGCAACGAACAATGAACAACGAACAAAACAATCGCCAACTCTTTTGATAATCAATTCATCGTTAAAGTAACTTTTCACGTTTTCATCCTCTCAAATATGGAGATTTCCTGCTTTTCTCTGTTTTATATGATCTTGAACTCTTTGGGGTTTTGGACCAACAACACAAGACATTTAAAGGAGACAAATTAAGCTCATTTCCAGCTTCATACTTGCATTTTTGGGGGTTTCTACTTGAACATGTTTACATGCTTTGGTTTTGTTACACAGAACCATCTGAGAAGCCGTCATTGGAAACTGTTTGTTTGCTTTCAGAAAATACTTGGCAGGTGATTGGACGAACCATCTGTCAATCAAACTAACGTAAGGGAAACTAACTGAAGGCAAAAAAACAAAGCCTTCAGTGTCGTTCTTTGCTCTTCTTTCATTGAAGAAATACTCTCCAGTTCTGATAGAGCTGATGCTACTGCAGCATTTACGCTAACCTCTTCAGGAGCTGCCATTGTTCTTGGTCTCACCGAGTCTCACAAACCTAAACCACGTCCGTAGCTGACAAATGCATTACTTGAAGCCTGACAAGATGAATTTTGCCCAGTCTGCTCTCATTGGCTTGCGAGAAAAATAAGGTGAACCTTGCATGTGCACAAGCATTGAAAAAAGTGAGTTTTTCATGATATGACCCCTTTAAAGACATCACCTTGGACTTGGGATGAACATTTTTTGACATTTAATAAACGATTAATCAATTAATCTAGAAAATAATGAATCGATAATGAAAACAGTCGTTAGTTGCAGCCCTACTTCACATCTCATACTGCAGATTCTCACTTTGTCCCTTCGGTATGACCAGTTTGTCCTCCACAAAGTACAAAACATTTTTTAAAAGCATGCCAGTTATTTTTCTCGACATCATTGCTGCTCTGAGTGGAAAACCAGAAGTGAAAGCAGATTTGATTTATCCAACATTGAATGACTAAAAATGAAGCATAAACTCGTACAGTAAGTTGCTCCGTGGTGGCTCGCTGCCTGATGTGACTGGTTGCCAAGTCAGACTGGGCAAACCATCACAAAAACAGCAGCTATGATGGAGGATATTAAACTGGGTTTGTCCCAAATTCATTTTTTTGCCTTCCTGTGTCTCCCTCCCAACAAGTTCAGTGTTGATTATTATGGGAGATAATAATCACACACTAAAGCTAATTACACCACTGTTTCACAGCTCCAGACAGCTTTGGAGAGACAGGCGGAGTCGGAAGATTTAACCAGTTCTGTGTAAAAGCAACAATGCAGCGTCTCATTCATTCAGTAGATGTTTTCAGTGCTCAGATGTCGGTGGAAGTTCCCTCCGAGTCAGAGCTCCTCAGTGAGCTGTGAGAGTGAAACTTTCAGATCGGTAACCGGATCTCTCTTCAGGGTGAGAATCCATTCCCTGGAAACATGTGGGATAGATTGATGGTAAGCTGGATTTCCTGTTTTCTCATAATTAAATATCTGATGGTAAGAGCTGGGTGCAGCGGCGGCGGCAGCAGGTTCTGGGGAAGTCTGACGTGTCGTGAGACCAGTAACAATGGGCATAATAAAAACCAAAAGGATTTAGGGACATTTGATTACTCATTTGACTGCAGTGAAGTTCGGTGAGCCTCTTTCACACATTAAAGAAGTTTTCCACCACTGGAAAGAGGTCTGTTCATAAAACTGGGCAGTCTATGCAGTAGAAAGGTGAGAATATTTTTGAAATTGGTGCTACGTGACGAGAGAAAACAGAGAAAAAAGATAGAAAACCTACAACAACCAGAATACACTTGGCTCTTTGCGCCGCTATCCAAACACCGTATCACGCCAAAGCATTTTATAGACCCGTCTATCCACCAGAGGAGAGCGTGTCAGTGTCACGTTTTGCCTCGCTAAGGCGTGAATATTACACGCGTGTATGAATGTGCAGTACCAGCAGGGGGCCACAAAACCCCTTAAGGCCCAGACACACCAACCCATCATCAGAGAACTAGCGGTGATGAAGGCCGACTGTTGCGTCGCCTCACGTCTCCTTTTTCTTGGCCGACAAGTTGCACTCAAACACACCGCAAAGACTACAGCCGACGGCAGTTAGCACGAACGTTCTGCTCCTGTGTGAGAGGAAATAACTCTCCACAACAGCAGGCGGCGGTAGTCTGTATTCATCATTCAAAAAGGGGAAACAGGAAGACCGAGGACGGCAGATATACAAGCTGTTGTTATGATACGTACATGAAACAAAGCGGCGTCTGCCGACCATTTTCACACCACTCTCACTCACCGCTTAGCTTCATTCCAGATGGCAACAAAACCACTTAGTTAGGTTTAGGAAAAACATCATGGTTGGCCTATAAATAAGTATGTAACGTAAGTAAAATACGTACAGAAACAACGCAACATAAGTACGGAAAACATGTTAATAACGTAACCTAAACACCGGTCTCCTGGTTGAAAGTCCTGTGTCCGTAAGCACTCGCTTTCACTGTTTATTCCAAGTCACTAGCTAGCATAGCATAGCATAGCATAGCATAGCATAGCATAGCATAGCATAGCATAGCATAGCATAGCATAGCATAGCATAGCAGAGCATAGCATAGCTAGTAGCATATTTACGCAGATGCGTTTACATTGCAGTCAGTGCAGACTACATGGCGTACAAATGACACGCCAAAAGTAAGAACGCTAAATGCCTTGCTTATTGCTTGATTATTGCACGCTAAATGCCTTACACATTATGATATCATTCATGCGCCTTTTCGTGCTACCAGGCACATCGTAATTCCTCCACATTGTACTCTGGCTCACATTAGAAGCCCTGAATGTCTGATTCCCTGGTAGTTAAACATTTTTTCATTTGCATATACTACCATCACTGCAATGATGACAAAATCAGCAAAGTTTCCCTCATTTATAAAAACTAAACTGCACAGTGAATTATACATTCGTACTCAGAAACTGTATCAAATATCAACCCACACTGATTGGTGGTCAGCTAATGTTTAATTCAGAGTACACTGCTCACTGAAAAGCAGAACATAATGGAGAGCAGGTCATCCATTTTTATGGCAAAGCACTTTTTTTTTTGCTGCTATAGCAGGACGGTTTCTCCCCAGTGGGGAGGCTCGGAGCGGGACTGGCTGAATCTCAAAATAAGAAACTGGGATACAGAGATGAGAGAGAGAGAGAGAGAGAGAGACCCAGAAGCTCAGAGAAAGCAGTCAGAAGAGAAGAACAAAGTATACTAAATGCCTGAGGGAGCGGGCAGGCACAGAAATTACTGGCAAGAATAAAAGATGAATCTGGATGGCGAGGAAATAACCCAGAGGAGGAGGATGGGATGAAGGAGGGTGAACTTATGTGTGCTTCATAGCACAATGAGCCTGGTGGAGGAGGGGACCTGTCCAGAGAAAGCCTTCTCCGTTAAACAACTAGTGTTAAAATGATGCACATCTGGCATGAAATCTTTTAAACAAGTAGAATTCCCCATCTGCTAATTAATTATTTATACTAGGTACACCTATCTCCTGATTTGATACTACCCCGATACGTGGGTGCTGATTCGATAGTACGATTCATTGCGATTTTTCTCCACTTTTTTAACACTAGACCATTAAGGGAAAAGGTTGAATCATACACTTCTAGGAACTTTTACTTTGGAAAATATCTATATTAATACAGTAAAAATGTTTGATTTTCAGCATGCAAGTAGTCAGAGATGTCCTGAAGTCAAATATATCCCAAAAATCAACCCCAAAATCAAAGAATAAAGACATTTCCCTCACAAATTAGTGGTATTTTCTTTTTAATTTATAAGGGACATGTAATGTTTTATACTTCTGGTGAATATTATCCAATCAATCTTATTTCCATATCTGTTTTTTGTATATACAGTTCCCTTTGTTAACACCTTATTTTGAAAAGCGGACGTAGTCCCACGTGTCTACTTCCTCTAACTTCTCCAAGTCGGTCTCTAGCTCTCCCGTCAGCTCCGTTCTCTTTATCCATCCATGGTCAGCTCCATCGGGGCCGTTTCAATGCATTTAACATAAATGTCAGTATATGGGTGCTCTACAGTTGTAGCGTCGGCCCATTTGACCACGGAGATGAGAGCGACGGCCGGCTCGACCGCACGTTACCGCGATACGATAACGTTTCCTGTCCGTGACAGAGTTAGCATGCAGCTTTAGCCGTGATGTCTAGCTCTACTTTTCCTGCAATGTGTGAAACCCAAAGTGTTTCCATCCTTTACTGGATGTGTAGTGTTTACCACTTTGGATTTAACATGTGAGGGTGCAGGTCGTATCCACGACGACCCTCCAACGTTTTATACTTTCTGAGGTTTGTTTTGGTTGACGGATACGGAACGGATATGACGTCACGTTACTCAGACTACCACAATAAATGCGGTAACTTCCTTCTACCTCCACATAGACTCAAATGAAGCAAATATATCCATTTTTTTCCCATCCCTTTGCAGAAATAGTCTTCTTGGGAAGATAAAAGTTAGAAAAAGAAACATTCTGCTGTTCATTCGTGGAAAAGGTGTTGAAGTGACGAGAAGCAGAGCAGCTAAAACCTCTGAATCCAGGTCAGACAGTGACTCTCTGCTACAGGGTGCCCTCCCTCCCTCCCTCCCTCCCTCCCTCCCTCCCTCCCTCCACCAATTGCACAAAAAAAAAAAAAAAGTGTAACTCGGTGTGACAAGTGAGGGCCTACAGGACAGTACCAACACAGCAGGAAGCAGATAAGACCATGAAGCAGGAGTCTGGCCTGAGGATGGATTATTGCATCAGTAAACATAAACAGGCAGAAGATGCTTTCTGACTGAGGCTTCATCGACGGTACTGTGGAGTTTCTGGTTCTTGTTGAGTGTAATTATCATTCCAGTCGAGACTGAGGCCAGAAGGGAGAGATGACATCAAAGAAGTCAAATATTGAAAATAACAGTTATTTTGACATATTTGTTGCCTTGCAAAAGGTTAGATGAAGAAGAAACAGGGGAAGCACGTAGCCTCGTTCACCTATAAATCTCACTATTTATTAATCTGTATAAAAACTGAAGTGTAAAAGTTGTGATTTTTGGGAGGGTATGTGTTGGGTTTCTTGGTGCAGTGACTTCCTTTGGACAGAGCCAGAGACCCTTTCACATATGCACTACAAACCTGAACTTATCTAGACTTTACCTGTCATCACCTGAGCTGTATGTGAGAATGCAAAGGTCCAAATCTATTGGGCCGGACATTAAACAGATTTTACCCCGCCAGCTCCCTAGTACAAAGTCTGTGTAATGTCTGATTGAGATGCAAATCTGAAGCATCCGAGGGTAAAGAAGAAGAGTCATTTACACGAAGACACCAATGAAAATGTTCAACTGTAGAGACGAAATCTTCACCTTTCCTTGTCCAGCTTTGTTGTCCTTGTCCCTAGCTGTTATTTCTATTTCTGTGTAGGTACACTTAGAGAGATGCATAACAAACAGAGTCACATTCCTTGTATGTATGTACTTGGCAAATAAACCGATTCTTAATCGTCAGACAAATTCAAGGAACGGCAAAAGACTCGGTTGTTTATGACCAAATTGCAAACCGGCTACGTAAGCGTGGCGTAATCCGTGTCATGTCCTACCTCGTGCACGCTCTACCAAGGAGCGACTCCTTGCCTAAACCAAACTTAAACTTAAACTTATGCTAGGCTAAAGTAACTATCCCCTGGTTGTAGCTTCATATTCTAACGGACAGACTTGAGAGTGGTTTTGTTCTTCTCATCTAACGCTCAACAACAAAGCTAATAAGCGTATTTCCCAAAATGTCAAATTATTCCTTTAAATATCAGAATCAAACCTCTAAACTTGTTGTAGTAGTAGTAGCTGTTAGTTTGCTATACATATTCTGTTATCTCTCTGTGTTTAGATGAGATTACTGACCGAACTGAAAAGGAAACCTGACACCAGATATTTTTACGTGTGAAGAGAACTGTCTACACATCCTCGTATCCACAGGTGTTTTCTCTTTTTGCATCACTTGTGATGGTTGGATGATTGATGAAAAAAGGCTCTTTCAACTTTAAAGACTCAACCTGGCTAGTCCACCGGCTCTCGTACACAGAGGCGAGGTGAGGCGAGTTCACATTCCAGTCAGATCCCAGTCTAAACACCTGCACGGCAAAGACCGCTAAGTTTCCTTCCTGTTAAAAGACATTTTTTAACTCACATCTCCCCCCACCACCGAGCACCTTTTACACCTTTAACGGCACATGAGAATATCTTTATCTTTGCATCCATTGATTATACAATTCACTGCAACATATAACTTCCTATTGGCAGCAGAGCATGAGGGGATTTACTTAATATAAGGTTCCTTTCATCCTTTATCTCTCACTTCCTACTAATCTCTCACCAGATAGCGAGCCAACTATTAAGAAAAGGAGACTTTTTATTATCTCCTCTTCCTGCAAAGATCCCGAGATGTGTCTTAACATTTCTGTAAAGACTAATTCCATTGCGTAATATTTAAGTCTGTCTTTGTGACGGCGGTGGCTCGGGGGTGGGGTGGGGGGGGGGGACTGTGGAGGAGCACAAAAGCAGAGCGGGAGATCATATCAGTTAAAGACGGTCTGAGGTGGGAGAGGAAATCCACGCAGGTGGCCTGAAATGCTTCTGGCTAGTGGAGGCAAGACAAAGACCTGCCGACAAACGTTTTATAGCCCTCTGAGCTGTCAATATTTCTCCAGGTTGCCACGGAGAAGAATGTGTGTGGGGGTGTTGTAAACTGCATGCTACAGGAAAGTCAGTTTATCTTAACTTTAGACGTCTATTTATTTGATCTTTGGGCAGAATCTTCTAGTCTCAGCTACAGTATTAAGAATAACAGCTACAGACAGAAGCAGATGTTGTAGAGCCGAGAACAGAATATCTCTCCTGAATGAATCGGTGAGCTCACACCGACCTTTGTTCTGAAGTTACAAGCAGTACTTGCAATAAGGTGAGGTACTTCAGGGATGTCACGATACCAGGAATTTAGTAGTCGATACCAATACCAGTGAAATTCCACAGTAAAAAACAAAACAATAAATCCCATGTTCTTCAACATCCACTCCTTTATTGAAGTTTGCATACTGTTTTTTGTGAATTTATTATTAATCACTGATGATCCGCCTCAAGTTTCTCGCCAAAAACTAACTTTTACAACATTGCATTTGAACACATCATGATAACGTTATCACAGAGCGGTGCAGGGATGACGTATATTTGTAAGCCAACCAGGAACTTGGCAAAAAGCCAATGAGATTTTTCCACTGAAATTTTGGATTACTACAGAAAATCAGCTCTGTGGCAACGTTTATGATACTTTGTGTGAATGCAATCACCAGAAGTAAAAAGCTAACGTTAGGCTATAAACGAATTACACCACGGTCACATGAGCGTGATGAGTATACACAACGAGGCTGTAAAGGAGGACGAGTCGGCGTTTAGTAGTCTCATTTAGCCACTTGTTGGCAACCACCTTTTTAAAGACACGTAAAGGCTTCAAAATTCACGAGTGGGGAATTTATTGATGTATTTTATGTCGTTAAAATCTCTTCAGACCTTATTTAAGGGTTCTAACTTGACTTCCAGACGAGGGAACAGGAAGTGCTAAAATGCTAACTCATTTTCGGGTTTTAGGACTCATTCCTGCTCCACTCTTTTCACCCTCGCTCAATTTTACTGAATAGAGCTTGAATGCATCATAATGTAACTCAATGCAACCTCTGTTAACGTTAGCTGTTAGCTCCGTTATTTAGCCAAACAGGACTCTGTTGCCCACTGGATGCTAACAGCTAACGTTAACTAGCTTTCCTCCTGCAGACTTCAACACGAATGTTTTGTAAAGTTACCTGCGGTACTGTAGAAAAACAAGTAGCGTTACGATTTCAGAATTTTGGCATCGACTACCGAAGTATCGGTGACATCCTTAATGAAAACTACTAAATCCAACAAGCACTGTGGCATTGTATGTGACCAGGGTCATCAATGGATTCCAATATTTAATTGCAATATATATAATAATATATATAATATTCAAAATGTACCTTAAAGGGAGATTTGCCAAGTATTTAATACTCTTATCAACATGTGAGTGGACAAATATGCTGCTTTATGCAAATGCATGTATATATTTATTATTGGAAATCAATTAACAACACAAAACAATGACAGATATTGTCCAGAAACCCTCACAGGTACTGCATTTAGCATAAAACAATATGCTCAAACCATAAAGTGGGCATGTCTGTAAGGGGGAGACTCGTGGGTACCCATAGAACCCATTTTCATTCACATATTTGGAGGTCAGAGGTCAAGGGACCCCTTTGAAAATGGCCATGCCAGTTTTTCCTCGACAAAATTTAGTGCAAGTGGAGCATATTGGAGAGTTAGCGTTAGCGTTTAGCCTCCTTTGCGACAAGCTAGTATGCAATTGAATTAAAATTTTTTCAATGCATTATCGCGTTAACTTTGAGAGCTCTATATGTGACTGAAAGTTGTTAATGTGTAGTTCAAGTGTTCTAAAAGTAAAAGAGTATATGTTGCTGCAGCTCATTAAGTGATTTAAACCCACTGGAGGAAGTAAAGGATAAAAAACATCCATGGAGCTGTTCATGGCTTAGTTGTTCTCCAGCCATGAGTGACAACCTTTGTTTAAGTTATTGAGTCGACTTTGACAGTTTAATCATCCCCAGCTCTGGACTGGCTCTAACCCGGTCCGCTGACCTGTGGCTATTCAGTATCATGTCAAACGTTAAATCCACTCTAATTGGCCGGTCAAGTCTTTCAGAGGCTCGGTGATAAGCAAGATGGAGGCGGCTGTGTTTGCTCTTTTGTGTTTTGAAGGGGTGTGTAGAGGGGGTGGGGGTCAGCAGGCTTTTGAGGTCAGGGGGTAAATGACTTTGCCCCCCCCCCCCCTACCTCCTCCTCTTCAGGCTTGAATTGTCCCGCTGGAGCCTCACAACTCCATAAAGAGTAATGACTGCTGGGGAATGTTATTTAATAAGTGAGATTCATGCACACCTCAGGGCGAGGAGATAACTTATCATAGAAAAACAACCCACTCTCACCGACAACAAACTAGAGCTCAGCTTCCTCTGGAGGACGCTACGAAAACAGGAATCCTTCACATTCCAGCGGAGAGGCCCTAAATAACACAAATGTCTACCTATATACCTGAAAATATACAGAAGACCAGCAGAAGGATTTTAGGTGTAGACGCCCCTGGATCTCATGGAGGGTCCCACCGCAGGAATGTAAAGTGTAATCACTCACACATTTCCCTCAACCTTAACCTTAATTTTAACAAAACGTCTCCTTTCATAAACAAACACAACCTCCAGTTCTTCCCCCCGGATCACACCAGCCAGCAGCCACCAATTTAGGGGAGCATGTGTGGGGGGGTACAAGGTCCCAGAAGTGCAAAGCGAGCGCTGCGGTTTCCTGGTCACTGACTTATAGGAATGCTTGACTTGACATAGCGGCTCAGCAGGAAACCACTTCAATGGCACGCCGAGCGATCCGCCGCGGGCTGAGGTGCGGAGACGCGCTGCATAAGTTAACGGGAGTGAAACCTTCAGTTCAACTTGGTACAAAGACTCTCATTTCAATGTCAAACCACTCTGGTGTAAAAATAATTTGCTGACAATAACGTTTTCAGAGAAGATTATCAGGTTACAATGTGGCTGAACAAAGACAGTTTGTTCACAGTTTTGTTTTCATACTTTGGTCGCAAAAATGCAAAGTCAGAGAGCTGAATGTAAGAAAGAAATGAATGACATCAGTTGAATGAAAACAACAGTCACGGCATCATTCATGGCTGTCTGGGCTTCTCAGTCTGTCTGGGAGGAGGGGGGGGGGGGGGAAGGTACAGGAATAAAATGAGCAAGTCTTTGAAATGCGCTCTATAATTAGCAGGGGTACTATATCACCGGCAGGTTGTCTGGACCTGCAGAAATATGCTTACAGTTCTGATAATGAAAGAGAAAAGAGGAGCGGAGGAGTTCACTGACTTTTTGTAATGCGATTTAAAGTCTTTGTTCGCGTTATAGGAGGAGACCGAGGCTGGTGGCGTTAAAGGGGACATCGCACTTGTATTTGGGGTTTCTACTAGGACATGTTTACATGCTTTAATGTTCAAAAAACACATATTTTTTCTCATAATGTCTGTCTGAATATACCTGTTTTAGCGGCTGTCTCCTTTAAAAACGGACCTCCCGCAGGAGATCGTTATTTGCATGATCCTGTTTAAATCGATCTAAAATAGAAAAACCTAGATAGCTAGAGTATTCATTCTTTTTAGAGCAGAAAGCTAAGGCTTCAGTCTTTCATGTTATCGCTTTGTACGCTCGTGATGACATCATTACGTTACCTGCGGTACAAAACATGGTGAAACGCGCGGTGGCGCATGATACTGTTTACATCAATGTAAAATAAAAACTATAGCAGCTAGAACATTCATTCTTTTTGCAGCAGAAAGCTAAGGCTTCAGTCTTTAGTGTCATTACGTTGTACGCTCGTGGTGATGTCATTACGTTACGTTAGGTGCAGAAACACCTTTGCACTCTCATATCTGCTCATAAAAATGAGCATATCTCAAAAATCGAAAAAAGAGTGTTAAGAAATATTTTGTTCACCTTTCTACATTTAGAAATCTTTATGATCACCATGTTTTGTGTGTTTATTTATTAATATTTTATATAAACATAAAAAAAGCACATTTTAAGATGTCTGATTCTTCTATTTTTTTTCAATTTATGACACAATTTCAATACTTTTTTTTATGATTGGCTTGTTGAATCACATATTTTCTGATCTAGACAGCCCACAAAAATCTGACTGGGTTGTCTTATTTCACCGTTTGTGGGTTGGTAGGTACTTTTTCATGACAATGTCCGCTTTAAGTTCTTTCCACATCTGTTCCCATCACATATATTTAACTCAGCTACCTGATAAATAAAGAACGGAGAGATGAAACTACTGATAAAATCAGATTTCACTCACTGAAAAATATATTGTCACTCCTGCGTTATCTGAAGCTGAACGCTGACATCGATCGCTATCGACCTCTGATGGAGCGAGCATTGACTCGCTGTCGCGGCCTCACTTAGTAAATCAATCTCCGAGTAATGGTGAGACTCACTGGGTCAATGAAGGACTGTCAGCAGGCTAATGTGGGCTCCTGGTCTAAAGTAAAGTGGAGTTGATAGTAGCTTTAGATGATATGCTAGTGCTCGGTCCAGAGCTGAAGTGAAAACAGAGAGGAGGACAACTGCAGAGCATAAATACTCAGGCTTACTCAGGGGGGGGGGGGTTGTTGTTTAAGCAAGCAGAAAAGTAGCACAGTGGAAAGCCCCAAAGCACCTTTAAGCACAGTCGGGAGGAATCGTAGCTGCTGCAGGCTCTTCTTACATGTTACGTAACATGATGTATGTGTCAAACAGAGTGAGATGATTTCTTTTGAGTTCAAAGTGAACCTGACAGTTACAAATTACTACAAGAATTATAAAGCAAACATAATTAGACAGTTGGTTAATTCATGTTTCAGAGCAACGTATGAGTGAATTCTGCACACTTGGTCAAAGTCATTTCTACTAGTAGTAATATAAATGCTTATCTAAAAGATAATATATTATTCCTGGCGGATTTTTTATGTTGGATCATTTCCAAACATTTGTTTTCTTGGTGTACATGACTGAAACCTTTTGGTTTTCTTTTAGCATTTCAGTGAATAACAGTTGTACTGAAGGTTTATGCTCTAATTAAGACTCTCAATCGATTAAAATAGCTAATCACAATTAATCACACATTTTTTATCTGATCTAAATGTACCTTAAAGGGAGATTTGTCAAGTATTTAATACAACATGGGGGTGGACAAATATGCTGCTTTATGCAAATGTATGTATATATTTATTATTGGAAATCAATTAACGACACAAAACAATGACAGATATTGTCCAGAAACCCTCACAGGTACTGCATTTAGCATAAAGATTTAGCATGTTCGAAAAAATGTCCAAACAAATGTCCGAAAAAATTAAAAAAAAAAAAATATGACAAATATCTAAAAAAAGTCAAAAAAAAAAAATCTGAAAAGGGTCAGAAAAAAAGTCAAACAAATGCCCGAAAAAATATCCGAAAAAAAGTCGTCAAAATGTCTGAAAATTTTCCGACAATATCAGAAAAAAAGTCAGGTAAATATCCGAAAAAAATTTGCAAAAAAAGTCAGAAAAATATCCGAGAAATGTGCTCAAATCATAACATGGCAAACTGCAGCCCAACAGGCAACAACAGCTGTCAGTGTGTCAGTGTGCTGACTTGACTATGACTTGCCCCAAACTGCATGTGATTATCATAAAGTGGGCATGTCTGTAAAGGGGAGACTCGTGGGTACCCATAGAACCCATTTACATTCACTGATCTGGAGGTCAGAGGTCAAGGGACCCCTTTGAAAATGGACATGACAGTTTTCCCTCACCAAAATTTAGTGTAAGTTTGGAGCGTTATTTAACCTCCTTCATGACAAGCTAGTATGACATGTTTGGTACCGATGGATTCATCAGGCTTTATACTTTCATATGATACCAGGATCTTCACTCTAGCTTTAAAACTGAGCCGCTACAACCTAAAAATCACAAGTTGCGTTAATGCGTTAAAGAAATTAGTGGAGTTAAAACGAATCCGCGTTAACACGTTATTATCACGTTAACTTTGACAGCACTAATACTTTAGTCACAAGATTATCGTGTATGCACGCAGTTTGCAGCACTAATGCATGATGGATTTAACGGGATACCGCCGGTCTTGTACCCATAATGAGCATAAAGAGCACGACACGGTGCCAGGAATGTGAGGCATCTGTGTTTAAAGTGTTCTGCTGAGTGGATCCGTGAGACTAATGCTTTCCTCTGTTTGGTATTGTGAGACCGTCTCTGGAGCTGCCTGGATGAGGAATGTGGTGAACTGCCAGCCATGTGCTCTTGGACCAGAAAAGCCAGAGGGCCACTTGCTGCCACAAGTATTACAGCTACAGCCCCCCCCCCCACCACCTCCTCCTCCCACAGTGAGCCGGCGTAACTTAAAACCCAGCAGAGAGCTGTAACGTGGGACTGCAGCTCTACAGGGTCCGGTCTGGCAGAGGAGCTCTGATGAGAGTCAAACGCAGACGTTGATGGGGTGTCACAGGAGAGCTGTCCAAACACTGAGGGACGCATGCCAGACTCCTCCTGGTGTGTATACATGTGTGTGTGTGTTTGTGTGTGAAGCCGAGGATAAGAGACAGAGGAAGAGAAAGTGTTTTTGAGTGAGTGCTTCGCAGAATCCCCGACTACGTTTACATGTGCAAAATATTCTGGTTTTTGCCCTTTATTACAAAAAAAGACAATACTCCTACTGAGCTGCTTCAATGGCTAATAAAAATGAATATTCCCTCTCGTTACATGCAGCCGTGCATACTCCGTAAAATGCCACCATGACCTACGTCTACGCCCTTTGGATAAGTTCAATTTCCCTCCTTCCTTTCCAGCTGCAGTCATGTAAAGGCCCGGACACATCAAGCCAACGATCAGTGCACGAGTAGAGAAACGGAAGTGAGGAAAGCAAGATGAGTAAAGTCAAGAGGACACAAACAGAAGACTCTTCTCATTTTTCATCTTCATCTCATCTGATCATTCCAACACACGGATATTTCCACAGTGACATGAACATCTGGAATGAAGCTAAGCGGTGAGTGAGAGTGGTGTGAAAATGGTCGGCAGACGGCGCTTTGTTTCATGTACGTATCATAACAACAGCTTGTATATCCTCCGTCCTTTAGGTCTTCCTGTTTCCCTTTTTGAATGATGAATACAGACTACCGCCGCCTGCTGGTGTGGAGAGTTATTTCCTCTCACGCAGGAGCAGAACGTACGTGCTAGCTGGCCGTCGGCTGTAGTCTTTGCGGTGTGTCCGAGTGCAACTTGTTGGCCGAGACAAATGAGACGTGAGGCGACGCAGCTGTCGGCCTTCATCGCCGCTAGTTCTCTGATGTCGGGTTGGTGTGTCTCGGCCTTTAAACTGTTGTTGTCACTGTTCTGCGAGTTTTGCAAAACTGTGCGCTTTTCTTTAGGTCATGCATCTCTGCAAACTGTCGGCTAGTTAGTTTGTGTACAACGCACAGAGCTCTGTGGCATAAACTGCTGTAAAAACCCAGATTGAGACTCATATTGTGAATGTATACATGTCCAAATAACGCTCCTAAAACCTGAATAATATCAGCATATCTCACAGGTCTTATACAAACAGGATATGCCGTTTACATGACCCGTATCAAATTCTGAATATTGTCATATTTGGATTAATAGTGGAATATTAGCGTGCATGTACTGTAAACGTTAGGGCTGCCCCCTCTTAGGCGACTGAGATTTATTTAGTCAATTAGTCGTTTTTTATGCTTTTTTCATGCTGAATGACTTATTTCCAAGAAACTTGAGCTGATCTCTAGTAAACATCAGATTTAAAATGGTGCTTTTGTGTGATTCTTTGTGGAAAATCTCAGTTTAACAGATCTAATCTGATCGATTAGTCGACAAAATCGTGTGAGTTTTAGTCAACTAAGAGTTTCTTTGGTGGAGGACGGCTCTAGTAGTCACTATAAAGTGTGTACTGTTTGTCTGGTGTTATTTAGCTGGATTCCACTGTATAAATATCCATGTCAATCAATCAGAGACAGTAGAAGCATCACTCATAAGTGTCTTCTATATCTGGACCTGCTGGTGCTGTTGATAGAGAATAAAAGGCTCCATATGAGACGGAGAAAGAGAGGCGCTGACTGCACTTCTAGCACGGCGTTTGACCCGAATGTGTCAGAATTTAAAAATATATCTGCATGCAAACATTAGCACAGCGGGACTATAACACACCAGTGGTTCTTGTCAGTGCTCGTGATACCTCACCGACGGGTCAATAACATCTGATGCTGCATAATCCAACATGGAGCCGCATCCTTCAACGGCGGAGACGATCACAGCCACATCATAAAAAGCCCACCCCCGCTTAGTGCCTTCAACTGCTCCATTTACACCGATTGTCATTGAGATGAGGGGGAGGGGGGGGGGGTATCTGTTGTTTAAGGTTGCCCCTGACATACATACATATGAAAAGCACAATTAAGAGTAATTAGGCTTTTCCAGGCAAAAAAGGGGGGGTTATCTGGTATCCGAGCACGCAACATGTAGCATGAGAGGATTTCATCCCAACATGTTCACGCCCCCCCCCGTAGACGTGGGATCGATCATTCGACTTTAAATGTTGCTGAGAGAGCTGCAGGAATGAGTCCTCAAACCTGGAAATGAGTTAGCATGTTGGCACTTCCTGTTCCCTCGTCTGGAGGTCAATGGGTTTTTAGTTAGATGCCTGAAATAAGGTCTGTGGTTAACACAAGCTGAAGAGATTAATCCAAAACGCAATGGAACAATCCCATTGGGTTTTAGTGGAGGGAACCAGGGAGATTGAATTTCCCTCGGGATCAATAAAGTTACTATCTATCTATCTATCTATCTATCTATCTATCTATCTAGATGCTAACTTCCTGGTTGGTCTACAGAAATACGTCATCCCTGGAGCGCTCTATACAGCAGCTTAATCACAAACTGAGCTGCGAGTACTTTATTCTAGGGCTGCACAATACTCGCACGATAAACACATCCCTAAAGACTGCGATATTGCGGGATTTTTTTGAGTTGGTTGAAAGAGAGTATGAGTAGAAAACTACACTTTAAAATGTCACTTTTTGTATATTGGTGCCTTTTTGTGTTCAGTTCAATGTTTAATTTGTTCAATAAAAGAATACTGGAAATAATTTCCTTTCATTTTTTTTAAACTCAACCAGCTATTTGTTGTATTTTAGCAGAATATACTGAAAGCAGCAGAACTGAGGACACTTTAATATCTGTTGATTTATCGCAAGTATTATCGTTATCACGATATTTAACGTCATCGCATATCAGATTCCATTGCTAATGTATATAGTATCTTGCCCACTTTGCTAATGTATATAGTATGTTATTGCACACTTTAATGTATATAGTGGGTTATTCTATGTTAATAATTCAGATTTTTTTATGCTAGTTGCAGTAGTCAGGTATATTTATAGTGTAATCCAATATTCTTTATATTTTATATTCTATGGATATATTTCTCTATCTATCTATCTATCTATCTATCTATCTATCTATCTATCTATCTATCTATCTATCTGTCTATCTGTCTATCTATCTATAGTGCAACCCTACTATATTCATAAAATATGGCTCTAATTACAACACTGCTGCAGCTGTAATAACTTTCTAACCACCGATGTTCTTTATCAGAGTTCCCAGATTAATTTACGTGTAGTCTGGTTAGATTCAGAGAGCTGGACTCAAGAGAAAACTGTGATAAACTCTTAAGAAACTTGATGCTGTTCCACTTATAATCATCCATTAAAACAATGTGCTGCATCCCAGCTCAGAGAGGAGCCTCTTTAGATCAGCCTCAAACTGACTTCAAGACCTAATCCGGTTGCCTTTTTTCACTTACAACATCTTAGATATCTGGATATGATGACTGAGATGACTCAGGAGCTTTACTGATGTTTTGCAAATAGTCAGCTTATTGTGAAAAGCAGGAAAACTATAGTCAGCAACAAACGCTGGCTAAAAAAAGAAATCCCTGCAGACGTCTCAGAGTTTAAATCAGGTCTAAGAGGGGTCAGGTCTGTTTTCTGATAAATACCTGCAGGCGACCCATTCACAGCCCACAGGAAGCAGGAAGCAGAGGCTGGAGGACACGCTAGGACTTGCTGAACCTAAACTAAATCCACTGGGGTATGTCCACGCTGTTCCGGGCTGGACAAAAAAACAGGAGCAGAGAGGGGCGCTAAGTGCTTCCTGGAGAGTTGGTTTATACATAAATACACACCGATATCACCGTCACCCCCCCCCCAGGCACTCAGGAGGGGGGGACACAGACGAAAAGAGACAGGCGATGGCCTCATGCTGTGTTATCAGCGTAATGAATTCTCACTGGTGGTCGAGCAAAGTTCAACACTCGAAGCAGGACAACAGACAGAGCATCATGTTTATATATCAGAGTGCTGCGTGCTTATATCTGTAGCAGTTAGGGCTGATCAATATATCAATATTATATCAACATATGAGACGAGATATTAGATTTTGGATATGGTAATATGGCATGAGTGTTGTCTTTTCCTTGTTTTTAAAGGCTGCATTACAGTAAAGTGATGTAACTTTCTGAACATGCCTTTTACACTTGGTCATTATATCCACATTACTGGTGATTATTTATCAAAAAATCTCAACCCTATAGTCAACCCTGCAATATCGATATCGAGGTATTTGGTCAAAAATATTATGATATTTGATTTTCTCCATATCGCCCAGCTCTAATATCAATGGTTCATATAAGAATACACTAACATTTATTGGTGTTTTTAAATCTAAAAATATCAACGGTCTGATGAAATTACAGCGAGAAACACTCACACAGGTGAGCTGCCTCAAAATTATTCATGAAATATTAACCTGCCAATCACTACATGCAGAAATAATAAAAAAAAGATATTAACATGATGAATGCTTTTTCAGACTTTACATTATTATGGGGAAATGTAGTTTCTTAAAAAAAAAAAAAAATGTTGTTTTCATAAATGTAAATTTTTGAATTAAAAAAACTCTTATTTTGTTGTTGTTTTCCTGAAGGATGTTGATCAATATGTGAAACAACTTTCTAATTAGACCAACAACAAACAACAAAGGCTTCAAGACACTTAATATCTGTGTTTTATAATAATTTGGCTCTTTTGTTATTGTTCTATTTCTACACTATAATGAATCTGTATTATGTTGTTTTATTTAATTATAATAAAACAGGTAAACTGCTTCCCACCTGGATCACTGTGAGCTATTAATAAAGTTACCTGTATCTGTAGGCATATAAAGACATAACCAGCATACTCTAGCACGAGCTCAGGACAGACAGACACACGCCCCTCAGCAGCGCGTGTCTCCACATATGAACTAATAAGGTAAAAGTCTACAAAAACAAGCAACTTTCTCCAACTTTCAGGTAGTTTTTGATCATTTCTGTAACATTAAACAACTTGTGGTGAACTTTTTCCAACTTTTTTTTTTTTTTTTTATCTACGTCATTATTTTTTTTTTGCAGGAATTCAGTCCGAAGTGAAAAGTTGGAAAGGAAGGTGTGTTTCCTTTCAGAGGAGCGCGCGGGCCGTGCGCATGCATGCATCTCCAACATAAAGAGATAATAGATAATAATAGTAAGTGTTGGTACTCACGCACTGCCTCCTGCTTGGGGTCCAGCTCGGAGCAGCCCTCCTGCAGCAGGCTGATCTTGCCCTGCAGAACTCGGACCCGCAGGTTGGTGGAGGTGAGCTCGCTCTCCAGCTCCTGGAAGATGGAGCAGGCGTGTTTGGCCAGGTCCGACAGCTGGCGCAGGGTCCGGGACAGAGCCACATTACTGATGGAGACCAGATCCTCCAACAGGACCGGCTCCTCGTTGGGGATCTGCCGCCTGCACAGTAACTGAGGCTCCACGACGCGCTTGGGGAACGGCATGTTGTTGGTGAAGAACCGGACCGGCGAGTTAATCCAACAGAAGTGAGCGCAGAGTGAGCAGAAAGCGGTTCTGTCCCCTCGGCCCCTGATCCGGGTCCTCTGGGTTCAGCTGCTGGTGCTGCTGGTGTCCCCCATCCTTTCATCTGTTAGAGAGGACTGCTGAGCTCCTGGCCGCTGCGCCGGGTCATCTGCTCCACTAACGCTGCTGCCTTTTTCACTGCTCACAACAAGGAGAGGTGGCTTTTAAAAATAGGTGGTGGTAAAACGTGGAGCGGAGTCCCGGGATTTACTGGATCAGGACTCCCTCTGATGAGCTGCCTGGAAAAATGAAGATAATAATGATAATAATAATTTTATTTGTAAAGCACTTTTCAAGCACAAAGCACAAAGTGCTTTCCAAAGAAGTTCACATCATAGACAGCAGATTACAATGAACCATAAATAATGAAATAAAAACAGTAAAAAATAGGTAAATAAAGAAATAAGCATATTCATACAATTACATGTGCACATTCATACACATCAGCACACAAGCATACAAAGGACTCAAAATTCAGCTGATTGGAAAAGCCATTTTATAAAAGTGAGTATTAAGACTGGATTTAATAATGGTCCAAGAGGGTCACTCCATAAAGTCTTACCGAATAGAAAATATAATAGAGTGTACAATAAAGTGAGTCACTTCAGATCTTTGTTCACTAAAACTTAAAAACTTGATTGATTTTTAAAAGTGCCAGATTCGAAATTTCAATTGTCTCCACACGGCTCTCAACATGGCGACGGCTAGCAGCTAACAGTGCAAACAATGGCAACAGTGCTGACAGAGCTACTGGTACGTGTCCACTGGATCCTTATTTCCACTCTTCCAATTCATTGTCTATGTAAGCAGCCGTGCAATGCATTCTGGTTGCGTGGCGTTGCGTTATGAGAGACGGGCGTCAAGTTGGCCGCTCCTCATTTGCATAAAGTTGAAGTCTAGGCTTCTTTATGCAAATCAGGGGCGTCCAGCGTGACTCGCCACCTCTGGAAACAAAGAACGTATATTGCTAAGAAGTGAAAGTCAATTGTTGGCTCCATTGCGACATCACCTCCCAGCAGCAAAGCTACGCTTCCGCCATTTTGGACTGAAAGCCACTACCGGTCGCCAGTAAACCATCCGCCTACAAAGTGCCTTAGAAAAGTTTAACAAAATTATTTCTATTCTATTGACATATTCTACCAAAATGGCCTGTGTTGAACAATAAAATATTATAAATATAATAAGCGTTTTCAGTCCAAAATGGCGGCAGCGGCTGTTGTCAAAACAACCACGGGAGTTTCATCTCTTTGCTTCTATACTCTTCGATCACATTGGCCACTCCTCATTTACATAAAGTTGAGGTCTAGGCTACTTTATGCAAATCAGGGGGTGTCCAGCGTGACTCGCTGCCTCTGGAAACTTCCGAAAAACTTTTAAACTAACTGTTGTCGACCTAAAATGAAGACAGATTTAGGCTCATTTCTCATCTCAAATGTTTTCAGAAACACATTTCGTTTTCATAATATAAGAGAAAAAGTTTCCAAAAGAACCAACATGTTGGTTCCGGTTTGAAAGCTGGGAGCAGACAGCCCACGAGGGCGTTCGTCCAATAAGGTGTCTAGTAGCAGCCCATCAAGCGTCCAACGCTGGGAAGCGAGGCGATCCCTCGCAATAAGAAACGCCCCAGTGGACACGTATCTTAACGTTGTTGACCTGGGAGGGAACCGGAGGGTGGCCGCTACGCTTCCACAGCGAGGCTGTCGGTCGGGAGACGCTGATGGTCGGGACGGCATTATCAGCTGTAACCGCCTGTAGCGGGCGGCCCGGCTATGTCAACAAAGCACAGAGAAGCTCTGATTACAACACAAACAGAGGGAGAGAGACTTCATTCTCTGCTCAGGTAGACATTATTCCTCTACATCTTTACATAGACGATAATTGTTGATGATATATTAATGATCTGGATATCGAAAAGAGAAATTTTAAATAAGCGTTTTAACTATGAATACACTTACATAATGGAGATCCTTCTTGTAGCGCAGATCATTGGACATGTCAGTGAGTTCAACGTGTATTTTCATATTGTCACTTGTTTTTAACTGGAACTGAAGTGATTAGTTGATTAATCAATTAAAGAAAGAGACAGTGAATCCATCAGGAACAATTTTGATAATCATTTTTAAAGCAAAAACACAAAAACTTGACTGGTTCCAGCCTCAAGTCTGGTTCCAAATATGAATATTTGCTGGTTTTGTGGGTCTTATAATATTATAATAATAATAATCTGAATGTCTTTTGGACAGTTGGTCAGACAAAACAAAACAAAACATTTCAATATGTGATTTTAGGCTAGCTGGGTAACTGAGATGGACATTTTTCATTATTTTCTGATGTTTTATAGACCAAAATATTCATTGATAAACCAAAACATAATGCAGATTTATTGAAATTGTAAAATAATAACACAGAACTTATGTAACTTTGTCCTAGACAAATGGTGGCTGTATTGGGTGCATTGGATTATTTTTGTGCAACAGTCTCTCAAAATCAAGCGGGAGAAGGATCTGGCTAAGCAATCTCCTCAAAAGCTGCAGTATAATATGTGATTTGACAAAGATTTAAGTGTGATTAAAACAATTATGAGGTGCTAACTTTTACATTATTCAAAATACATCCATTTCTGCAACTTGTAAGGCATAATATTATCTTCATTTATTCTTAATTTATGATGAAATTGTGAGGATTCCTTTATAATTTCCCGGTCTATAGGTTAATCTTTGCTTTCACCTCTGTATGCAGACCTGACAGCCTGGTCCGAGCTTCATTCACATTTGCTGAATGAGTGTTAAACTAAATCCCACCAGCTGACGGGGCCAGAATCGCCAGAGGTGACAGCCTGAAAGCCCTTCCTGTGGCCTAACTAATGTCCACAGCAGAAGTGCAACCTTTGCAAAGCCCGGGCCCGGGACAAAGGGGAGACGAGAGGAACGGTGTATGCCGTCATCTTTGAGTAATGGTGCCGCAACAAAGGGGCTAACTTGAACAGACAAAAGCTGGTAATCTTTGTTGTGAGAAGAGTCAGCTTTAACTTTCAGCCACCGGGCTGGTGATACAAGTTATTGAGAAGCCAGCACACATTTACAGTGTATTTACACAGACGGAACCTGCCAAAATAAAAAATAAATGAGTAAATAAATGACTCGATAAATAAATAGATATGTCATTAATGTAGCAAAAATAATATTAAAAATAAGCCATTAATTGATTGATAAAATGTGACATAAATTGATATTTTTGTTTTAATTTGCTTCTTTATATATTTATCTTTGTATTAATTCCCTTATTTATTTACTCTTCTGTCTATGTTTTATTTATTTATGTATTTATTTTTATAAATGTTTGCATTTATTTTTTATTTACTTGTTTATTTTTGCATTTATTTTTTAGATAAATATATATTATTTATAAATAAAATCCCTTTATTAACTCTTCTGTTTAATTTTCCCTTTTATTTATTTATGCATTTATTTATTATTAATTTTTAAATGTATTTATTTATTTTTGAATATATAATATTTATAAATAAATGCAACAGAAATATCAATTTATGTCACATTTTATCAATTAATTAATGCTACATTTAAATGAATTTGATATTTCTGTTTTAATTTGCTTCTTTATTTATTTATCTTTTGTATTAATTCCATTATTTATATACTCTTCTCTTTTATGAATTTAATTAATTCTCTTATTTATTTACCCTTCTGTTTAATTTTCCTTTTTATTTATTTATTTTTATTAAATTTTAAAATAATTAATTTATTTTGAATTTATTTATAAATAGTATATTTGTTTAAAAAATAAATGCAATAATAAATGAATAAATGCAAAAATAAATAAGTTAATTAATTAATTCATAAAAAAATTATAAAACATATATAAACAACAACATAAATAAATAACGGGAAATTAAACAGATGAGTAAATAAACAAGGGAATTAATACAAAGATAAATAAAAAAGAAGCAAATTAAAACAGAAATATAATTTTATGTCACATTTGATCAATTAATTAATGGCCTCATTTATTTCCAATATTATTTTTACTACATTTAATGACGTATTTATTTGTTTATTTTGGCAGGTCATGTTCTCCATAAAAAATAACTACATGTCTTTTTCAGTTCATTTCATTAGATTAACTCTGAGTTTCCGCTTTATTCCAATAAACATTTGGTCATTACAGATGTCCACTTCTGTCACTGTCTACTTGCGTCTGAGATCACTAAATGTAACCGTCTCCAGCCAGACAAATCAATAGTAGACTAATAACCACGTAGATAATAATAATCCAGTTGCTGACTTTGTGTGAGATAGCTAGATGGTAATTTTATCAAACAGGCATATACTTAGAGGCAACACATGGCTGACACATATAGTTTCCTCATCACGTGCAGCTGTCATCTTGAAATGCAAGTCAAACACTTTTAAGTGGTATTTATAGTTCAGTGAGAATGACTCCCTGTTAAGCTGTCTGGTTAAATGAACACACACATATAAGATGAAATAAAACCTGCAGTGTGGGAGGAGATGCTCTAAAGTTGATGCAGCAGGTACTGACATGCCGGACTGTGCCAAATATCGGTTATGGCACAGCGAGGAGCTGCTAGCGCCTTGTTGTCGTCTGGCATCCTGCGTCTGTCTGTCTGTCTGGCACATTGAACTCATTCCCTCCAGCTCATTCATCTTCTCCATTCATTTTTCTCAGATGTGGGAGCGACACATTATCCCAGTATGCCTTTGACATACAATCTATGTTTTAACACAGGCTCAAACACCACTCAAGTGTTTTCTTTGGCTCTAAAAATCTGTTTCATTTTGCTCTTTTCTTTAAAAAAAAAAAAAAGTCCCGCGATTTCAATCACCCACAAGGACTCACTCAGTCATCTCTAGTCCTCTGTTATAGGCTCAATCTAGTGTTGCACAACACTTCACATCCTGAGTATGAGTTATATGCTGCTATTTCCAGGAAGTATGAATGAGAGGCAAAATATATCAACCATGCAAACTGTAACAAGAGCCATGCTAGCAGCTCTGTGAGGCTACTTAGCTAAAGCAGTGCTTTGAGATAAATGTTAACATTAGCATTCTAACATGCTCACCATGACAATGCTAACATGCCAAGTAATTATTTTATTTATATGTTAGCACCAACCAACAACCGGGGTCAACAAGACCACAGGCTTAACATTAGCCAGCTACACAGAGTTAGCCAATTCTCTTCCATGATAAAGCCATAGCTTCTTAGCCTAACTTGTTAGCCTTAGCTAGCTTGGTAGCTTCGAGCTAGGTGGGTGTGTAGCCACCTCCACGGGGACTGCCCATTGTTCCGACAACCCGTTATTCCGACAACCCAATAGTCCGACAAATGCCCCACTGGACCCCAAACCCATTAGACCGACAGCCCGTTATCCCGAAAACAAACACCCATTGTTCCGAAATCCCGTTGTACCGACAATACACACTCTCCATGCACCGCTGTCTGAATGCACGGGCTAACCGGGACTCAAGCCCCCGGACCCGACCACGTAAAAGGTCCCACGATGCTCCGGGGGAAGAAAAATTAAAAATATAATTCACAGGCCAACTTGATGCTCCATGATGTATTTTACTCTGTGCAACTGGAGGCTCCATGCGTACCTGCCAGGAGAGAGAGAGAAAAAAAACTTTTTTCTAGCAGCTGACTGAAATCTGTTTTTCTTACGGACTGACTGCCTGACTGATGTGAAGGGATCAGAGGGAAGGGCTTTCAAAACGTCCGTAGCCAGAAGACCTAAAGTAAAATCAAGGATGTTATATTATTGAGTAATATTGAGAATAGCCCTCGATCATATCACTGCTGCATGGAACGCTACATGATGCCAACCAAGAAAGATTGTTAGATTAAATATCCTACTGCAAGGTCTGACAGTAGTTGCACAGGGAAGGTGATGACATCATTCTGCATAATAAAGTAGCCATGTGCTTCTGTTTGTCTGAGAAAAGATGGAAGATTCAGTGGGAACAATGGAGAAAGATTAATCTGATTTAGAGTACATTCATTTCATTCTAATTATTATTGTCAATGTTTGTTGAAATGATAGTTAACCTATAGTTTGTGAGCTTGTTTCACATAATAAAAAACACCACCGCCGTTGCGTCTTTATGCATGAAGCCTCCCGTTGCTCAGAGTAAAATACACCACGGAGCATCCCGTTGGCGTGTGAATTATATTTTTATTTTTCTTCCCCTGGAGTATCGTGGGCCATCTTTCATTTATGCTGTGTTCCATCTTCATTGACATTTACCCAGTAACATATATACTGATGCTTACACCTCTGCGGAAATCTTTCATGTGTTACCTTTATTATGATATCAAGATTATTCAAATAGACCTTGTAGTTGCAGAGATACACCCTATTCATTTAGGGCATGTTATTTTCCTGCAGGGGTCTGAGCCAAAGGCAGCTAGCAATTAGCATGTTAACATTTGCTGATTAGCTAACACAAATACAGCTGAGGCTGATGGGAATGTCATTAGTTTTGTATTTGGTCATAAACTAAAGTATTGGACACATTATAATTGTGATCTGATGATGACGCTAGATGAATTGTAAGAGGATCGCTGAAGTTATTACAATCCATCCTGATGGGGACATGAATGTGTTTACCAAATTTCACGGTAATACATCAAATAGTTGTGAAAAAATGTCACTAAAAACCACAAATGTCAACCTCAGATGATCATCAAAATCATTAGGATTCATCGTCTGGGGACCATGAATGTCTGAACCACATTTTGAAAAGTTTGTGGAAAGTTTGACCTGCTGGTGGCGCCAGAGGAAAAGTCAGGGGATCATGAAAGTCAGTAGGATTTATCATCTGGGGAGCATGAATATCTGTATAAAATGTGATGGCAGTAGTTGTTGAGATATTTCAGTCTGGACAGAAATTAGTGGACGGTCCGACGGACTGTCCAACAGTCCGACGTTAACATCGCTAGAGCTGCTAGCCGGGCTAAAACCCAGGAGGTTGATATAACATGTTGGTGAGCGAAGCAGCTTCTTGGTTGACTTGGAGTGGATTTTGAATGTAACATGAATGAGAGAGACTGAACACTATCAGTGTGTGTGTGAGGTGTCTAAATGGGAGCCAAGTGTGTCAGCGGATATTTTTGGACGCCAGCGGCGGAGGGTCTGGGAATACGGCCATCAGTGGCGATCTGCTTGACCCATGGTTGTTATGTCTGAGTCGGAGAAAGCACAGCTGCTTTGTGAGCGCCAGAGGGGGTTACGTCTGTTTCATCTCTGCTGCTCTCGTACCAACGACCTCTGACACATCTGCTAATGAAGACAAACTTCTTGAAAAATAACTTCATAGATAAAAAATATTAGCATTTTAATCCAGCTGTTTATAATATTTGGCAAATCCATATACATAAAAGGAAATGGACCAATAGAAAACCAAACTTCATCTTATTTCTAATGGATATTAATCTCTATTACAATTCTCTAGTCAAGCAGAAAAATACCAAAGCAACAAAAAAACAAACAATATTTGAAACATATAAAATTATTAGTAATCTTTGCCCCTTAATCTATTTACTTTCTTTCTTTATATCTATCTATCTATATATATATTAATTTTATTTTAAGTCATCAATGAGTTCCATGGCATTTAGTCTCCTCTTTTTATTCTTTGATTTTTTTTTTTATGTTATTATTGATGTTTGTACTTGACTTATCAATAAAGTTGGGAAAAAAAATTATAAAAAATAATGCATCCAAACTTTAATTTAGAATTTTAGAAGTGAGAATAATGAAATATTTTGTTTTTTTTAATGCACTTTTCTCTTTCTGCTCTCAGGAAAAACATAATATGAGAAATTTATTAAAAAGTTTTGCAGGTTTTCCACATTCATGCTGCTCTGAGCAACACTAAGTTATATCTTTATACGGCAGTAAAAAGGTAAAACAATGATTCTTTCGGTTATTAACAAACAGGATGAACTTCTCTTGTACAATATGTATAATAAAACAATCACAAGCAATAATAAAAATAGACAACTTTATTGATTAGTTTGATTATTGTCTTCAGCCCAGAGCTCAGTAGTTGTGCATGATTTAAGGTGAATTTACAGTCAATTTACATGCACTATCAAGCATGCCTTCATTCATTTTTCTTCCATAAATCCTGATTGTTCCTGATGGTAAATGGTCTAAAGCAAGCTACAGCAGCACCGCGTCTTTGCATAGATAAAACAAAACCACGTCTGACTTTGACCGTTTTGAAATCTATCTTGCAAAACATTACAGGAATATTGTGCTCTTTTCTTTTCTGGACTTTTTTTTTAAGGTCTTGAAAATCTGTTTTTCCAATCTTGCAGCGCAGAAATAGCTCTTCATGTGATAATAAACATAAAGGGGGGTTAAAATAAATCAACAGTCAGACGGTGCTTACATTAAAGATGGAGCAAATGTTCAAGTAAAATGTCCATATTCATACAAATCCAGTGTCAACATTCTCCAGTGTCCTAGTGGTGCTACAGTTTGACAACAGACAATCAAATAATGTGGAAATCTGCAGCTTAACTACATCAAACTCATATCTAATGTTACTTTTTCAAACATTAAATGTGCATTCTTTTTAAAACGTTAAGTGCATAAAGTAATCAGATTCAGGAACTAATCTGTAGCACCATTACTTGCTTTAGACCACATGAAGTGCGCTGAATACATCGACTGAGGAGAGTACTGTATAGTTCTCAGCATTAACATAGAACATGTAACATGTATCTGAGTCAATGTGTGCACAAAGTGTTACATGTATTGGAAGCACAGTAAGCTTCACGGAGAGTAAATCTAAAGAGAAAAATAAGTTAGAACGTCGGGATATTTCACATGTGCATATCATACAGTGATTTAAAAAAAAAATGCATGTTTTAATCCTGCAGAACGTCATTAAAAGTAACTCAGACTGGAGTTGTTCATCAAAGGAAAACAAAACAAAACACCTTTCTGTATCTTGGCTCAAACATTCATGTTTTATAGAGACTGATGGATTTCGGTGACTCTAACCAGACGTCAGGCTCCAGTCACGTGGAGGTCAGCGGCCGCAGGAGATCCAGCCTGGACTCCAAGGTGACCCTCTCCTGGTGGACCACCTGCAGCCAACCAAAACACAAACGTGACCTTTGATCGCCGCACGCTGAACGAGAGACGCACCTCAGGCAGTAATGACATCATTCGTTTTGTTTGCAACGGTAACAATGGTCTAGATTAGTTATTAGATTTTATTAAGACCAGAATTCTACAGGTGATAACCGTGGAGGAAGTGAAACCTAGGATCAGAGTATTCACTCTTACACCTCTTCCTATCTGGACACGATGCTAACAAGCAAACATCAGATTCTTTCAGATTTTCCCAGTGAAGATATCCGAACCTGCTCTGTGCGTCAGAAACAGGCAAAGCAATATGTCGCTTGCTTGAAAATCCGCTCGCCCTGGCTCTATTTTAGCAAAGTTTCATGCATCTCCAACCTATTTTCATTCATCAAAATCGATGCTGACAGTAACTGACATTAACAACAACAACGCTCTGTAGAAGGCTCCGTGCATTTCACTTGCATTAAACAAGTGAAATGTTAGTATTTTTTATCTCAGAGCTGCGATTCATGCAGGGAATTTCACAGAAACCTGCGTGATCAAACGGGACCTCAGAAAAAAAGTTTAAAAAGTTAGCGGCGTTGCAGAAAACTTGTTAGGGAGGAAAGAGGGGGTAATGCAGATGACACACATGTTATCCACAACTTTTAGTTAGCACGTTACCTAACGTTAGCAAGGTACAAGTACGCAAGATCCGGTTGGTGACGCTTCCCAGTCAGCTCTCTCTCATTGGCCTTATCAGGTTTCTGCTCGATGTTGCATCACTGTTCCTTTCACACCAAAATTTATGATTCAAATTCAGGGAAACTCCGATCCAGTTGGTATTCGGTAGATGATGTCTGTAAACTCGTCAAACTACAGAATAATTTGGGAAGATAATCTGTTCAGACCAGTCTCGAATCTGACCCAAAATCTGCCCAATGATCCTCTAATGTGGGGCCATCTCAACTAGCTCATAAGTTTTGTTTCATTATTTGTTTGGTCTATAACAAGATGAATCCCCTAAAGTGGTCCCTAATGTTCATTACACCCCAAAACAGCATTCAAAGATTATTCTATTCTCAGTGGTTTCCAGCCTTTATGGGCTGTGACCCCTCAAATGTGTGGTGTGGATTTAGTTAGTTGTGAGCAGTTCATCTAAAGCAGGTGTTTTTTCTTATTATGGTTTTTCTTTGCAATAATTTGAGTTTTATGACCCTTCAGATTTAAACCCCAGGTTGGCAACCACTGCACTACATTAACAGATCATAAGGTAACTAATCAATAGAGCTCAGCAAAGCTCATGGCGATATGCTCATTAGATTAGAAGGTATTTTGCATGAAAATATAACATTTTGGCAGCATAACAAGAGAGGAAATGTTCAGTAAACATCCTTCTTCAGAGTGATAGTAAATAATCAAGGTTGTTTTAAAGGGCAAAAATGTGAGCTTTCATTAAGACCTCCTTAAACTCTTGTTGCATGACTTTATTTCAAATGTTACTTCAGCTTTAGGGGAGAAGTCCATGAAGAGCTGCTCCTTTCTTTGCTCACACACCCTGTTGTCGTTGGATGCCTGACCGGCCCCGGCTCTATTTTAAAGAAGACAGTTGTGAATGCCAATGTTTGGTATTTCAACAAGGCTCGAGTCTATATAAAGACACAAATGCCTTTCTCTGCAAAATTCCTCAGATGCTCTGAGAAACTCGCAGAATCAGAGAGAATAAATGACATCCCAGATTACCAAATACCTGTAGAAAATGGATTATAAAGCTTATTTCATTCTTTAGTCTCTGCTGTATTAAAGCTATAGGAGCATGTGGGGGGGGGGGGGGGGGGGGGGGGGGGGGTTTCACTACCGGATCATTTACGAGGAGAATGACAGGCATGCAGCATGTGTTCCAAATGGGAGTGTGTGTGCTGCAGGCAGATCTCCAACACAAACAGCTCAGTCTGATCCATTAGTTCAGCTATGAATGATGGGTAGAGGGAGCAGACAGTTGAGCTCGGGAGCTTTTCACCACGCTGCACCGGCGGGAGCATTTGTTGTCGCACTCATTTGAGAACGCGCAGAATTCAAACAGTGTTAACACGAACGCTACCACGCTACCACGCTACCGCGCTCTCACGCTTGCGGTGAACATGTGGCGTGTAAAGTCCTAAAGTCCTGTGATCGAGCGCTCTTTGTGTGAACATTTCAAAGTCTTTTCTACGAGCCGTGGAGCTGGTTTTTGTCCCAGAGGACGCCGAGGGCTGGGAATGTCAGAAAGTCTCTGTGGCCAGCCACTAATGTAGTCCACCACACCCTCAGCAGGGTAATACCGAGCACATAAGAACTGGTCTGGTTGCATCTACAGTGTGTTGAGAAACAGTAGATATGCTGACCTTGAGCTGCTGCTGGAGCTCGCTGTTGAGGCGCGTCAACACTGCGTTGGTTTCCTTGTTCTTACGGATCGCCAGCTGGATCTCCTTCTTCTGTTTGGACGGCAGCCTGAGAGACAATTTTATATACTTTTATCGTGTTTGTAATTAATTGTCTAAATAGATAAAGTAGTATAACATAGCTGACATTGTTCAGAACTTAAGGGAATATATGAATAAACGTCTCCGATTCTTTCTCATTTGGGTCTAAACACGGTGATTGGAGATGGGATTAAATGTCTCGAGTTAAAGTGAACAAACTGGGTTAGTGCACTGCAGATGAAAGCACAAGAGTTTAACATCAATCAAGCAGCCATCGCTCTCAGTCACTACAGTTATTGATGGTCATCTTCTACTTCAATGAGCTGTCTGGTCAATAAGGAGACAGGAGAACACATGTTAGAGTCATTACGGTGAGTTAGGGGGGGCCTTAATGTCGGCTGGATTCCTCCTTCTGGATGAGTTTCAGGGGTTAACCATCACCGTACTATTAAAGGCGGTTTGTAAACACAACATTCAGAGGTGGCCCCTCCTCCCCGACTCAGCAAGGGTTAAGGTCCATATTTTTCAAATGCGTTTTTTTAATCCGTCATCCAGTAAAAAACATTACCCACAGAAACGTATAACAAATTTGTTTGTAATGATAGTCCGCAGAAGTCCAGTTAGGGAGGAGGTCTGGATGGATGGAAAGGACAAACAAAACAGCCAGTAGGACAATGTTCGTGTCCCGTGTGAAACCAAAAGTCAACGGCACTTATTTTAATTCACATCCGTAGCTTAATAACATAACAAACACAGTCATTTTAAGCTAAACCGCGAGGTTTTACTAAACCTAACCAAGTAGTTTAGTTGCGTTTCTGCTTTGTTTTGTTTCAATTCACAACGTAAAGCAACTGTTTAAAACTGTTTAAAACTGTTTAAAACTGTTTAAAACTGCGACTGTAATCCGGGAGAAAATACGTTTCCATTGAAAAATAATTGAGAATGAAGTTTTGTTGTATGGGAACGTAATTTTGTAGGAGACAGAGTTGCACCAGCAGGTAAAGGCTAACCCCAGACTCACTCTCGAGCCTCGTCTGACTGGCGTTTTGTCTCTCTGTATTTGCGTTTCTTTGGGGGGTTTTCTCGGCGCTGTGTCCGCCATTTTCGTAGCTTCATCTCGGATGCTTACGATCTGGCACCTGGTTGTCACGTTTTTATAGAGGTTGACGCCCAGAAACATCCCAAACACAGCAAAATAAGCAAATCTGTGCAGGTACAGACACCACCACACACTTCTAGAGGGTCAGAAGTTATGATTGAGATCAGGAAAGTCCTACTGATTGTTTCCTTTAAGAAGTTCTTAAACCTGCATTTATTTCTGGCTAATTCTACTCAAAAAAACCCACATTCAATCAGATGTAGTTGATTTAGTTGTAAACTTTTTTTAGGACTACAGAGTGAGATGTTTAACTGACTTCTGAGCAGCTTTGGTGGGGGTTGGAAAGGGCATGGCAGGTGGAGGTGGAGGTACGGCCTCCAGGTTCTCTCTCTCTGGGTGGTACTTCCTGCGGACCGGCTTCTGTGGCGCCTGAATGTGAGAAAGTCCGATCATGTCCTGAAGGAGAGTTTCAGAAATCAGAGTTACCCTCCTCCTCCTCACTCCAACAAAATAAAACCAGCTCTAACAGGACTGTGTCAGCAGACCTGTTTTGAAGCATTCGCCAGGTCTTCAGTACTTGGCCCAAATCTGGAGCGTGGACTCTGGTCCTCAGGTTTCATGCCGCTCTCCTCCTGCAAAAGAGTACAATTAAATTACACAAAAAAAGATTTGCAAGGACTTACGATAAAATATATTTTCCTAGTGCTGATGTCACGATGAGGTGATATAATACGAGGGGACCGCTAAAGAGGCAGGATGAAATGTGTCGGCCCTGACCCGGATAAATCAGCCCGGTCCCTGCAGGGACCACGATGGCTTCCTGCCCGCTCAGGGGCAGCCGTGATGGATTAACGTGCTTTTATTGCATCTACTCGCTGCATTTCAGCCGTTATTCTCCTCCAGACGTCATGTGTAAAGTATCTCCTCCTGCTTTCATTCAGCAGAGAGGTGAAGAGTGGAACAGTGTGAAGACAGACCCGACACATGAGACCCACAATAGACCCGTTTTAGTCTTTTTTAGGGGGGTTACATGGGGTCTTTAGGGGGAGATAGCAGGTCAACAGTAGATGTCACATAGAAGTGGTGTACATCATCTGAAAGCTGGGAACCTGGAGATTAATTTGAGGTGCAGCTCAGCACTGTGTGTCAAGTAAGTAAGTTTAGAACATTATGATAGAAGTATATGATGTCCATCCTCATGCTCTATTATGTCTCATAAATTGTTGCAGCAGTTTCTGGGTTGATACCATTTGTTACACATATTTGGTGCTAAATTTAACCATTTTTCACCACTGGAGAATTGATAAAAATGATCAATAATCACTCCAGAATATCACATTAAGACACCAAGACCTTGAGGAACACCATAGAAAAAGACATGCTGTGATTTGGTATCAAAAACTTTTTGACATTTTGGAGATTTCTGCAGGAACTGGCCTTTTTTCAGCGATTAGATGGCGAGCACTTCTGTTGTGTAAACTGCTCAGACACCCCCTTATCGTCAATCTAGCTAGGACAGCCATCCATCCTCTGAATGCTCTAGGTCTCTAGTTTGATCCATCCATCCTCTGAATGCTCTAGGTCTCTAGTTTGATCCATCCATCCTCTGAATGCTCTAGGTCTCTAGTTTGATCCATCCATCCTCTGAATGCTCTAGGTCTCTAGTTTGATCCATCCATCCTCTGAATGCTCTAGGTCTCTAGTTTGATCCATCCATCCTCTGAATGCTCTAGGTCTCTAGTTTGTGGCTGTAAAGTTTCATGAGGCTGTGATTATCCTAGAGGTCACCACAGGTCATTTTATACAGTGAGGTCAATGAAATGTCTCCTATGGGGACTAACATCATCACACATGAATACAGTTGGGCTCATTGGATCCACAAGAGTCTCAGCTTTACAGTGATACTCAATTTATGTAATTCAAGACTGTTTATGGACCCCAGTATGCAGAAATATTCAAACACACCATTTTAGTATTGGCGAAACACATAGAACCAATTTTCATTCACACATCTGGAGGTCAGAGGTCATGGGACCCCTTTGATGGCCATCACTGGCATACGGAGCCTCTGAAAGTCAGTAAAGTTGGTCTCAGAGGGTTAAGATTAGTTGTTAAGAAAGTTGAAGTCATTTCTTAGCTTGCAGCACCTTCTGTACTTTCTCTGCACGGCGTCATTTCCCATCTGTTAATGTCGGATTTAGTGAATTTGATCCACTAATTTCTACGGGCTGCCGTCTCCATTGCGGCGCCCGTTGAAATGCCTGGGCCTTCCTGATGGGTTAAACAGGCTTAATGCCGCCACTGTAAATTGTACCCGAGAAACCTTTTTTTTTCGCTGAGCAACGCAGCTGACATGAGAGCAGCAGACGCGAATAAACGAGCCTGAGATTCGCTGTGAAACACAACCGCAGCATGGAAACATTTAAAAAAGGTAGTGGAGGAGCTGCTCCAGTGGCAGTAAACCACAGGAGCTCCATCAGCAGTATGTGTGGTCACATCAGCCGCACCAGCAGGTCACGGCGGCTTCACTGCAGCTATGTGAGGCCTGAAGAAACACCGTCATTGTCACACAGACAAGAGCTTCACTACTGGCCTCATTTAACTGGTACAAATAAGAACAAACCAACATCCAATAATAAAGACTACAGCTCCCTGTGGCACAACGAGTGAATCCGATCCGTCTGACGGTTTTCACTGAGACGGTGGTTCTTAGTGAGTGTGATGGAAGTTAGACTGACAGATAAAAACAAACATTTAGGTCAGAACTGCAGCAGCATCGTTACTGGCTGTCAGCCCAGAGCCTCATCAACTGACCTGCTGGGGGCGCTGGGGAAGTTTGGAGTCTGGAAAAGTGAAAGTAAGTAAAGTGAAGTGAAGGGAAGCAAAGTAAAGTAAAGTAAAGTAAAGTGAAGCGAAAGTGAAGTAAAGTAAAGTAAAGTAAAGTGAAATAAAGTGAAGTGAAGAAAAGTGAAGTGAAGTGAAGTGAACTAAAGTGAGGTGAAGTGAAGTAAAGTGAAGGAAAGTAAAGTAAAGTGAAGCAAAGTAAAGTAAAGTGAAGTAAAGCAAATTGAAGCACAGTAAAGTAGAGTGTGGAGCAAAGTAAAGGAAATTGAAGCAAAGTAAAGTCAAGTAAAGTGAAGTAAAGTAAAGTGGAGTGAAGTAAAGTAATGTGAAGCAAAGTGAAGTAAAGTGAAGTAAAGTAAAGTGAAGCAAAGTGAAGTGATAGTGAAGTGAAGTAAAGCAAAGTAAAGCAAATTAAAGCAAAGTAAAGTAAAGGGAAGCAAAGTGAAGTAAAGTAAAGTGAAGTGAAGCAAAGTGAAGTAAAGTGAAGTAAAGTAAAGTGAAGTAAAGCAAAGTAAAGCAAAGTAAAGTAAAGGAAAGTGAAGTGAAGTAAAGTAAAGTAAAGTGAAGCAAAAGCGAAGTGAAGTACAGCAAAGTAAAATTAAGAAAAGTAACGTAAAGTGAAGCAAAGTGAAGTAAAGTGAAGTAAAGTATAGTGAATCAAAGCGAAGCGAAAGTGAAGTGAAGTAAAGCAAAGTAAAGCAAATTAAAGCAAAGTAAAGTAAAGGGAAGCAAAGTGAAGTAAAGTAAAGTGAAGTGAAGCAAAGTGAAGTAAAGTGAAGTAAAGTAAAGTGAAGTGAAGTAAAGCAAAGTAAAGGAAAGTGAAGTGAAGTAAAGTAAAGTGAAGCGAAAGCGAAGTGAAGTACAGCAAAGTAAAATTAAGTAAAGTAACGTAAAGTGAAGCAAATTAAAGCAAAGTAAAGTAAAGGGAAGCAAAGTGAAGTAAAGTAAAGTGAAGTGAAGCAAAGAAAAGTAAAGTGAAGCGAAAGTAAAATGA